>JBAMAW010001470.1:600000-1188521 GCA_037043295.1 Amiota minor | reverse complement strand
GTTTTTGCGAAACTCAAAATAAATCACTTTCTTATTGAATATTGCTATTTTATAGGTGATACTTACAATACTACAACCATGATTAAGCCCGCCAGACTTGTATTTTGTAGGGTTGTTTTTGCTAGAATCCCAAACTTAGCTCCGATTACAGTATTATATATATAAACAACACCCTTTATAAATATTTATATGGTAAGTTATACAACTTATTGTAGTTGCAAAAGTCGCGTGACTATTTACGTATCTCTCTATAACTAAATTCAATTCTTTCCGACTCATTCTGAATACATATATTTTTCTCGTTTTATGAAATTTAACCTTCTAAGAGACTCATTTTGAAAATAAGTATAAGTAAATTCGTTGTTTACTTATAATATTGTAAAATAAACAGTAAAAAGATTCTTATTTTTTCATTTAATGCTGCATATGGATAATTTTAAGCAATTAATACAAAATTTAACATAGACATGTTATATAAGAACCTATGTTGAAGAACTAACTATTTATACTACAGGTAAAAGAAACATAATTTATAGAGGGCTTATGCGACTCACAATCTATACTGTATAATAATGAGATTGCTCCGGGCCCAAAGGGTACCAAGGGGAACCCTATTGCAGAGACTCCGTTGTCCTTCTGTCCGTCCTCAGGACATTTCTCATGCACCGTAACAGCTAGGTAGTTGAAATTTTCACAGAATGTGTAGTTCTATCCGGGCATCACACAACAAATAGTAAAACAAAAATATTTTCAAAAACTTAAAGGGGTCCGCATACAAGAAACATTTTGGTTTGTATGGCAGATTTACGATCCAGTAATCCCACGATCTTGAAATTCGGAAGGTTGGTGGCTACACATCAGAAACTTATACTTATGTGGAAATTTCAGTTTGATCGGATTACTAGGGAGGGTATTTCCCATACAAACCCACCATTAAAATTCAGGTTAGTATTCGAAAAACTCTTTTTCTTTTTTGGACTATTGAACTGAAATTTAGACACTACAACGATTTAATATAGGCGCGGAACATTTGTTGGAATCAGTCAAATCGGACCAATGGGGGGAGTACCCAATCTGGTGCGGAACCCTCCGTGTACGAGTCTGACTCGCACTTGGCCGTTTTTGTTTTTTAATTATGTCCGAGTCACACTTTGGTTTACGATGAAGAGAAATGGATGTCGTCCAGGAAATAAAAAGGTCCAAAGAACGGGTAATTTTGGTATGCTTTACAAATAAGTCTGGCATCATAAAATGCGTATGGTGGTTGTGAGAAAATCAAATAAACCGCCTTTAATTCAAAATGTTCCTCCAGTCGAGTAATCAAGCATCTAAGAATGGTTGGATGACATTTACATATATTTTCGAAATGGTTTTAAAATTCTATGGTTTCACAAGTACATATATGTAATATCATACCAAGTCGAACATTTCTCAAAATAGATAACGGACCGAGTCCTCGCACTGTACTTGCTTATGTGTATTTCTAAGACCTAACAGCACGAATTTAATTCAACCAATGAAAAATGTGGCATAAAAAATCATCTTTATGTCATATAATTCAAATGGGCGAAGATTACGAGAAGGCACTACAATATAATCAAAAATGATTAGAAAAGTTTCTGGTCTAAAATGTATGATATAAAATGGAGCTCTGAGGATGATATATCACATGGAATATCCTTCGAAAAGTATAAATTTTACAGAAATATTAGTTTAACAAAAAAAAGAACAAACGATCACTATGTAGACCGGTTTTTCGAATTACTACTGTAATATAAGTTTTTGTGAATTGCTTTGATTGAATGCACAAACCTTAACACTAGTTAAATTTTAAATCTATTTCTTAGAAATACAAATCTAAAGACAAGATAAATTTCAATTGATTTACAAATCATAATCGTGCTTATAATTTTTGTTTGTATAAATATGTACGTGTATTGCAGCAGTGAAGATTGAAACCATTTGAATTTCTATTTAATAGTTTGTATCTTTAAACTTCTTTGAATTTATAATCTTAATTCATACAAACGTACCCAATATTGATGTTGACCTTGTAGTGCATTCCGGTATATCCTTATTCTCATTTAAAATTATATGTAGTTAAAAATTAATCACTTTTTAAATGTGCATTCTTCTACTGTGCAACATTGCAAAATATTATACAACAATTGATGCGTGTCACTCACGTATATATGCACCATATGATAAATATTATATTTTCACAAAATTATTCCAAACCCGGATTACATCTTCCATAATTGAACTGAGCTTTATAAGTAATTATTATAAACAAACAAAAAATACATAATTATTATCCCGAACGACTCTACTCATATTTCTATAGAATTTTTATTTTTTTATAAAATGTATGCAACAACTAAATATGCATAATTTCATATCATATAGTAATAGATACATGTATAAAAATTAATGCTAAAATACAACAAATTTATACATATTGTGTAATGTGAACGTTGTAATTGCTTGCTTTCAGAACAGTTCCGAACACGAAGTTTTAACACGAAAAACTTTTCATAGTCCGAGATCGAGATCCGAAACGAAACCCATGCGATGCGACTAATGAACTGAAACGACCGCCACAAGATAAATGAAGTCAAGAACTGAGATGTGACTTGTAAAGCTTGCACTGGCTATGCAATTTCTTGTTGTTGTCATCAAAAACATCGATGCCAATATTAAACAAGGGAAATTTTTTGAAATAAAGAAAAAAAACCACAAGTTTGTAAATACTTCTGAGGAATGTGTTTTGTTTTTCTGTTCTTATCTCATCTGTCTTATCCAATAGCAACGGGATATGTATTATTATATTATATATATTTGGATTTAGTTTCGATTCATTTCGTTAAAACCGCCTTTACACGCAGAGACATAAAAGCGTTTTGCTACTTTGACATTTTGCAATCCCCCTCACTCACTAAAAAAAGCCAAAATGCAGGTTCTTAAAAGAAAAACTTTTTTGTTTTTTGAACTATAGTACTGAATTTTAGATACTTTATAGGCGCTGTGCATTTCTTTGAATCAGCCAAATTAAACCATTAGGGAGGGTACCTCCAACACAAATCCCCCATTTGGCACGGAACTTTACTTGTGGAGACTAACTCGCACTTGGCTGATTCTGTTATTGTGTTTTAAGGTTCCGGACCTAAAGAGTACCAAAAGGAACCCTATTGCAAGGACTTCGTTGTCCGTCCGTCCGTCCGTCCTCGGATCATATCTCATAAGCCGCAGTAGCTAGAGGGTTGACTTTTTCACAGAATGTGTAGTTTTATCCGGGCATCAGCAACAAATACTAAAACTAAAATATTTTCAAAACCTTAAAGGGGTCCGCATACAAGAAACATTTTGGTTTGTATGGCAGATTTACGATCCAGTAATCCTACAAACTTGAAATTTTGGATGGTTGGTGGCTTTATATCAGAAACTTATATTGTCGACATTTCAGTTTGACCGGATTACTAGGAAGGGTACCTCCCATACAAACCCCCATTGAAATTCAGGTTTTTATTAGAAAAACTCTTTTTGTTTTTTGGACTATTGAACTGAAATTAAGACACTACAAGTTTCTAATCTGTTGGAATCAGCAAATCGGCCTACTAGGAGGGGTACCTCGCACACAAACCCACCATTAAAATTCAGGTTCTTATTCGAAAAACTTTTTTGTTTTTTGGACTATTGAACTGAAATTTAGACACTATAAGTTTCTGATATAGGTGCGGAACATATGTTGGAATCAGTTAAATCGGACCACTAGGGGGAGTACCTCCCATACAAACCCCAATCTGGTACAGAACCCTCCGTGTACGAGTCTGACTCGTACTTGGACCATTTTTTATTTATTTATTTTATTTATTAAAATTATTTATAATATTACATAAACTAAATAATACTATAACTAATTATGTATTACATTAAGAGCACTAGCGTCAAAATGAACAGCTCTTGTTTTCTAGGGAAGCAGCTTTTTGATTGATTCAATTCAAAGATTGGCAAAGATTCTACTGGAGGACCTAACACAAAAGAATCCTTCAAGCTCATTTTAGGAGACTTCTGAGACCAACCGGGTAGAAAATCCCTCTTTGATTACTTTGATTATCCCTATCCCCCTCTTCCCACTTAACACGCATGGCCCACTTGTCCCGATAACCAGCCTTCAAAATTGGCCGTATGGCTTCTGGTTGTACTCGTGTGTACTCGTGAGTGGCCTCTATGACACATGTATTTGTGTAGTTGTATTTGTTTTGAGAAGATCTCTACCTGTCTGTTTTTAAGAAGTTTCACTTCTATCACGTGTTCCATGGCACACGCACACGTTTTTTTTTTTTTCCTAATAATATCCTGAATTTTATTGGGGATCTATATGAGATTGCTTCAATTCTGCTGTCACAGGTGCATCGTCTTATGAAAAGAAATCTTTGTGCAAAATATCAGCTCTCACACTCAAAAACTTGTTTACAAACATACAGACGAACATAGATTAATCAACTTGGCTCGGCAAGCTGATCTAGAATATACAATACTAGCAGCCCGCCCCGGCTTCGCAAATATCTTCTATCTATCTATTTTCTATCTACATATCTATCTATCTATAGAAATATATACAGAACCGATTTTAATAATATTTTTTTCTTAAACAACAAATGAATGGTAATGAAGTAAGTTGCATATTATCTCTCGCCTAATTACACGATTGATCGCACAGCGTTGATTCACTTCAACTTCAGAATTTCCAAGAAAATAAATTTTAAGAAATTTATATTTCCCATCAATTGACAATAATGCTTTAGCCAAATGGTGAATTTGTCCTTGAATCTTTAATATAGAAATTCATTTATGGAGTTTTCATATTAGTGGTCATATGTTAGAACGAATGCCTATGATATGTGTTACAGAAGAAAAGAATGTATTAAAAGTTAGTTGAAACCCCGTTCCTCAATTATATTTGCACCAAATGATGTCATTTGGGTCACACTGTTGTAACTTTGAATGTTCTGCAAAAAATGATTTGACAGAGGTTTTTGTCTCGAAAGTAATGAATTCAGAGGATCAGATGGTGTTGTTGTTGTATGCTCATTGTTCCAATCTGCACGGAATTATCGCCGGCGTAAATGATTGCTAATACAGTTTTATACTTTTATGATTAGCAATTATAACGTAAGCAAATTTTAAATAATAAAGGAGTTTAAAAGTACTTAAAACGATTAATATCGCGAAGCATAAAAAAAACACGTCAAGCTCACAAGAGATCTCACCCCTTTTGTGAACCATTTTATTATGATGCAGAAGTCAGGAACAGGCCGCCAGCTAAATATTACACATCTACTTATATTCATTATTCATTCATCAGTAGAAAGGCTACGCATTTAGAGATTGTCGCTGCCTTGAAGTATTGTATTTCATCAGCATTAGAGGCAAACCAAATACAATTTGGTCAGACAATGCCACAAATTTTGTTGGCGCGAAACATGCGCTGAATGGTTTAAACTTTAAAGCAACTATTTATGAGTGACCCATACAACAGTCATTTGTTTAATCAGTACACGATGATCGGAATGAAATGGTGTTTCACTCCACCGCGCTCTCCAAGTTTTTGCTGCGTATGGAAAGCCGCATCCAAAGCTGCAAAATACGATTTTTGTCGGGTTGTTGGCAAACCAATCATAACATTTAAAGTTCGGACTCTTATTTGTGAAATCTCAGCTATGTTGACTCATTTCAGAGAACCCAGAGGATTTGGAAGTCATTGATGCAAGAGCGAAGGCTTCACGACTTGAGTGAAGTGTTTTTAGTCAGATTTAGCAGCTTTGAATTCAGAATTATTTTTTGTTTTTTTTTTTAAACTTCAAATGTTTTCGTGAAACTAGCTGGCAGATTACGTCTCACTTTTGCCACAAGCTTTCTCAATGAACGAGGACTGTATCTAGTATTTAATACCTGTTAATATAATTTACTCTTCGCCGTTTTCTATATACCTGCATACCTTCTTCCCTTCTAAGTATTGCCAGTATTTGTAAATATTCATCTGGCTCCATTTTTCTTTTCATGACTTCTCTGCTTTTTCATCATAAGACGATGGAGATTTTTTGCATGAAGTTTAGGATTTTTCTTTTAACATTCACCTATTTATATTACTGTGATGCAGATTCCTTTTTTTTTTTGTGGTTGCTTTTCTGTCATTTTATGCGATATTCTTAAAAATAAAAAATAGCAGAGTCAACGTATATTTTAATTCAGCTAACGCTAGATTTTAGTTGGCCTATAATTTTTTTTCTTCTATTTTTAAATGTAAGCACTTTATTTCTCCAAATATTACGAGCTTTTCTATCTTTTGAATAGCAGGTGCTATAAGCTAAAAATTACTGCTTATAGTCAACTAGCGTTAACCGGCGTGCGTTGCTACACCCTCTATGCGTTAATTGGGTGTTTCTTATAAAAAGCTTTGTTGTAAAATGTGTAATTAATAATTTACAATATATTTTAATATGCTATTATAACCTAAGCAACTTTAAGAATCATTTGTTCTTTTAAAAAAAATAGGTTCAGTATATTTGGCACCAAATAAAAAAAAATTTAAAAATGGCATAAAACTATCTATATTTGGACAACAGCGCTACCTACCGGATCCAAATGTAGCAAAGAACCTGACTGTAACTCCATGAGTACAACAAAAAACCAAAAACCATCAAAATTGGTCCAGCCGTTCTCGAGTTTTGCGGGGTCATACTATTTTTTGAGTGCTCTGTATTTAGCCTCACGTTCCGTTGACGACTCTTCATCTCTTGCTGAACGTACTCTTTTGACATTCACTGTACTACGACCTATGTTCGAACGACGACGTCTTCCAGACATGACTTTTTAATTTCTTGAAAGTAATAATCAGACTTAAATAAACAAAATCTAAAATCACATTTGAAGAAACTTTGCTGTGTAAACAATGAGAAGCTGGAATATTGTAGTGACAGTAAATGCTTTTTCCATGAATTATAACACTATGCCTTCTACATTAATTTTAAAGATAGGCATATAGGTATATGTATAGTGAAATGCATACATTCATTAATGAGGACGGATATCGTTACTTCAGAAACTAAACTATACTATGAAAGACCAAAATAGAAAGATTTCCTCTGACTGCAAATTTTGATTAATTTATTAAACATTTGAATCCAAAATTTTAAAATACAGATTATTCTCATAGCATACCGAATTTTTGATCATCAGTGTCTGTAAAGTACATAATTATGTGTCAATACTATCCTCAGAAAACCCAATGAAAATATCATCCAAAGTAGCCTGGCTTATTGTATAGTCATCTATATGTAGTTTCTTACGATTCAACTCTATGAAATCAAAAATTTCAGACCACTTGTTGCCCTCCATGGGTATTTGAATGTTAAGCATACTCTCGTATTCCTCCATTAATTCCGCCGTTGGGAATTTATTAAAAATAGACAATTTTATTTGCTCCTTCATATCTTGGGTTATAGAACTTTCTCTTGAAAGATCACTTAATCTACGAACAGATGTCTCGCCATTATTATCTTGTTTTTTCTCCACATTGATTTTAAGTATAAAGTTTTTCGAGAATTTGTTCTTCAAGTGTTGCGTAGAGCCTAAGCATCGAAATACTCCCTTCACCATAATGGC
This sequence comes from Amiota minor, assembly GCA_037043295.1. NCBI lineage: Eukaryota > Metazoa > Arthropoda > Insecta > Diptera > Drosophilidae > Amiota > Amiota minor. Next base: position 1,180,856 of record JBAMAW010001470.1, on the reverse strand, counting down.
TAGACGCGTACAAACAGCTTCACATTCTTCCATATTATGAGATGTAAGAATGATCGGTTTACCCGTTTCGCGTAAGTCCGTAATAATTTTCCACATGTGGCGTTGTACTATTGGATCCATACCACTTGAAGGCTCGTCCAAGTATATAGCTCTCGGATTGCCAAGTAAAGCAATTGCCATGCATAGCTTCCGTTTGGTGCCACCACTCAAATTCTTTGCACGCTTGTTTATATGTTCAAAAAAATCAAATTTCAAAGCCAAGACATTTGACAACCTCCTTATTTGATTTGAGCGTACGCCACGTAAGAGACAGTAAATATGTAAATTTTCACGTCCGGTAAGATTATCGAATAGCACATTTTGTTGCGGACAGTATCCTATTCGAAGAGTGGGCTTTCTCACTAAAGTTCTTAAACTTGTACCATAAAAATGGACGCTACCACTAGTGATCCACTCTTGTCCAATTAGCATTTTGAATGTTGTTGTTTTCCCTGCTCCATTAACTCCCAGCAATCCAAAACAGTTCAAATGTGTCACACAAAATGATACTTGACGAACTGCGTGAATTTTACAATATCGCTTCGAAATAGAATTAACAACGAGTGGCAATTTGTCGCGTTCATTCTTCGAGAGGTTTTGTATAAGTTCTTGTTCCATAGCTACATCATTATCCACTGGTCCTTTTTTTGATTTCACTTTTGAAAAGAAGGAATCCCAAAAAAATGATTTAATTGGTAATTCAATAAAGACCAGCAGCAGCAAAAAGAAAATTAAGCATAAGCAGTAATCCAATAAAGTCTGCACCTACTCCCGGCTTTCTTAGAGAAAAATAACCTTCCATGTTACAGCAACTTGGTATTACTGAGCAATTATATCCTTTTTGATCTTTCATATTTTTGCAAAATTCTCTCCAATTATTATTTGAAGCCAGACTATTCAAAGCATTGTCCAAGTGAGAAATAGAAATAAAGGGCTGATAAGATAAATAAAAATTTAACAGTTCGTGGTACAATATAAGGTAAAACAAAATGGATATACCGAATGAATATCCGAGACCTGGATTAGAAAACAAAAATGACAAACAATATATAAAAGGAAGTAAGGCCAACGTGAAGGTGGTAAAGATTATCAAATGTACCACAAAAGCAGAAAATCCAAGTTGAATAATAAATGTATATGCCAACAATATGCCAACTAAAATGAGCCAGAGTAGAACAAAGTCCATTGCTAAGTTAATTAGCCAATAACTGCAAATATCGAGTCCGCTAAGAAGTTGCTGATGTTTCGTACCATTAGCTCGTTCCGTAATTGGCATTGCTATGAATATCATAGAAACAAATGCAATAATACAGAACATGTAAAGAATAATTATAATTTCCTCGTTGCTTTTTGGTGTTTTAAAGGGAAGAGGATAATTCGTTACTTCCACGGTGGCCTTGGGATCCACATACAGGCGCGCCATAGCATTGTGCATGAAGTTAAGCGTTAAAGGAGCCGCGTGCATGGGAATAATGTTAAGCCATGCTGTCACTTTTCCAGATTCTATTGTGCCACCAACTAGAATATTTTTAGTAACCTCGTAACCCGTGTTTTCTCGAATGTAGCCAAGTATAAAATCTTCGAAAGGCTGGTTTTTAGAAATATATGATACGCCGTCAAATGATTTTGAGTATGCTTCATAAGCATTGGCCAAACGTGCCTCATCTGAATTCTCTGCTATATTTTTGGATATCTCAAGCACTATTGTTCCACCGTTGTACAGCTTCATATCGATAGGTAGTGGTGGCAACTTTCCAGGTCCATTGTTTACATTTGCAAGTAATGAAAGGACCCACAAAATAATCGCTGGAAGTATGATAAGAAGCAAAAGTAAATACCACTTCCGCTTTATCATTATTTTCCGTTTTAGAAATAATCCTTTAATTTGCTGCAATTTGCGAGATCTTCCTTTTTTTATTAAAAGTTTATCCGAGAATATATTAAAATTCCGCCATGAATCTTTTAAGGGTTCATTCTGTTTTCCTGACTGTCGTTCTTTTCCAGAAGCAAATTGTGTAAATACATCTTCAACTGTAGAAATACTCACGCCGAATCCAGACAACCGTAATCGATCGATGTTAGCCTCCAGTTCGCGGAATAGTAATCCGTATCTAGATGTATCGCTTGGTGGTAGACGGTAAGTTAGCACACTGCCTCGCACACTCTCCAAATAAATGTTAGGTATGAGCTTTTTGAGAAATTGTGTCACTTCTTCAGTTACGCAACCATCGTGCATATCACATACCAAACAATAGCCTTGACCAAAGTTTTTCTTCATATCGAATATTGTTCCATCGAATTTGGCATGACCCTTGTCTAATATGACAATGCGGTCTGCCAACGCTTCCGCCTCATCCATGAAATGTGTTGTCAATAGTATCGCTTTTCCCTTCTTCTCCGCTTGTAACAATGACCACAAGCGACGTCTCGCGGCAGGATCCACCCCCGAACTCGGCTCATCACATAAAATAATTTTGGAAGAACAACCGCATAAGGCACAGCAAAGACTAAGCTTACGTTTCATACCACCTGACAAATTTTTAGCCAAATCATTTTTCTTGTTTCCTAGTTCCATTATCTCTGTATACTTTTTGATTTCCGCATTGATCAGTTTCGATTCCCGTATGCCTCTTATCTGACAAAAGAACTTAATATTATCATTAACATTAAGGTTACCAAACAAGACATCCTTTTGTGGACATATACTCAAATATTTTCGTGCGCTAGACAATTCATGTCGAATATCATAGCCCTTGACAATTGCTGTACCCGAAGTAGGTGGAAGTAGTCCGGTTAGCGTAAGTATAAATGTCGACTTGCCGGCTCCATTCTTGCCCAAAAGTACCGTAATCTCGTTGAAATTCATGTCGAAGGAAAGATCATTTACCGCAGCATAATCGCCGAACTTTTTGGTCAGATGTTGTACCCGTACACCGACAGAAACAGACTGGTCCTGGCTAACACCTCCTGGTGATCTATCAGTTCTGGTGTTTTGTTTCTTTTGTAGCCAAAAACTTCGTTGAAATGGAAAGTTCCATTTTTTTGGTACACCGTATTCGCCGGGATTGAGTTGTTCGACATATAAGCAAATTAAACAATAAAGTATTGCATCCACAAAGAACATTATAAGGCATATTAACGGAGACACCATGCTTGCGTCACGTATCTTATAAAAGTCCGACCACTGCAAACCGATATTATGCTCCTCTAACATAATCACGTACTTAATAGAAAGTAAAAATGCCACATGAGGTATCAGACAGGCGGCGATACTCACTGAGAAGTTTTTAACATAGATTGCGATGATGAAACCCAATAAGGCTAAGCCCCACGTAATCATCTCTATACACAATTGCTCCTTTCGTTAAAACGGAGATTAGAAAAATTGCGAATATTGCTGGGATACTGGAGCATAAGAATAGGAACAACAACGCGGTTAAGTTGCTTTCTACAAAGATTGGGCCCTTCTTGGTGAAATCGATTTTCGCCGTTACGACCATTATGCATACAACCAATGCCATTAAAATAAAGGTCTTTACAAACCAAGCTAGCCAATGAAGCCATTTATGGAGCCCATTTAATACCATAATTTCTTTTATTTCAGTTACGCGTTCTTCTGCTATATAAAATGCCGTGAATGACATTGCGTATGGGTAGCCAAATATTAATAACATTGGAAAGATAGGGAAATAATTCTTTTTAGTTGCAGCTTCAGGAAATCTTTTAAATATCAGTTTTGGTAAATTCTTGCCGTTTCCATTTTTTTTTAAGTATGAAAGCACCAAAGCATTTTGAAGATGTACAAATCCTTCATTGAAGTATGCAAGCCCTAACTGATTTGGTGTTAACATATCAGTATGCCAACTCATTTTGTTTTCGCTGTCGCTGCGAATTTTAGCGGGAAATCGTAACTCAAAAGCCAATTTTTGAGGATATGACTTAATGTTATTTAAGAACTGAATGCCCACTAAATAATCCTTTTCCATCAATTCCCGCTCGAACTCACCCACATCCTTGCAACTCTCAAATCCTGATATAGCAAGCGATTGAACGGCATCGCTTACAATTTCTTCATAATTGTTGTTCTTGGGTGTATAAAGTACTTTCAGGTTCAAATTAGCAATCTCTTTTGGTAAGTTGTCGATGTTAAATGGGGAATATTTTTGCTCCTCCTGAACTTGAACAGGATACATGTGAGAACGCATTAAAGCAATAAAAATACACATAGAAACTGGGTAGAATAGTATTAGACCAGTTGAATTTTATTGTTAAGTTGCAGTTTCACATCCTTCCACAATAGTATTTTGAATTTTGTAAAGTTGCTTGGTGTATCCGATGTGCTCATTGCAAAGCTTTGTATCTTAGTTGTCGATGTATGAACAATTTAAAATAATGTCGGATTACTTGACTTTAAAATTCCACATTTATATGTGATTTATTATTTTCTGACAAGCTACTTGTAATGACAAAAATATCAAATCATAAAATAGACTTGGAATAAAAATTTTTTAAAAGATTTTATAAAAATTTTATACATTGTGATACTGCCATGGGCACGTTTTCGCGCAGATACTTTTACAATTATTTTATTGTAACCAAACTGAAAATTTTTATTTAAAATCCAGTTTTACCCATTCACCAAACAAGTCATAAAGCGCCAATGATAACTACAACTTAAGCATCAAAAATGTGAAACTGTAGTTTGAATGGTGACTGTGCATAATAAATTGTCTTCTTATTATTTCTCAAGAAGCAATCTTTTGACGACTTTTCAAATAATATCGTGTTTCCCTCTTAAGCTGTAATAATTCGGACTATGAAATGTTTTTGCGAAACTCAAAATAAATCACTTTCTCATTGAATATTGCTATTTTATAGGTGATACTTACAATACTACAACCATGATTAAGCCCACCAGAATTGTATTTTGTAGGGTTGTTTTTGCTAGAATCCCAAACTTAGCTCCGATTACAGTATTATATATATAAACAACACCCTTTATAAATATTTATATGGTAAGTTATACAACTTATTGTAGTTGCAAAAGTCGCGTGACTATTTACGTATCTCTCTATAACTAAATTCAATTCTTTCCGACTCATTCTGAATACATATATTTTTCTCGTTTTATGAAATTTAACCTTCTAAGAGACTCATTTTGAAAATAAGTATAAGTAAATTCGTTGTTTACTTATAATATTGTAAAATAAGACAGTAAAAAGATTCTTATTTTTTCATTTATGCGCAATGGTTTAAGCAATTAATACAAAATTTAACATAGACATGTTATATAAGAACCTATGTTGAAGAACTAACTATTTATACTACAGGTAAAAGAAACATAATTTATAGAGGGCTTATGCGACTCACAATCTATACTGTATAATAATGAGATTGCTCCGGGCCCAAAGGGTACCAAGGGGAACCCTATTGCAGAGACTCCGTTGTCCTTCTGTCCGTCCTCAGGACATTTCTCATGCACCGTAACAGCTAGGTAGTTGAAATTTTCACAGAATGTGTAGTTCTATCCGGGCATCACACAACAAATAGTAAAACAAAAATATTTTCAAAAACTTAAAGGGGTCCGCATACAAGAAACATTTTGGTTTGTATGGCAGATTTACGATCCAGTAATCCCACGATCTTGAAATTCGGAAGGTCAGAAACTTATACTTATGTCGAAATTTCAGTTTGTTCGGATTACTAGGGACGGTATTTCCCATACAAACCCCCATTAAAATTCAGGTTTTAATTAGAAAAACTTTTTTGTTTTTTGGACTATTGAACTGAAATTTAGACACTACAAGTTTCTACATTTGTACAAGTCGGTACATTTGTTGGAACCAGTCAAATCGGACCAATAGGGGGAGTACCTGCCATACAAACTCGTACTTGGACCATTTTTTCTTTATTTGATTTATTAAAATTATTTATAATACATTTACATAAACTAAATAATACTATAACTAATTATGTATTACATTAAGAGCACTAGCGTCAAAATGAACAGCTCTTGTTTTCTAGGGAAGCAGCTTTTTGATTGATTCAATTCAAAGATTGGCAAAGATTCTACTGGAGGACCTAACACAAAAGAATTCTTCAAGCTCATTTTAGGAGACTTCTGAGACCAACCGGGTACAAAATCCCTTTTGATTACTTTGATTATCCCTATCCCCCTCTTCCCACTTAACACCCATGGCCCACTTTTCCCGATAATCAGCCTTCAAAATTGGCCGTATGGCTTCTGGTTGTACTCGTGTGTACTCGTGAGTGGCCTCTATGACACACCTAACCTAGAAAAAACTGTTAACTGTTAAAATTTTAATCCATTTTTACCAACCATTTAAATTTCAAGGCCCTAGGATTACTGGATCGTATAGCTTTCACACAAATATTTCGGTCTTAATATTGCAATGCAATATGAATACTGACTCTACCTTAAACATAAGTAAATTAAATAATGAAATATTTCTTTAGGCTCAAACACAGGAGCATAGGAAAATAAGTGAAGTGATGTCGCAAGATTATTATATTTAGCGTCCATATAGCATAGCACAAAGGGGTAAAAAACAGGCTCGATCTCATGAAATGGAATAAAAACTTGAATGTTGATTAAAGAAAGTCAAGAATGACAGAATAGTAAAGAAGTTGAAATTAATTATTAACTACAATTAAAACTCAACACATTTTGCCTTCATAAACGAAATAAAAAATCTACTAGAATAGTCACACAAAAGAGTTTTATTTTTGTTTTTGATTGTAAATTCTTCCGAAACTTCAATACAATTCACACACGACAACAAAATAACGGTAACAAAAGTATATTGAACGAGCGAATGATACACAAAGCACACCAAAGAGAGCAACACAAAGTAAATTCATTTACAAAAACTAAATACACCACGCAAGTGGGAAAAAAAAACCAAAGGCAAAACAAATACAACAAATACAAGACACGACTCCCCAACGCAGAATTCAATCATAGTAACAAATGCTATTTGTATAAATTTTTATAATTTTTAATTGATGTAAGAAGAAATAGAATTTTAAATATTTTACACATATGTATTTCATTATTAATTCTAATTGGAAATATGTACTTACTCAAACCATTAATTTTCAAAAATTCACTCCCTGAAACACACCACGAAATGACGCACCATTTTTTTTTTTTTTTTTACACTTTTCAATTTGATTTGCATTGTTTTTTGGATATTTATTATTTATCACTTGAATACTTTGCCACATAATAATTATAATATTTTAATACAAGAATTTTATATTAATATGTATAAATAAATTAAATTATAATAATAATTATACTTAATAACTTTACTACAAAGGGATCGCAACGACGCGAACTGCACGCACGAACCGAACACAATGAGAGATCAACCAATTTAATGCATGCATGCATGCAAATGAGAGCAGTTCGCTCACCGAATGGAAGAGAATGCAATAGCAAAATGTTGGAAAGACATACCATACACGTGAGTACATGTACATAGTTTGCTAATCAGTGTTTCAATGGTTCTGTTTAGATGCTGAAGAGGATCTAGATGACAACATTTTGTTGTCCGTTCTCAAAGAGACATGGATTTTAGAGCATAAAGTTGCACAAGTTTTGTTGCATACAATTGAAAATATCAATTATCAATAGTGACTTGTTCGTAGAAGATGACGACCAATGAGTAATGATATTGACGGAAGTTTCTCACTTGAAGAAGTTGAGAGCGATGAGCCAAATGTTAAACATAAAGACGCTATTAACATTGGGCGGAGGCAAATAAAACTGAATTGTAGAGCTTGGACATTCTTAGAATGCTACGGTAATGGGCAATGGAGACTAAACAAAGATACATTCGTCATAAATAAATTTTGATTTCTAAGTAATCCGTGTGGAGTAACAAGTCTTGAACTTCATTTAATAATCCGCTATGTTAATAAAAATTACAATATATTTTTATTTATTTATTTATTTATGACAATATAAATTACTAATTTTTAATATTGTAACCAAAAACGGGGAAATGGTAATTGCATTTTCATCTGTCCTTATTCGCCGCTATAAAAAAAATATATAATGATTTTAAAAATCTTTTTAATTTATATATAATATTAATATTAATAATAATACTTAATATACATATTTATATTGTATCTACATATATATTTTAGATTTTCTTTCTTTAACATTTCTTTGGAGAATTTGTCTTCAATATAAATTTATAATATTTTACTTAGAACATTAATTTTTATTTGGTTTGTTTAAGAATTGAATACTACATAGTAAAAATATATAATTTTGCAAATTATATTAAAATTTCAACTAAAAAAAATTCCATATTTTATAAAACAATATCATTGAAACTTACAGATATAATTTGGATTACGAGAAAATGTATGATATTTCGTACTCATTTTTGCTCCACTGCTCAATTTTTGTATATTTTCTCCTAAACGAACATAATAAAAACTTTTTAAGATTAGAAGGAACATTCCATAAAGTCTATTAAATAGATTTGTTATCATTACTAATTTTAATTACCTGAACGCATAACTGGTTTTAATTTTTTTTTTTTTAATCATCACCTAAATAGTACAAAAACAAAATCATTTTTATATGGTAGATATAGTATACACATACCAGATCGGACAGCTCGGTGCAGGACTGAAGTTTGCGGGCTAATTACTTTTTTGGCTAATCGGATATGAAAACAAAACAAAACAAAATATTAATTTCAATTCCGCTAAGCTTATCTGAACTTTTACATAGTTGGAAGGGGACCGATAACCTTACAGCATCCGGTGAAATTAAACTTCATGCAAAGTACATACAAACGGACTGATGGACAGACGAACATGGCTTAATCAAATCGTCTTGCTGTGCTGATCAGGAATATATGTACAGATTTTATGGGGTCTCCGATGTCTCCTTCTGTCTGTTACAAACTTCATGACAAACTTATATTACTATTCACTTTATGAATGTTAAGATCAATTAATAGAATGCAACTAAGCTGATTAGATGATGTTTTCTGTTAAGGTAAGTTAAATAGTTAGAATTTAGCTGATCGGAAGAAATAGAGTTAAATACCAGGTCAGAGTACAAGACAAAAGACGTGAAATGAATCATGGTACAAATAAAATTGTCAAAAACAATTTCAGAAACAATTCCTTCCAAGCCGAGAAGAAACTTTAAAATTTATACTATCTAGCAAAGATGGTGAAATCACATATGATAATGCCAACAATTAGATTGTACAACAATTAGAACGTAACAACAAGAATCGTTCTATGACTGAATGAAAGGTAAATTTTTGAATCCCAGTGTACCTAAGCTTCAACGGATTCAATACTATCACCAAACGTTTTAAACTGCGGGTCCCAAACACAAGTTCCGTATTCTAGAATTGTGATGTGTAATGTAACCTAATAAGTCTCTAGCTTTATGGATGGAAGAAAAGATATGTATGAGTTGAAAGGCAGCTTTGGATCCATCAACACACAGAGATCACTGAATTGTGTGACACGTTCTAGAGTCTGATAAACATAATAGTTTTATAAAAAATGTTTATCATAACGGCAAAAGTTTTTATCTAAAATATTCTTACTCAAATGTGTACAGAATAAACAACTATTTACTTACGTAATAAAGGTCCTCTTTGTTCAAATGAAGGAACTACAATAGAAAGAATATACTTAATATTTGTACATTAAGCATAAACCATTTTATAACTAAACTTACGTTTATCACGCTTGCCGGAACGTGTGGATATAATTTCTGAAATCAAATGTTATATAAATATATAATAATAATTAAAAAAAAACAAAAACCCCACCATTACCGTTTGGCATTTCATATGGGAGAACCAATAGTTTGTCTTGATCAACCGGGCTGCAACCTTAAATATAAATCATATATTGTATTCCAATTTTAGAAATAAATCTAAACAAACTTAATTTATAATAATTTAATTAAAAACTTACTCAATGCTAAACATAAACAAGATGCTGCCAATAAAATATAAGAAAACACAAATTTCATTTTAACTAATCCCCTTTCAATGAAAAATTAGCTTTATTTATTTTTCCCAATGAAATTAGATTTTATTGTATTTAATAAAATAGATGAAGCAAATACGATTTAAATTTTGCTATGCTTCAAATTGATTAGTTCCAAGCCATTAATTTCACTAATTGTGTTTCGAAATTTTTACTATAGAATATGACATTTCGCAAGGCTACCATGGAGTTCCACAAAAAATGAAACTAAGATACACATTGGGAAAACTTTAGATAAAATATTTTTTAAATTTTTTTTTATTGAATTTATTTTTATTTATTTGTATTTAGTTTGGTAAAAGAACTTTAACAAATTAATGTAAATTATATTTAAGTATTTAGGTCATAACGTTAAGAAAAAAATCACACACAGGTGCAGAAAAATCCAATTTAACTGCTATCAGTCAGGTCCATGGGATGCTTTCTTTTAAGTCTGCGTTGTGTGGAGTCAGTGTTTAGAAGTTTGAATGTCAGTAGTTTTGGGTGTTCAGATTACCTCTTGCTGAATCAGACAATTTGTTCCATGACTGTTGAAATATACCATGGCCCTCCGGTCTGTTTGCGTAGTGTTAGGTTTTGATACCTTTAAATAATTTTTACATGGCATCTACATGTAGTTCCCCAAATCTGTATGCCATATGTCCAAGCTGGCTTCAGTATGAATTTGTAGAGCCTTAATTTATTTTCAAGGCTGAGTTTTGATGTATTTATTGCCAATTAACCAATACATGAGCTTTTTTGAAGTGAAACTTCTTTAGCGAAGGGGAGTAAATCCAAAAAATATGAAAACGAAATGTGATGAAAATCAAAATTTGACGATGATATTGGAACTATTTAGGCAAATACAATATGCAAGTGAAACTTCTAAAGTAGATGGTCAACAAAAGAGTTATTTTATTTTTCGGTCATTCGGCCACTTGTTCGTACGTTTTTTTGTAAAGTAAATACAAACGGTAAAGCATTTTTTATCTCTCTCTCATCTCTCTCTCTCTCTCTCTCTCTTACTCATGCACACAGGAACACTACTTAAATATTTTTGAGTATCGAATTGATGTCTCCACGGCAGCCTTTTGTCCAAAATTATGGCTCATTGGTATAACTATACAATTAAAACGGAGTGAGAAGCTAGAACCTTTACGTAATGAGAAAACCGTGTGTTTTTTCAGCATGTTTATCGTCACCTACACATCCGTGATGGTAGTGTGTTTTAATAGCTGAGTAGTACGCTGATACATGATGACCTGACTAGTATCGCTGTGTCATCTCTGCATAGGTGGCAATTGTCATCTTCAACTCTCACATAAAATCTTCCATTGGTCAACTATGTATCCAGGATGAAATTGTGGTGAAGAAGCCCTTTATGCCACACCCGGTCAAAGTGTTGTTTGACGTCCAGGAACATTATTATTGATTATTTCATTGACAACTCGATGTACTTGCTCTAATATTTTCGGGAGAACCCCCAACAAACTGATTGGCCTATAAGATGTTAGCTCTTGTTCAAATGTCCCTGGTTTAGGTATGAGAATAATCTCGGCATATTGCCTTTAACTAGGGAAATGTCCAAGCCTCAAGCAAACATTGAAAATTTGTACTAACAGCAGTTGACATTTAATTGTTGCAGCATCAATTCCATCGTAACCTTTAGATCTCTTTATGTTAAGCGATTTGATTTCAGTTTGGAATTCTTGGAGTATCCAAGGTAATTGTGAAATTGTGAAACAATTAGTACATTACATCTAATTAAGTCTAAGCAATCAATGTATCTGGATTATATCATAATGAAACGGAGGAAACAGCAAAGCGGAGCTTTATTGTGGAATTACCATTCTGATATCTAGGCATTACCATTACCATCAAGAACAATTAGAAATTATAAAGAACATCTTGATAGACTTAATCGTCTTTCCTTTTCTTTATGAACCTGAGAAAGCTGTGCGCTTGGGTGCCGCGATTTCTAAGGATTGTTTAAACCAAAAATTGATCATCAATGGCGAATATTAAATCATTGCTATCATTTAAATTTTCAATTATGTTTTCATCGTTTTCTCTTTTTGCTACAACAATTGATAGTTTTTTGAAAATTATCGTTTACTAGCGATAGTCAACTTATGCACACCTGGCAGCACTGTGCAATCAAAACCAAAACCACTTGCAACACTAACCAATACTACACGCTACTTTCAAGGGTACTCGCTACTTAAATATGCCCATTTGTATGAATGGTGTCATGCAGAGATGCGTTCCACATTGATGCATTTAGATCCATTATTTGTCCAAAATTTTTTTGAAATTACTGCCCATTATGAATATGCAATTCAATAATTTAATTGCAAAAATAATCGCTTATGACGTACGCTTACATGAATATTCACACATTCAGATGAAACAGCTGTTTGCCATTCACTAAATCATCCAACACTTTTTTCTCTGTACCTTCAATGCGTAGAAAAGTTGTTAAATTTCACAAATTTTGTCGGCAGACGCTCACAGCTCTGGGAGTTTATTTACTTAATACGAATAAAATACATTTCAATTTTTCTTGCATGGAGGTCCACCCTAATCATTCACACTGACTCAGCTGGCCATTAATAAATCTTTAAAACAGTGTCGAAATCATAGAATAAATTAAAATAAAACGATTTGTGACTGAAATCTATGTAAGTTTTTACTGTGAAACAAAAAGAATTGCTAATTCGAAATTGAAGAGTAATTTATTAATAAAATATTTAAGATTGCAATTGTGATTGAAAATGCCACCAACAATTAATAATGTAGGTGGAAATGTGACCGACAATAGACCCCAGCGGCAAACTGATCGCAAGTAAGTAATGAAATGAAGAAGAATGGTTATTTTATCATTACTTTTTTTTTTTTTTTTTTTTTTGTGTTAACTTTCGTCTTTTATAATTTAGATCGGAGTTAATCTGTCGCATCAAATATGGTAATACGTTGCCGGATATACCATTCGATTTGAAATTCCTGCAATATCCATTTGATAGCCACCGATTTGTGCAGTATAATCCGACATCATTGGAGCGCAACTATAAATATGAAGTTTTGACTGAACATGACTTGGGCGTGACAATTGATTTAATCAATCGCGAACTTTATCAGGCTGATCCATATGCTCAACTGGATCCAGCCGATGAGAAGCTGTTGGAAGAAGATTCCCATACACCGCATGATTCAATACGTTCGCGTCAGCACTCGCGGAGCGTGTCGTGGTTGCGGAAATCTGAATATATATCAACGGAACAAACACGTTTCCAGCCACAGAATTTGGAGCAGATCGAAGCTAAAGTTGGTTACAATGTGAAGAAGTCTTTGCGCGAGGAAACACTGTATTTGGATAGGGAAGCGCAAATCAAAGCTATCGAAAAGACATTTAATGATACTAAGGCCGATATAACCAAACATTATTCCAAACCAAATGTTGTGCCAGTCGAAGTTTTGCCCATCTTTCCGGATTTCAAAAATTGGAAATATCCATGTGCTCAAGTTATTTTCGATAGTGATCCGGCACCGTTGGGAAAGAATGTCCCAGCACAACTGGAAGAGATGTCACAGGCAATGATACGCGGTGTTATGGACGAAAGTGGCGAACAATTTGTAGCATATTTCTTGCCGACTGAAGAAACTTTGGAAAAGCGACGTATCGATTTCGGCGATGGCGTCTCCTATAAGGACGATGAGGAATATGAATATAAAATCGCAAGAGAATATAATTGGAATGTCAAGACAAAAGCGTCTAAGGGTTACGAAGAGAACTATTTCTTTGTTATACGCCAAGATGGTGTGTTTTACAATGAGTTGGAGACACGTGTCCGCCTCAATAAACGTCGAGTGAAAGCTGGCCAACAGCCAAGTAATACAAAACTGGTGGTTAAACATCGTCCATTAGATGCTAGTGAGCATCGTGTACAACGTTATCGTGAACGTCAATTAGAAGCTGCTGGCGATGATGATGAAGATGAGCAAGAAGAAGACGAAGAAGATGTGGAAGAAGAACAAAATAATGAAAACAATGAAGAAAATCACATGAAGAATACAACAGACGATAAAGACGCAACAAATGTTAATGTTACTAACAATGATAACGTAAGCATTAATAACATTAACATAACTGAGGATCAACAATCAGCTCGTGAGCGTGCTTCACGTTCACGTTCCCGAACACGTTCTGGTTCGCATAGTTCACGAACACGTAGCAGAAGTCAAAGTGGTGCCAGTCATAGTAGGAGCTCCAGTAGGTCACCATCACCACGAAGCCGAACACGCTCCCGTTCAGGTTCGCATACTTCACGCGCTACCAGTCGCTCCAGATCTATTTCTGCTTCGCGTTCCCGTAGCGTGTCTCGTTCACGCACCAATAGTCCAGCAGCATCACAAAAGACGAATACACGTTCACGTTCACGAACCCAGTCTCGCAGTCGTTCCCGCAGTGCATCAGTTTCTCGCAGTAGTGGATCCGAAAGCAGTTCTGCCAGTTCTGGGAGTGCTTCCGAAGAAGAATAAATAAAACTCAATGACTCTTTTTTTGTTTGATAAATCATAATTTTAATTGTAATTGTAATTTCATCCTTTTAAAATATTTATGTAATAATCAAGAGAATACTTTAATCTATTGCAACATATGGTCACAATTTTCAACTTTAATCCAATAAAAATTGATCAAACATGACAATTGTCTCGTTGCCCTCTGCCACCAATTGTGACAGCGGTGAATATAGTCTCAAACTCTCTAGCTTCTCTAATGATGAATTTGTATCCTCATTGACATAACTGTTGGCGTCAGTTGCTAATGCTGTTGGTCTTGTCGTTGAGGCATCATTCACATAACCAATGCCTAATTTTTGACATGATTCAATAACAATATCATCAATTGCCTTCGTTAATAAAGCTTCCTCTAGGGCCTTCTTATCGTCCGAACTCGACTCTGAATTGCTTTTATTCATCTGCATCATATCAGTAATATTTGCTATTTCAGCACTAGCCGGCGATTGTTGTGCCTCAGCCAAAACGTTTACATTATTATTACTTGCAGATGCATTTGTCTCCAATAATGCCTTGATGAAGTGATCCGAAGATGCATGTTTATCAATAGAGTCCAGCGATCCATTTGCAATACTAACATTATTGTCATTT
Organism: Amiota minor; assembly: GCA_037043295.1. Lineage (NCBI taxonomy): Eukaryota > Metazoa > Arthropoda > Insecta > Diptera > Drosophilidae > Amiota > Amiota minor. The sequence goes on along the minus strand of JBAMAW010001470.1, from coordinate 1,165,604 downwards.
AATGATGTTGTCGATTCTGTTAAATGCTCCAAACATTTATGTGTTCGTTGCGAAACTTTATATCGAAAGCTCTTCTGACAGTGATTACATTTATAGGGCATAACACCCGTATGGATACGTGTATGCACAAGAAAAGAAACACGCTGACGAAAACATTTACCTGCAATTGAGAAATTGTCAGTGTATTCAATCAGTAGACAACAGGCGTTTTTCCTTACCACAGACTTCACATTTAAATGGTTTTTCACCACTATGTATTCGTTCATGATTATGCAATGTTGAGAGTTCCTTGAATGCGCGCCCACAAACATTACAAACGTGGGGCTTAACTTCACTGTGATAGAGTAAATGCTTATGATAGGATTGTTGAAAGGTAAACGTACGCGCACATATTTCACATGTATAAGGCATTTCACCTAGAAATATAATATGAAATATAGAATATTCATTTGATCTTGTTTATAAAAAGATTCAAAAAAGGTTGATTGGGGAATCCCATTTATATTTTTATACTCTTTACGCAGTGCATAGTTATTTGTCATACAGTTTCAGTAACAGGCTGATGGAGACATGAGGGACCCCCATAAACGAATTAATTAAGCCATATCCGTCTACAGTACATTTGTCGGAACCAGGCGAATAGGACCACTGGATAGTACAAGTGTTCATGATCCATACTAACTAATCATGGAAATTTCAAGAGTCTAGGATTACTGGATCGTTTAGTTCCCATATAAATATTTCGGTCTCATTGTTGAAATGCTGTATGTATACTGACTCGACCTTAAGCATAAGTCAAATCAATAATGTATAACCCAAGTTAACTTCCTTTTCTTTTTTTCTTCAGCTTTTTCCAGGAAAATTTCATAAACAAGAACTTCGAAAATAGAATATCCAAATTATATATTACCAAAAATGGAAAAATGAAATTTACAAATAAAAATTTATCCTGAATTTCTAATTTCAGAGCTTTTTATTCATAACTCTCTTGCTTCTAATAGTTGGAAGATTTTAACGATTTATGTGATTTGATTTGATGTGAATATCGAAAAGTCCTACAAAATAAAATAAAATCTATTGAAGTGGCAATGACATCGAACTTGGACTTATCTACAGTGAAGTTTTAAAGCTTATAGAGGTCTGTAGAATCATGTGTATGAGTATGAAAAGCTGGGATTTTAGAAGTCAAGAGTTAGACAATAAAAAAGTACTTTAAAAAAAATTTTGATTTTTGTTAATATTCTACCTTTAATTTTCTTGACATAATTTTTTTATTTATATTTTTATTAGGCGTTGCCAAAATGCTTATAAAACAACTGATGTCTAAATTAGTGATTGCCAATTTTGAAATTGAATCATAGTCTTTCTTTTAAGGATTACAATGATGTGCACAATGAGATTTGCACAACAGGCTTTCATTCAGATGACAACATTATGGACTTTCAGAGTTAATAAATCTTGTAACTCAAGTGACATGAAAAATGATGACAATGGTTCGGAGGAACAATCTATTCAACACATTTCCACTAACAAAAACCAAAATTACTGAATATCTTACAAAATTGTAACCAGAAAACTTGATGAAGACGTTTCGCTTAATTCTCTAGTTTTAATGAATAATTCTATTTTACAATATAACTCAGTCTCCATAAGTCGAACTTTCTTTATTGCATTCTAATGTGATTCGAGTTCAATTGAAAAAAAAAAAAAATGGGCCAAGTGCGAGTCAGACTCTTACACGGAGGGTTCCGTACCAGATTGGGGTATGTATGGGAGGTACGCACCTTAGTGGTCCGATTTGACTGATTCCAACAAATGTACCGCGCCTATATTAGAAAATAATAGTGTCTAAATTTTATATCAATAGTCCAATATACAAAAAAGTTTTTCGAATAAGAACTTCAATTTTAATGGTGGAAATGTATGGGAGGTACCCCTCCTATTTGGCCGATTTGACTGATTCCAACAGATGCGCAGTGCCTATATCAAAAACTTATAGTGTCTAAATTTCAGTTTGCTAGAACAAAAAACCAAAAAGTTTTTCTAATAAGAACCTGAATGTTAATGGAGGTTTGTACGGAAGGTACCCTTCCTAGTCGTCCGATCAAACTGTAATTTTGACAATATAAGTTTCTGATGCATAGCCAGCAACCATCTAAATTTCAAGATCGTGGAATTACTGGATCGTATAGCTGCCATACAAACTAAAATGTTTCTTGTATGGGGACCCCTTTAAGTTTTTAGAAATATTTAAATTTTATTATTTGTTGCTAATGCCCGGATAGAACTACATACTCTGTGAAAATTACAACTCTCTAGCTATTGCAGTTTATGAGATATGACCCGAGGACGGACGGACAACGAAGTCTCTGCAATAGGATTCCTTTTGGTACCCCTTGGGTCCGGAACACTAAAAATTAATTGTTACATTAACCTGTGTGCAAACGTTTATGCTTTTTAAGAAAATATTTCGTTGTAAATGATTTTGCGCAGACATCACAATCCCATATTTTTGGATTCATATCACTGACAGCAACTCCAGATGTAGCTGATGTATTATTGCCTTTATTATTAATAAGACTATCCTTGCAATCAGATTCATTAAGTGATGTTTTGGGTAATAAAGATGTCAATGTTGGTGGTGGCATTCCTTTTGCATTATAATCATTTAGTAGATTTGAATTTGAATCAACTACTTGGATTTCTGGTGTCGTCGTTATTATTGGTATTGATCTAGATTGTCCATCTATCATATCCAATATTGGATTATATGATTTAATAGCATCGTGTTGTTGTTGCTGAGGTTGCTGCTTTAAGGAACTCGTGGAAAGTGGTTGACTTGTGGATGTTTCTTTGTATCGTATGCGATCGCATATATTTAATTTCGTTGAATTGCTGCTATTCATATATGGTAAACCCATCATATGCATAACTTTCAGATGCAAACGTAAGGAACCTTTCATTTTAAATGTTTTTGCACAAAGATGACATTTGAATGGTTCAAATTTGCCTTTAATTGATGTTCCTGTTGTTGCTGTTGTTTTATTCATATTATCAGGATATTCTTCAATTGAAATTGAACAACAAGAATTCTCAAAGTTTTCATGCACCAAACGAAAATGCATATCACGAAGTTCAACATTGCGAAATGTAAATTCACAAATATCACAGGCAACTGTGCTCAATGCTCCTGATATAGATCCAGATGTAGATACAGATACTGGAGCATTTGATATACTAGAAGGTGATATAGTCTTATGACATGTTGGTATTGGGTCCTGTGCTACTAAATCATTTTCTTGGATATTTTTTTGTTGATTCATTTTATTTTTGTTCGCTTTTCTTTTTCCCAAATTCTTTATTGTTCCCATTGATGATGTTTGTGGCAATTGTTGATGTTGTTGTTGCTGTTTTATTTTTAGCTGGGATTGTATTTGTTGGCCACCATTTGTTTCATTTGTTGACGTCATTAGTGTAGTATGAGTAAATAGATGAATTGTTAATTTATCCAAGCCTAGAAATTGCTCCTGACATTTTTCAAATGGACATGATAATGGTCCATTGGCTGCTTTAATGAGACACTGTTGCAATTGCTCTAAATTGGCAAAACTGGGAACGGCACAAAGTGGACAAATTACCGACATTGAGCACATTATTTTTGTTTTATGTTTTGTCTTTTCTAGAATTAAATTTATTTTATTTCTATTATTTTTACAATATAACTTCATTAATTACCCGATTTTATTTGGAAATATGTAATTTGTTTTGTTTTCAGCAAAATTTCAAAAAGTACAAAATATAAATCTTTAAAATACAAAAAAATAAAACACAGACCCCACCATCACCACATCACAATCACCGATGACGATGACTATGTTTAAGAAACGCAAATGAAAATTTTTTTTCTAAAAATAATTATGTATAAGAAAAATATTGAAAAATACTGAAAGATTTCTTCTCATTTGTTCTAAAAAAATTTTTTGTGTTTTGCTTATTTCTCTCTCTTTCTTCTGAGTTCTTCTTCTTTGGGCACATGTGCCTCAGATATTGTATATATGTAAGTACATACATATATATATTTTACTCACGGTCCTATAGAAAAAGAAGCTTTTAAATTTTCTTTTCAAATATCTCTTTTCTTTGCTCTCAAGCGTTTTCATTTTTTCATTTACTATAAGTAAGAATATATTGTATGTAGATAGAAGATACCTAGATAGATATGTTGTCTTTTTCCCGATGCTTGTAACACATCATCATCATCATGTCCTATTTACTAGAAGGTCACAAAGTCATGAAGCCTTTCAAGCAAAGCATCATCTGCCATATGTACATACAATACATATGTCTAAACATTAAAGTGCCGCATTATAAATTTTTCATGATATTTTGAACACTGAACCCATGAAAGAAGATACATACAGTCTGCATCCATCTATCTATATATCATGTAGTTAAATTAACCGACTTCATATATTATTATTATTAAAGACCGAATCGTTTTCTGCGGAACTAATAGGTTAAATAGATTAACGTAACCCAAACTCCAAGACTTCTGAAAAAGAAAATCTTCTAATATATTTGCTTAAAATCACATGCAGTTCAAGCAATATACCTAAATCTGGACTTTTACATATATGTAAGGAATATTTTTTTTTTTTTTTTTTTTTTTGTATATCTTTAAGAGCCCCTGGCTTAATAGTTAACAAAAATTGATGTGACAATAAGGCGAGATAATGACAGTTAACTTAAAGTCTAGGTAATTTACATAAAATATGTGACCAAGAAAATATGTGTTTAGAAGTTTTAACTATTTCCATTGGCCTGCTTGATTTGGACTTTTTTCTGTGGGACACATTGAAAGATAAAGTTTATACAGACAATCCCCAAACGATTGAACACTTGACTAGGAAATAATGATAATGCTTGATTATTGGATTACCGCAGCCAACCATTGAATGAAATAATTTTTCATATTGAATCGGAAAAATCACCCTATCTCTGTGGTCGAACATTCTTTGTCCATGTGCGTAATACGAAGTCGTCAAGAAGAAATATTAGAGCTGGCGTGCCTCAAGGCAGTGTATTAGCACCCTTTCTGTACTCGCTATATACAGCAGACATTCCATTGATAGACTCAGATGAAGCCAGGATTGCTATATATGCTGATGACACAGCTGTCCTGGTTAACTCTTTCTCGGCTCAGGCAGCTTCATAGATTCTGCAAGGTTTTTTGCACAGATTTCACGCTTGGGCTAAGCGCTGGAATATTGGAATTAATGCAGAAAAATCAACAAACTGCGTTTTTACATTAAGGCGTGGCAAATGTCCAGTTGACTATGACTATGACTCCTCTATTATCCCGTAAGTGGATCAAGTTCGTGGCCCCTGTCTTGGGTTACGCGATTCAAATCTGGGGTGGTGCTGCTACTACCAACATTCAGAGAGTTCAAGCTTGTCAAAACAAGGTGCTTTTCTACTTCTAAATAACGAAAGGGGTGAGCTTAATCTGAGCAAAAACAACTTAACTCTAAGTAACCTCTGTCCGACTAACCTTAACTTCCAACTAAATTTTGAAATTACATTTCGGGATATGGCAAACTGGGAACACTTAAAGCCAAAGTCCGTCTGTAATCTACAGGAATAGTTTGGAAAGGTATCCGTTTAGTCTCAGGCTTCTTTGTAGGACGTTGCAGAGTTGTGAAACATTTACATAATATGAGGATTAGTCGAATCGTCCAATGTAGATTATATAAAAAGTATTGTAGTATATAGAACCAACTGAAATTGCAAATTGAACTCTTAAGAAAATCTTGGAATTCTTGATGAATAACAAAATCTCAAATGAATTGCAATTATGTGGTTTGCCAAATTTGGCACCTTCAAGGTGACGAATTAAATAGATTCTGTCCTAATCTATTTATCTATCTAAGTAATTTTAATTTCGTCAAACAAATAGTTCTATTTAATGACATGTAAAATTGTTTATTTAATTTGCGAATAAACTAATGATTATCACCTCTGTTATTTTATTTTATATTGTCAAACATTTTTTTGTCTTTATTTTTATAAAATATATGCATACAAACTTCATGAAAAAAAAATATAATATCCAATAATATTAAGGAACTCAAACAGTTTCATAATTATTTTCCAGGAAAATCCAGTGAAACGACACTAATGTGACTAGAACTGGATTGGACGCTTTCTTGGGAACTATCACAAATATTCATGATATTCGAAACTATGACAAAAAATAAAAGAAATAATATAATTATTTGCATAGATAAAGAAAACAATTGATTTGGGATACAAACCAGATGATGTCTTTGATTTGGAAGTCTCCAATGAAGAAGTACTGTTCCATGATATACGACTTTGTGTCCGCTTTAAAGTATGCGGCATACCAATACCTTTATTATCCATTAATTGTGCAATTTCCGGACCATGATGATAGCTTAATGTCATATCTGACAAGCGATTCAATACTCTTCGATTACGATCTTCCAAATCTTGTAAATTAAGATTGATTCGTATGTTGTACCAATCATTCGGGTTATCCAGACGTTTTAATATCTCTTTTTCTAATGCTTTCACCTCACGTTCAGCACGATGCACTTTGGCATTCTGTTCATGCAGCTCAGTCTGCATCTTTGTATGTATATCGAAATTTTCTTGAAAAGTTGTACGAACTGATTCAACAGTTTTTAATAAATCTTCACGTTTTTTTTGCAAGGTCTCAATCTTCCGATTGTTGATGACCAATCTACAACGTAATTTCTTAAGCTCTTCAACTTTTTGACAATATTCCTGTTCCAGTTGTTTCAGATCATCGGTTGCATTTTCTGAAACTAAAAGGAAAACAATACTTTATAATCCAAATCTATTCAATCATTTCATAAGCGCATATAGGTACAAACCTCCTTCTCCGGTTTTTCGTATGGTTTTGCGATATTGATCATTCGATAGATCAAATTGTTTTAAAGTATTCTTGAGTGCAAGCAATTCATACTCTGCTTTGGGTATTTTATTTTTTATCTCTTCCAATTCATCGCTAAGAAGTTGTCTCTCTTCGAGACTCCTCGCCCTCAATTGCGTAGTACTGACCAATGTGCCATCCTCATTCGTGCCAAGTAACTTTGAATTCAATTCGAAACGTGCACGCATCGCCTCAATATGTTTCTTTCGTTCACCTAAATCAGCGCGCAATGTGCTCAATTCTTCATTCAAATGTTTACGCTTCGTCAGCAATATTTCCTCTTGACTCTTCAACTCAATCAAGCGATCCTTTACAGAGCGTAATATATGTAAACGATGCTGTTCCAGATCAAATGTTCCCTTTTCCAATTTGCTTATCTCACTTTCCATATTATTGCAATCCATTTTCAACACATTTAATTCGACTATAAGTTCTTGGTTATACAACTGAAGTTCCTTTAATTGTTTCACAGAACCTTTATAATACATTTCAGCATCTTTGATTTTCGATTGTATTTTACCCAATTCAAAATTATCATTATCATAGACATTGGTTATTGTGATCATGCAATAATTTAACTTTTTATTTTGTGCATCGGTCACCTGAATTCGGCGTTGTAGTTTTAGATGTTGCTTTTCCAAAGCACTTAAGATCTCTTGATTACGAGCTTCTTCTTCTGGATCAACAATAACATTTCCCCTCAGTTGCCCTAAACGTCTTTCCGCTTCTAAATACTTAAATGCCATATTATAATGAATTTCACGTTGATTTTGAAGTTCCTTTTCAACAGCCACCTGGCTCCGTTTCAGTGCAGTAATGGTCGATAACAAAGAACAATTGTTCATCTAATATAAATAAAGAAAAAAAAAATTAAGTAATGTGCCTCAACCTCAAAAGCATAATATGGAAATGAAACTTCTTTAGCGAAGAGAGGTAAATCCAAAAATTACAAAAATAAATGTGACGAAAATCAAAATGCGATGATGTTTCAGAGATGCACAAAACAATGGGTTCGTCTGCAGCGTAGAGTAAGAGAGAAAAAAAAAAATGTGACCGAAAAATAAAATAACTCTTTTGTATTGTAACAATTTAACACTACAATATTCTGTATTATTGCTTGACCATCTACTTTAGAAGTTTCACTTGCATATTGTATTTGCCTAAATAGTTCCAATATCATCGTCAAATTTTGATTTTTGTCACATTTCATTTTCATATGTTTTTGGATTTACTATCCTTCACTAAAGAAGTTTCACTTCAAAAATACTTATTAATACAACAACATCAGCAAGAAGTTTAGTTGTAGTTGTCTTTAAAATATCAATATCTTTAAGTATTTATATTCTAAATCTCCTTAAGTTGTCTATAGGAAAATACCTAATCTGAGTCTCAACTGAACACTGGGGGATAAAGGCTCAATAGGATGTGTATTCATTATGGAAACCAACAAGAATCTGAAAGATTCCAAACATTTCATGCTTTTCTTGAAAGACGGACCCGTTTTCTAGCGGGATGCAATTTAGTTCTAAAGACGTATAACACCCAATCGTAAATTCTTTTACATTCCTAAATTCAAACATCCCAATGGGACATAATGTTTCCTGTAGGGTGGCCTGTATAACCTAACCTCACCAAACCAAACCAAACCAAACCCAACCTATGTAAAGAAAATCTATTATGTTATGAAATAACAAATATTAAAGTCTTACCGATAATCTTTTCTCTTCATCCTTTATTTGAGTAAGTTTTTGTAGTGTTCGAAACATTATCTGATTCACTTGATCCGATTCTTTAGACAGAGCCTTTAAAGCCTTTTCTTCGGACTCTATCATTTCCTCTAATATTTCCAATTTTTGATTAGAATTTAATGTTTCATTTTTCATTGCCTCGTAACGTTGTTCAACCTTTTTCAAAACCTCATCAAATGTTTCGATTTCATTGTTTTTTTCGGCTAGCTCCTTTTGCCTTAAGCGATTTTCCCTTCGTTGCAATTCAACACGATTGGCAAGAACAGCCAATTCCTTTTGAAGTGTTTCCAACTAAGAATAGAAAAAAATAACCAAACCAATCTATCTATATAACAAATGAAAGACAAACCTCTCTTTGCTTGACATAGGACATATCAGATAGTTTTTGTATATGTGCCTTAATATCGGATGATCCTAAATTTATTTCTTCAATGGCAGCCTCCACTTCACGATTATTTTCAATGATACTATCAAGTTTTTTATCCATCCGCCGATATTCTTGTGCTTTTCTTTGAGCTATCGAAACAGCATCCTCGTATTCCTCTTCATATTGTTGTATATCCGTTTCACGTTGTATCATTTGATTGACTGCAGTCTTCCAAGAGTTCACCATTTCACGACGTTCTCGATGCGCATTTTTATAAAGAGTTACTGTCCGTTCCAGATTCTTTTCGAGCGTACTTTGATTATCGTACATGCCAACAATAATATTACGTCGCTTCTCTATTGCAACTTGCAACTCTTGGCAACGTTGATTGCGTGCACGTGCCTTTTGTTGATCTTCTTTGAAATATTTCTCAATAAGTTCATAGCCCTTGTTGCCTTCTTCCATGGCTTCGGTCCATTCATTTAATGCTTTCTTTGCAGTTTTCATACGACTGGTGAGTTCTTCAACTTCACTTTTACGTGCTGTTATTTTGCCTACAAAACAAATTTATACATTTACCATGATTTATCAAATCACAATACATAATTGATATTTGCATTTAAGTCATGGTACTTACGTGTTAAACTTTCTGTCTGTTCTTTAATTTCATCGTATTCCCTTATATTCTTCTTAGCATCCTCAGTTATTTTGAATTTTTCAAGTTGCGTAAGTTGGAATAAATGTTGTTCCTTCTGTATATCGCCCTTAACCGTTGCATTAAATGTCTAATAGTTTTTGGTGAATATTATCGGATCATTAGGTTTTTGGGACTTGGATTAGACATGGAACTTACCAAATTTTGTTTAAGTGATGCGTCAAGTTGTTTTATCTTTTTCTGTATAATTTTATCTTGTTCATCATATCGCTGACTTTGTTCCAGTAATTCAGTTATTGTCTTTGCCATATCCTCCATTTCTTTAAGGATTTGAAGATTTTCTTTACTGGCCATTGGTATATCCGTTCCCACGTCCCAGCCCATTGCACGCATAGCGTCTACCTGAAACGCATCCATCTTTATGATGGAATCTCAGCTTTTGTAGTTCAAATAAAATTAGTAAATTATAATTTAATTTTTTAGTATTTTATAACTCGGTTACAGAGAAATCAAGATGTTTATAAAATATTATTTGACTAAAACTATCAAAGCCTACTTTATACTTTACTTTGTACTTTATACTACAATGATAATTCATTCAATGATTTTTCAATCGGACAAAATACAAATATATTAATTGAATGAAATCCATTGGGAATTCAAGAGAAGGTAAATTGTTTGTTGTGTTAAGAATCTATTTTGCGAAAAACAAACTATAAAATCTATTCATATAGAATGATTGACTACAAACCAAAGAAAATTATCTTCCTATTAAAAAAAAAAATAAAAAATACAAGTATGGCCGATCAGAGTAATAAACTCCATAAATAATATTAGATTCTTTGTAAAATTTAAAGAGATTAGCTTTGAATAATATTCACCATTGGCCTTTTTAACCTTTAAAGTTAAAAACAGTCGTCATGACCTTGTTGGCCGACAAAAACCCACCTTGACCTTTTTGGTGAACGTTTAAATGGAGAAGTGTCCATTGCTTTGATTCCTTTCCTTGGTCTCTGATATGTTGCAATAGTAACGGGGTAAAAACTCGTTCACATTATGGTTTTGAAATACTCACAGTCGTAGCTATCTCATTGATTCTCCGATCGTTCAATATTGCGTTATGGATTTTATCGACGATTTCTGGCTTGACGAACTCTCTTTCTTGAACGAGCTGAATATTCGACGTCAATCGTGCTGGTAAGACCACATCGGAATTCAGTCGAAATTGATGGTGTAGAGCACCCCATAGTATTTAGTTTCGTTGATGGTTTTTTTAAGCAAAAAATTAAGCTTGATGCGCATACGAAAGCGCCATCAATTCAAGCAAATCATCCCATCCATCCATTTGTGATTTCTTGCTGAGGCACGGCATTTGTCCCGATTTATGTGTTTTAGCAGTAAAATGTGCATTTGAATCCATGGGCATCCTATGGTCTGTCCTCAACACTACCCGTCACAGAGACGGCAAGTTACCAAAAGTCTTTGATGAAATGCAGCAGATACAATCCAATTCTTCAAAAACATTCTAATGTTCCTGTACAGGGCTGCCCAAAATGCGACTCAACTAATGAACCTTTATTTTACGCAAACTTAAATCGAAGACCTTTCTGGTTTTTTTTCGCCAACTTTCTTGCGGTACAAACCACAAACAACGTCTTCTTCCAATGTGGCCACGAAACAGGGAAACATTTTGGACAGCCTTGTTTCTACACCCAAACGATCTTCTCCAAAGAAGTAAATCTTAATTTTTACAGAAATCTTTAGGTTTTATGTTTACAACTATAGCGATTAATGTTTAAATAAAAAAAAAAAACAATATTTTTTATATTTTTTTTTTTTTTCTTCAAATTTTTATTAATATTTTTGTTTTTTTAATTGTTATATTTGCAATATTTTTATTATTGTAATTTTAGTTAAATTATTTTCTTTGAGCTTAAAGAATATTCATCATCCATCAATTTCTTTCTCTGTAATGCTAAATAATAATTATAATTATTATTTATATTTATGGTTAAATATGTGTTTTCTTTCATTTTAATTATTATTATTTTTTACTACATTTATTATGTATACAATTATATATTTATTTATATTCTTTAATATTTATATTTTTACTTTTATGTAACTGTTTTCTTTTCCATTTTTTTTATTATATTTTTCTGTTTTTTTTTCTTTAAGCATATTTTATTTTTATAAATTATTATAGAATATATTTATTAAATATACTAAAATATATTTATGGTTATTTTTTCTTGGTTCTTCCTTTTCTTAATTTCTCTTTGTTTAAAACCACACATCATTACAAGAATAATATTTTCCATAAATAAAAACAAATATTCATGTTGTAATACAAAAGTAATAATATAAATTGTGTTATTTATTTATTTAAACGATAATTTATATGATTTTAAATGTTGTAAATTATCTGATGATGCCAAACAAAGTACGGGGGCACAACTCTTATGGCATTTTGTTTTGAAGAGATTTTATAATTGAGGTGTGTAAAATAAGTTTGTTTTGATGATGGTGACGACGGTTGGCCGGTTCTTTACTTTCCCAGTGTTGGGGGAGAAGAAAAAGGTGCCCACACACACACATCAATCAGCAAAAATATTGCTTTTTGTGGTGTTTTCTACTGCAAACTGTTTTTTTTTTAAATTGCAATAAGAATGAAACGAAATCAATATCAGATTTGTCCCTATCCTTTCGTTTTCTTATTTTTTTTTTTTTTCGCTAATTATATTATTTTAATTGAACTAAAAACATTTCCATTAATTCACCAAACGCAGAATATCCAAAGAGAATATAACATTTTTGTTTTCATTTATATTTACATTTAAAAAAATAAACAAAAACATTTCTTTCATTTGAAAGAAAACAAATAAATTAATTATAGAAAAAGTACTAAAAAAAAAAACAAAAAAAAAATATATATATTAAAAATACTTTTTCAATTGTCTTTTCCTTTTTTGTTTTATTAACATTGAAATTATTTATGAATTTAGAAGAAAGAAATAAATAACATAAAGAGAATTCTTAGTTTGTTAGTAAGTTGCCTTGCTTGATGTTAATTTTCTTTTTATTTGAATGTTTCATAGTTTCCCCACTTATTTCTTTTTCAATTTGAATTTCCTTTTGTTTCTTTTTTTTCTTCTGTTTTTTTGTTTTGTATGTAACCAATATAATTTTGTAATTGAAAAGTTTTACTAAAATTTCGTTTGCTTTTCTTCTCTACTAGAATCTTTTAACAATTGAATGAATCAAAAACCATAAACAAAAAAAATATGTGCGCATTTCAGTTTGTCTGCGTGTGTGTGTGTGTGTGGTTTAATAGATGTAAGTAGGCATCTCATCCCAAAACCATCAGCAACACAATAACACCAAACACCGAGAGTGCGAGACCGCCACCAGCAAAATTAACAAATCTTCAAATTTTATAATCATTCGGTGTAAAATTTAATACCAATAACTTGGATAACGTACATCTGTCGTTTGTGTTTCGTTCTTGATATTCGCTGCCTATTGGGTAGGGTATATTATGGTAGTAGTGTTGGTAAATGTTAAGTATGTCAACAAGTTTAAATATCGAAATTTTATTTTGCAAAATTTCTCCTCTGATCTGATGTAAATGTGGCGTTTGTTGGTTCTATCTTTCCTTATCATTATCCCTTCTTTCTTTATACAATATCATCTTATTAATGTCCTTCCTTCGTCTTCTCATATGTGATTTTCATCAATTTCCACTCTCTCTCTCTCTCTCTCTTTCTCTCTCTCTCTGTTCTTAATTTAACAATATTTTGGTTTTCGTTGCTGCTACTGCTGTTCCATTTAATGAGTTTAAGACAAATGAAAAGACATACTACCCTCATTGGCGGCCACTTTAAGTTTCTGCCGCATCACATCGCGACTTGAATAGTCGGGCAACTTAAGATAGTTGACACACGTCATCACAGATGGCAAATAATCATTTGGATTTTGATTAGCATCGAGCGTTTTACGTACAATAGTCAATGGTGGTGTTAGCGCCTTAAATCCACCAGTAGGCAAACGTGGTGAACCGGTTACAAATTGTAGAAAAGCACGTTGCTCATCACGGTTATATGATGACAGAGTCTCATAAAGATAACGTATGGCCTGTGAATCTTGTGTGTATCCATGATCGGTACGGCAACTGTCTTGTAGCATTTTAATGTCCCAATTTTGAAATGTTTGACTACCAGAACCACAGAAAACATACTCCAATTCTTCAGGATAGAACATACGTAGACGTTGTATAGGAAATACCGAATCGAAACCTGAAAAAATAAAAACAATAAACAAACATTCCAATTAAAACATTATCATCGTAATCTCATACCTTCGCGTAATGCTTCAAATTGTTTTTGGACGCCTTCTATAAGGAACCAATATGTCACTAATGTGATATATTGGTGTAAATTATGTACAGTTACAGGCGTATCGCGACCACCACGGCATAATTCGATATTTGCATGTCCCGGCAAAATGAAATCCAAGCCCAAATCGGCAATTGGACATCCATCAAGATCAAGCGCTTCAATCTAAAATCATGATATACGAGTGAGTATATATGGATTCATTTATTTATTTTTTACTTTTGTTTTACATTACCTTTTCAGTCTTTTCCATAGCATCCAAATTTGGATCTGTTAAGATGTATTCACGTTGACGTACCAAATCCTGAAGACGCACAAGTGTATTTTGCACTTCTGGTGCAACACGTGCCAAATCAGCCAAACCGACTGAGTGTTCTTCATTCACCAACCAACGATAGAATGGTATTGAAAATGGTAAATCCAACTATAAAAAGGGAGATTAGCAAATTAATAAAATTGGTAAAGAAATGTCATTTGATTGTTTGGATTGATTCTACTCACCATGCGACTATCCATCACAGCTTTTGCCATAAATTTACCCAAAAATTTAAATTTAGTTTTAGCTTTCGACACTTGAGGCAGTTTCGACGATTTACCCAAGGGAAGTGGAAACAGGCCATGGGATGTATTTATATAACTGATGGGTACTTCCACAGTTATAGGAATCTCTCTCTCAGTTGTCGTAGCACTACTATTATCACCCGTATTTGTATTTGTTGCACTTTGTTGTTGTGGCATATCATTGAATTGCTGAGCAATTATCATATTTAAAGCATTTTCATTTTGCACAGTCGTTGTGTTATTGCCAGAACTTGACGTTGAGCCGCCAACACCGCCGCCACTACTGCCGCTAATAAGCGGTTCACCACCGCTAACAGTTGAAGCAGCAGCATTTGCTTGACCACCACCACTTGCAGCAACATTTGTTGCAGCAAAATTATGCTGCTGCTGCTGCTGTTGACTATTTATTGATGATGCATTATTAGAGGTAGCTACTTGGTTGCTGCTGCGATGACTATGACCGCGTATACTTGAGCGTGTCATGTGTTGTGTTGCTTGAATAGTCGTTGTCGTTGAAACAGATCCATTATTGGTTGTTGTTGTTGTGGTAGATGAGGCTGTAATCGTTGCCTCCTGCTGTTCATAGGCATCATCGATTTGTACTATGGCAGCCGTTGACGATTTAACCACATCGACAATAGCAGATGAATTTTGTTTATAACTATCACTTCCATTCCAGAGACCCAAATCAGTGCGTTGTAATTCGGCTGAGACAAGCGCATAAAACTCTAGTGTAGGACCCAACCCAGTGCCAACCTAAAAATATAAACAAAATGTTTATAAAACAAAAGAAAAAAAAACCCCGCCCAATTCAAATACTCACTTCATTCTCATATTGAATCTCTAGCAATGCCTTTGAATGTCCAAAGTCTTGTAGTATATGCTCAGCCTGTTTGAGTATCTCATTACGTGATATAGCACGTTTGCGACGATCTAAACGTGGCGCAACACGTTCAGATGATTCGGCTGAATTCAAATCGGGTGTTGTATCTAATAGACGTTGCAGAGCACGATCACGATCGAAACTTGTTGCATAGAAGAGCAAATGGCGTGTTTCGAATGGAAATAGGAATGGACATGCCATACCGATTTGTGGCAACCATTGTGGTAAGTTTCCTGTCATTATGACTAGTGGATCTTGTAACTGACGATTAGCTTTGGCGGTTATTTTCGGATGAACAAACTCCGTTAATGGTATTACATTCTCATGCACAACACAACCGTAAAGATGTTCCCAATGACGATTGAGTGCATAAATAACGCGAAGCATACAAAGTGCATCCAATGATGCATCTTGAACATTAACCACATCGGTGGGCAGTGTTGAGTTGAGGAATGGCTTGAGTGCGGATGCTACAGTTGGAGCAATGCCCTCATGCCAAAGTTCGGTTTTCTTACGAAGTAATTTTGTTGAAGATTTATTGGTCTTCTTCGATGACGAAGAAGTTGTAGTTATCGATGATGATAGTGTACTTGCAGCCGATGAATTTGAACCAATACCAGATGTTGATGAACTTGTTGCACCAGCACCACCACCACCACTCGCAGCACTATTAGCCTGTTGTTGATGTTGTTTATTCGTACTGCTACTTGGATTAGCAGGATTGCTATTGTTCGTAGATTCATCTTCAACAGGACGATAATAGATGACATGTTGCTGTACCCAAATACTGGCATTGCCTACAATAAAACAAAACGAAATAACATATTTGTTTATTCAAATTTTCAAATATTAAATATTCATAATTAAGAGAAGAAGTGTTTTCTTAATTTACCTAAAAGTGTTTCGGATTCTGTTTCTGCATCAAGCTGATCATTCACTAATGGTGAATATTGCTTAACAGCTTGATATACCGTCATGCTATAAGGCAGCACATGGTCGCCAATTAGAAATTGTAACTTATGTTTGAAACCACTTTGAGACATAACTACAGTAGCAACATTATCGTCCATGTCCTCTTCAGAATCATCATCAGATTCGGCACGTATGCCACCATAACCGCGCACAACCAAATAGCGTTCTATGGCCTGAACCATAGCGAGTGGATCGATTTTAACGGTGCCACCCTTCCATTGACGCAAATTATTGCAATCGGGATGACGTTGTAAGTTGCACTACGATTGAAATTATTATTATTAGAAGTGTTTCAACATATCATCATCATTAATCAATCATACCTTCAATTGATGTGTATTGAAAAATCGTAAAGCACTCTGATTCGAACGACCACCGGGTCCAGCTGGAAAATCATGTACTTTAACCGGGAATTGTTCTAGTTGTGTTACACAACCATTCAGTTTTGCCACAAAAGCATTAAAAGCAACTGAATCAATGCTTGGCAATTGACCAACATTCATAACAGGCTCTAATGGCAAGCCAGCGAAGACATGCATAAATGTACGTAAACGAGCATCACGTTCAACTAAGCCATCCTCACAAGTCATGTAGTTCAACATGGCCTTAATTAGGCCGGAATGATTCACTTCGAATGGCGAAATATCGCTTTCTAAAAGTATTGTCTTCAATTCAAGCAAAGCATCAAGGCAATCATGGTAGCTGCCATTTAACTTGAAAAGTATGGTCGAAAGACGCTGCAGCACGGTGGTGCTACCAGCAGAAAGTGATGTTGCAGAACCGTTAGCAGCATTATTATTTGCAGCAGCTTTAGCTTCAACTTTGGCCTCCTGATCAATGTAACGTTTGACAAAATCAATTGCTTGTTCGCGTATCCATTGGCGAGCACGTTCGCGATTTGCTGCCGTAATGAGATTGGCACTCGATATACTCTTACTGAGACTGGCAGCAGCTGCTGCGGCTGCATTGGAGCCATGATGGTGACCACCACTGCCGCCGAATGCAGCACTGCTGGTGGATGGACCACTATTATTGCCGCTACTATTGGAATTTGTACTGTGGCTTCCATCTTTGGGGAACGAAGTATGATGATGAGATCCTTGACGACCCCAGCGTGCTGGATTAAGCGACGCAAGGAATGAGGATTTGGTTGATGTGCTACCACTTGAAATGCTTCCACCAGTAGGATTACCACCGCTAAATCTCGATTTACCACTTGAACCAGGTGTATTTCGTCCAGTGCTACTACCAAGGCCTAGAAAATAATGAGAATAAATAACTTTTATTAATAAATTCAATTGAAAATAGGATTGATTATGTGACTTACTTGTGGCACGACTCAGTAAATCGTGCATGGTTGAAGTTGTCGTAGTGGCGCTGCTACCGCCACCAGCTTCATCCTGACGTGCCTTCGAAGAACGGCTGCATTGCGATTTACGCTTCGGTGGGACTTTACGTTTCAGCATATCGGTCATTTTGTATTGTAATGCTGAAGCTGCATTTGCGCTAGATGCAGCTGAAGATGATGACGGCGACGATGATGCTGCATTAGGAGTCGCCGAAGCAACAACAGCCGATGCGGCGGCAGCAGCCTGGGAAGAACTTGCTTGATATTGATCACCAACATTAGAGGAGTTTGATGTATATAGAACTTTGGAGGGCACCATAACGACTTGCGGTTGGAAATGGGGCGGTGGTGGTGGCGGCGGTTGATGGAAATTCACGAATTGTCGAGGATCACCTGGTGGCAAGGGTGGTGGTGCTTGTACGACGGCTCCGGTACTTGATGAGTAAGCAGGAAAATAGGTAGCTTGCTGACCTGTTGACGTCGGAGTCTGCGGAGCTAAATGCGAAGGTGCAGAACTACTATAGTTATATCCACCAATTGGTCCGCCACCTGCTCCACCTGATCCATCAACTAAAGTTGTCGCTGCAGCCGGATTAATGCCAATGGCAAGAGAACTACTTGTAGGCACGCCTGCATTGCTTGCGGATTGTGAAGAAGCAGCAGCGGCCGCTGCTGCAGCTGCATTGGCATTAGCAGTAAGAGCATTCATTGCATGTGAAAAACTCTTTACTGTGTATGATTGATGCTTTGAGGAATTTGGTGTTGTTGTCGCGCTACTTGAACCAGCGGCTGCATTATCCAAAAAGAATGGGTTTACTTGTAAACTAGTCGCCGATGCTGGTGCACTTTGCGAACCACCGGCGATACCACCCGTCACTGTGCTCAGTGGCTTTGGCGATTGATTGGCACATATGGGATTATTTGGATCGGTCAATTGGGTAAATTGATAAATGACACCTTCGCGACGGAAATGCGTACCAAATATTTCAGGCAATTGTTGCATAAGTATTTCTGCCATTTGTAAAGCACCAACAACAATGCGTAAATCATTGCTACCCAACATGCCAGCAATGTGACTGGAAACAATCTGATATTTAAGCACTGACTTAAGCAGCTCGGGCGTGGCATAGTAGACCATACGCAGTAGGGCGCGTAAACATTTATAACGTACATTAGGACCAGCAGAGGAACTATAGACCTCGTATAGCACATTAAATATGTGCTTTATAAAGTCAGCAGCCAAGCCACGTTCTTCCTTCAAACAAGCGATGCGTGCATCAATCGATGGACGACGCTTTTGTACACTACCACTTGGATTGTTGTTATTTGCAGCAGCTGATACTGATGTTGATCCGGATGCAGCAGAATCGCTGTTATTTGTGTTATTAGCTGCCGCGGTATTAGTTGCTGCACTCGTCGTCGATAGATCCTGGCCAGTAACATTATTTGAAGACTGTCCACCTACTATCGGAACATAGTTTGGATTGAGTTTGCGCTGTACCGGTCGTGTAGTCCCGGTATCTTCATTGATCTGTTGCATAGCATGAAAATCAACAGTATAACTGCGACCTAAGGTGCTTAAGCTGATTTCATCTTCCGAATTTTGATGTGCTGCCTCAATCATGCGCGAATCAATCATTGAATAATTGTGCCAGGCACCTCGATCATCGCGCCATTGCCACTGTACTTGATCCTGTGTATTCAGTGAGGGTCTGTCCAGCAGGGAATCAACAGTGAATATACCATCTGTGGGTAGGCGCGGCATCAATTCACCAATCAAACAAGTCAGCTCGTATAGCTCCGATGGTGGACGTGAAACCAACTCGACATGATTAGCCGCCATAGCACCAGTTTGTGGATCAGCATTACCAGTAAGCAAATACAATAATGTTGAGGCAATATCATTGCGTAACAATGAAATGGCGAGATCTGGACAATTGCTACACATCACGCTCAGCATACGTACGACAGCAGTAAAGGTGCCAGAATTTAGTATTGCCGGGGTCACAACCAATAATTGTTGACAGTTTTTAAGTAACTCCATACTAGCAATCTCCTGTAAACGCTTAGAGTCATGCTGAAAACTCTCCACCAAACGACAAAAGGCTGAGCAAACACTTTCCACGCACTTCTTGTCCTGTTGCGAGAGTAAACGGGCCAACAAAGGCAAACTCTCGGCAACGAAATGAAACTCTTCGGGATGCATGTTTAGGCAACAATTTGCTGTTATTGACAAAGCGGCACGCTGGGCAACAATCGAAAAGAAATCCAAATAGGTCAAGCAAGCGGTTATGCCATTCGCTTGTAGTATGGCCTTGTTATGACGACGTGATAGTATCTCCAATGCAGTTAAACTCTGCTCCGCAACATCCATACATTGTATTTTCTGCAAACGCTCAAGAAATACTGGTACCGCCTCAACAACAGTACCCGATGAACGGGGCAACGCTTCAAGCATATAAGCTAAAGCACGACAAGCATTGTTCATAATATCAAAATTATGCTCCATACGCATTAATGTTATTAGAGCGGGTACAACTTGTTTGATAGGGAAACCAGCCAAGGTATCCTCATTGCCCATAACAAGCATTTGACACATTTCAATGGCGGCCTGTAATTGTTGTGACTCATCGTGCGACTGTAAACCCTGCAGCAATTGTTGGGCTTTCGATGAGCTACTATTGCCAATTGTACGATGTAATATGTGCGTCATGCGTGGTCCCAAAGCACCAAATAAGTGTGGTGGTAGACCTCGTGCTTCTAACAACGCCTGCAGGCGTCCAACTTCGCTGTCATCACTCTCGGAATCGCCATGTTGCTGTTGTTGATTGCTAGCAGCATTGGCTCCACCACCACTAGTTGCAGACACATTACTGCCGCTTCCAGTGGCATTGTGTGATGATGTTGTCGCGCTAGCGGAGCCGCTGCCACCGCCACTAGCATTTTGCGACGAATGTTGTGAAGCGTTGGCGCCCAATGCGACGGCTACGGTTAAATTGTTTGAAGAACCTACTTAAATAGTTAATAGAATAGAAAAGGAAAATATAACATTAAATCTCATTACTAACAACAAAATCCAGTAAAATAATTAACAAAAATACAAAAAAATAAACAAAAAAAAAATATACATAAAAATAATTCAGGCTGTCAACCTGAAGAAAATGAATTGATGCATTTGATGCAAGGGGTTCAATAATGAAAGGTGTTGTTGGCAGGAAGGGGGTTTGATCGATCAATTGTAGCATAAACAGAAAGGAAGTGTAATATAAAAATATATAAAACAAAAAAAAAAAATAAAATAAAATAAAACCATAAAGTATAAAAATAAATCTATTTAAGAATATTAAAATAATGCAAATGGGTTGTTGTTGATGTTGTCAATGTTGAATGAGTGAATGATGTTTGGATGTTGGTTTTTATAGGATAAAAATAGAGATAGGATTAGACAGCTAAGAAATAAGTGGAAATTGGTTAGACATAATGTAGTTGTGTGTTCTATAAAGATGTATGTATGTATGTGTAGTGTAATTTAAATCTAAACTTCAAAGCTTTAAGCCCTGCTGCAGTGGCAGTGTTTTTATAAACTTAAGAAGACGCTGCTGGTGGAGCCACTAAAAGTTTTGTTATATTTGATGTGTCAACAGCAGCAGCAATTTCTTGTTCTTCTTGTTGTTCTTGCTGTAGGTGTTTGTATTTTTGTTGTTGCTGTTCTTGTTATTATTGTTTACCTGAAGTCAATTGTTGTCCACCCGTGTGCGGTGTTCCACTTGTCGGCGGTTGTTGGGCCATTAAACTATAGCTTAAAGCATCCGAAGCTGCTGAATAAAATTATAATAGTTGATTTGTGATTTTAATTAAAACAACAATAAACAATTGATCTCATTCATTATTTATCAGTATCATTATATTATTACAGTCATTATAATCATCAATTCTTAAAGGAAACACAAAACAACAAAAAAAAAAAAAAAAAATTAAAATAAAATTAAATATAATAAAAAAGAAACTCTGGGAGACTAAAAAGACTAAAACAAGCGGTCCGATGGACTAAAAAGAAGGAAACACGTACGCATCAGCGCCCGGTCCACTTGATTAAAGTTAAAATTTTGTAAAGTGTGAGATGTTTTGTGTCTGCATGTATGTGTGTGTGTCTCTGTGTGTTAGTGTTTCATGAGAAATTTGTAAGAATTTTGAAAGATAAATCTTATAAAATGTTCACTCTAAACACTGATTATATGCAGCAACTGCTCCTTAAAACGGATGATAATAAAACGCAGGCCGCTCGCCGCAAGAACGCGTGTTCACCCCCCCAGTAGTCTTAAAGCCCATTGTAATGCCTGAAGGAAGAAAGATGTTTGGGTAATTACTGTCTGGTATCCCCCTAGTTGGAATCAATTTGAAGAATTAACAAACAAAAAACCAGGGTCCCTAGTGATAATTTCTCCAAACTGCTCTCACATTCTCAAAGAAATGTTTCCCAAGAAGAAGGCTTTATCTTTTAAGAAGACCAGGCCAGTCACATAAGATGTCTTGAATACTTACACCCATTTAGACACAATAACTTGGATTATTTTATTATATTTTATGATGTGGAAAGAATAAAAATTATATCCATATACATATGTATGGATATTTACATATTCAATACACAAAATCTGTCTGTATTTTTATAGTTTTTAGGGTTCCGGACCCAATGGGTACCAAAAGGAACGCTATTGCAGAGTCTTCGTTGTCCGTTCGTCCTCGGCTCATATCTCATAAACCGCAATAGCTAGAGAGTTGAAATTTTCACAGAATGTGTATTTCTATCCGGCAACAAATACTAAAACTAAAATATTTTCAAAAACTTAAAGGGGTCCTCATACAAGAAACATTTTGGTTTGTATGGCACCTATACGATTCAGTAATCCCACGATCTTAAAATTTGGGTGGTTGATGGCTATACATCAGAAACTTTTATTGTAGACATTTCAATTTGATCGGACCACTAGAGAGGGTACCTCCCATACAAAAACCTCCATTCAAATTCAGGTTTTATTAGAAAAACTTTTTTGTTTTTTAGACTATTGAAATGAAACTTGGACACTATCAGTTTCCAAGAAAGGCGCAACACATTTGTCGGAACCAGCTCAATCAGGCCACTAGGGGGAGGTACCTTCCATACAAACCCCAATCTGGTACGGAAACCTCCGTGTACGAGTCTGACTACCACTTGGCCCATTTTTCTTTTTATATTTCTTTTTGAAATGTCATCAATATGTTTACGGAACAATATAAGAATCCATCATCATTTTTATCACTTTATTATGATATTATAGAATAATAGGTAACTATGCTTCAGATATTGCATAAAGTATATTCGTACTTTTCGTATGTTGGAGGAAATGATCAGCATCGTGACAAGGAGAATCGACAATTCATCAGAGTCATCATTTTACAGTTTGTTATTCGTACTAGTAGTAAGTAGTCTCTCTCACAATGTATGTATGTAAAGTCGAATCAGATTTGTCGCCCTGAAAGAGGGTAGGGTCAGGGTGAGGGTCAGGTTAGTCAGTCAAATTAGGGATGTTTTGTTTTTTTCTTCAACATATGTTAATATTCAATTCAATTCAATATTTGCAAGATAAGCTTAGGAAAGAGGAATTTGCTTTCTATATTGTAATACTTTCTGTAATATATGATATAATCAATATAAATAGTATTTGATTTATTAATAATGATGGCAGTATGGAACACTTAAGCATTTATTCAATATATTTTCAAAAACTAAACTCGACAAATTCTTTTGAAATGACAATTAACAAACAAAAAATGCGAAAATTTGTTATGCAAGCCTAACCTTCGGGTAACCGAAGTGTGTTTTTTTTTTTTTTTAATCTAAATTTTTATGTAATAATTAATCATATGCAGGTATGTGTATGTTTGTGTGTGTGTGTGTGTGTGTGAGTGAAAGTATTCAATGTTGTTTAAAGATGATTTTGTTGTTCATTGTGTTAAAGGGACCAGACCCACACACAGGGCATATAATAATGGGGGTTTCTTTCTTATCAGTCACAACATCACACTTAACTCTCTCTCCTCTATCACCAACCAACCAACCAACCAACCAACCACCAACACCAGACGAAATAATAATTAAAAAATAAAATGAAATGTTTTAACCTAATCTAAAATAACCACATGATAAACCACCATTAGAAAAATTTAAATTAAAAAATAATAGTTCAATTTTTATTACATTCATAATAAATAGAGAAACCACCAAAATAAATTAAAAAATATAAAATAAAAAATAAATTTCACCACCACGACGATAATAGCTTAGCTTATCTCTCATTTGCTGAAGAAGTGGTGATTTGAACCACAAAAAAAAAAAGACATTTTATGAGATCAAAGAAACAAAAGAAACATCATCATCAGGACATTCCAAACAAAGAAATGAAAAATTGTGAATAGTGGGCAAGCGGCGGCGGCGGCGACGTCGGCATACATCAGCAGTTATACAATAATAAAAAGAAGTAACAATAAAAAAAAAAAAACAACACAAACCTAACTAATTCTAACTAATAATGTTCCTCAATCTTAACTATTCGAATCCCTAACCATCCAACCAATCAACCACCCACCCAACCCAACAACATCATGCAACTCACTGTCATATATGGTTGGTGGTCGTCGTCATCGTCATCTTCAATTGGATAAGACTGTGACTTTGTGGGTATCGAGTAATTTATGCGTACGTGTGTGATTTTGTATGTGTGTTGTGCTTGTATGTAAGTGTGTAGGGTAATGTGAAGGATTATTAAAAGCTGCTGCAGCTACATGGTTCATGGTTTTTTCTTGTATTTTTTTTTTTTTTTTTTTGTTGTCGCACACTTACCACTGCCTTTGCTTTGGTTAAGATGCAAATTATTAGCGTGCGCAGCAGCAGTTGATGATGACGAAGTGGAGGCGGAAGCAACGGCAACGGCTGAAACACTGGACGACGTACCAGTAATAGTAACACCACTTCCACCAACTCCACCACCAACACCAACGGCACCGGTTGTATTTGTTGAAGAATTTGTGCGATAGCTAAAAAGGAAACCGGGCTGTACGATTGTAGTGCGTTGTTGTTGTTGTTGTTGTGGTTGTTGATGATGATGGTGGTGATGATGGTGTGGCGGCAGATTTTGTTGTTGTTGTTGTTGTTGTTGTTGAAGATGATGATGATGATGATGCTGTTGCTGTTGTTGATGATGTATGGTAGCCACTTGTTGACGTAATTGTTGATGCAGTTGTTGTTGCTGCTGCTGCTGTTGTTGTTGTTGTTGATGCTGATGATGCAGAAGAGTAGAGTGTGAAAGTGGCGCAACCGTTTGTGAAGAATGCGTAGCCGTTTGTTGGCGAACTTGCACATAGACAGCGTTGCCGGCACTCAATTGCTGATATTGATAACCAGGCGGGGGTAATGGCAATTGTTGCAATGATGCAGCAGTACCTTGAGCAACAACTATAGCTTGGGACGTTGATGATGATGATGATGTTACACCAATACCACCACCAATGCCGCTGCTGCCAACAACAACACCACCACCACCACCACCACCAATACCGACACAACCACCAACAACAACACCGCTATTAATACTACCGCCGCTAGTTAATTGTTGAGGCAGTTGTTGTTGTTGATGCTGTTGTTGATGTTGATGTTGTTGTTGCTGGTGGTGATGATGGTGATGGTGATGCTGTTGCTGCTGATGTTGTTGTTGCTGCTGCTGCTGCTGCTGCGCCCCTGTTGAGCTTACGCAAGAACCCGTTTTGCTACGAGAACTGCGTCTCAGCGTCGAAGAGGAGGAAATAGAAGAGTGATGTCCTGTCGATGCTGTTGTTAAAACTGTTGTTGCTGAAGGTGCTGTTGATGCCGCAGATGCTGCAGCTATTCCTGTTAAACTATTATTGCTAATGAGAGGCGTAGGAGCGTACTGTTGTTGATTACCGCCACCGACGCCGCCGCCGCCGCCGCTCCCGTGCTGCGGTACAAAAGCTGTTGGTGGATAGCGAGCAGCAATCTGTGATGCTGGAAAGACAAGTGATTGTCCACTATTGCCAATAGGGATTGCAGTTGATGCGGCTGCTACAACAGAGTTTAAATTATTACCACTACGTGATGATGGCACTACTTGTTGTGGGGCAACTGCTGATGTGTGCGTTGTTAACGGTATACCACCGCCGCCTGTTGGTTGATATTGATTAAGATTAAGTATTGGTGTAACAGCTATTGAGGCTGGCTGATAGTAATGCACTTGTGGAGCTTGATGCGCCTGATGTGGCGCCTGAACTATTGTTTGTTGCTGTTGTTGTTGTTGTTGTTGTTGTTGTTGGTGATGATGCTGTTGATGATGAGGATGATGGTGATGATGGTGATGTTGATGTTGCGACGGTAAAGGAGGCGGCGGTTGTTGCTGCTGAAAATGCAAATAATGTGCCGGTGGTTGTGCGGCAAATGCTGGTGTCGAATGCGGATATTGTGGCGTCTGTGACAGCAAATGCGTTGCAAATTGCGTCTGCTGTTGTTGTTGATGTTGTTGCTGCTGCTGTTGTTGCACGGGCGGGTAGTGTGCTATATAAGGCGATGTTGTGTGCTGATGTTGTGATCCACTACCAGTAGGCAATTGTGGCAATGCTGTCGCCAAACCAAATTGTTGCTGATGTGGTAGCGGTAGTGGCGGTGGTGGTGGTGGCGCACCACCAAGAACTGTTACCGCACTTGTTGAATAATTTAAGCCACTATTGATACTATTAATGCTGCTATTGTTGCTAATACTATTAATGGTATTATTGTAATCGTATACACCACCACCTCCTCCAGTGTTACGTGTTGGCCGCGACCCCAAATTTGGGGCGCGTTGATGGCCCGACGTCGTAGCTGTTGGTGTTGTTGGCGTCGATATTAAATTATTAAATTGAATGTTGTTTTCCACTTTGGTGTTTTGTTTTTGCAGCAGCGATTTTGTTGTCGTTGCCGCTTCTGTTATTAAAATGCCTTCTACTTTTTTCCCTGCCGTTCCTCCAGCTGCTGGTGCTACTCCTTCTCCTGTTCCTGTTCCTGTTGCTACCGCTGTTTCTTCTTTTACTCTATTATGTTGATGATGTTGATTGCTAATTATTGTCGAAGTAGTAGAATTAGTAGTAATAGCAGCAGAAGAAGCTTTTGAATTTGCTTTCTTGCTGCTTGTTGTTTTATTGCTATTGATTTTTACTTGTTGCACTTGATGATGTCGAAGAAGGCGACGACCTCGTTTATTATGATTATTTTTATTAACAGCACTTGTTGTTGTTGTTGTTGTTGTAGCTGTTGCCTTTGTTGCCGCAGCACCGTGACCTTTAATTGTGAAGTAGGGAGGAGTGGGAAGGACAGTTTGTTAAACACCTTACTTTTTTTTCTAGATT
Source organism: Amiota minor (assembly GCA_037043295.1). Classification (NCBI taxonomy): domain Eukaryota; kingdom Metazoa; phylum Arthropoda; class Insecta; order Diptera; family Drosophilidae; genus Amiota; species Amiota minor. The sequence goes on along the minus strand of JBAMAW010001470.1, from coordinate 1,138,268 downwards.
TTGCGTACTTTATTATTTTTTTTTTTATATTTTTGTATTTTTTTTTAATTTTAGTTGATTGACAGACTGATTTTGTTTATTATTTTTTTTTAAATTTTGTTTGATTGTGATTAATAACAAAAAAAAATTATTGTTTGTGTATTTTATTAGCTACACTCTACTACTAGTTTTATGGTTATTTACGAATACTTTAAACAATTATTATTATTATTACTATTGTTGTTGTTGTTGTTGTTGTTGTTCTTATATAGAAGAGAAGTTTGTTTTAGTAGTAAACAATTGTGAGAAAAAGATTTTAAAAATACTTTGTAATTTAATTAATTTATTTTATTAAAACACTTTGACAAAACTAACTAATCCATTTGGGGGGATCAAGAACAAGATCAAATAGACAACAGGACACAGAAATAGAGTGAGATATATATATATATATATATAGAGAGAGACAGGGAAACAATAATCAAAATTCAGTTGGTTGTGGTTTGTTAGTTAAATAGTGAATTCCAGAAAGAATGACATAGAGTGAGATAGCGAAAAACTAAGAGACATTGTCGCTGACAATGATGATGTTGCTGTTGCTACTTATACATGACAATATACTAGTAGCTTATTGCAACAGGTGCGACCGACATCAATGACGACCACCACATCTGAACCACCATAATGATTCTGTACAGCTGAGATTCTGCTGCTGCTGCTCTTCTTTAATTCGATCCATGGATCCATCGATTGATTAATCATACATACCAATTAATATAAAATTTATTGTTTTGTATCCAAAGTTTTATATATTTATCCTTATATAGTATGCGCGCGCGCGCCGCTCTTCCTTTGTCTCTTTCCATAGATTACTTTGTTTTTTTGTTTCAGAACAAACCAACGGCCAGCAAACTGCAACATTTTATTTGATGAAAATCCTTTTTTTCATTATAATTTTTTTTTAACACACTTCTGTTGTTGACAGTTTAACAACAACATCATCATCATCATCAACAGCAAACATCATTTATCATTTTATTTTATTATTTATCATTTTATTTGTTTATCTTTTTAAATTATTTTAGAAAAATTTTCTTAAATTTGTAAATTGTCACAAACAATCATCAATGAGATACACAAATTATAAAATAAATAAAAAAAAAAAAATATTGAAAAGAAAATAAAGCATGTTAATATAATTGTAATAGAATAATGACTTTTCGATTTCTCAGAGACTTCAATCTCATTTCGTTTATTATCATTTTAAATTCAAATTCAAACTAAAGTTGATACCTAAAATAAAATATCAAACTTTAGAAGGCAACATGAATTTAAATGATAGAAAACTATGACGAATGAATTTTGGTTTGGGAAAAGTTCAAAAAATCTTATCTTTCAAATTTACAGAAAATATAAATTTCATTTTTCTTTTTTCTTTTTTTTTTTTAATTTATTTTAATTTTGTTTTAAACATCTACATCATAGGCAACAACAACAACGTGCAAAATAATTTCTTTTTTGAATATTTTTAAGCCACTTTTTCTGGTTTTTTTTTTTTTTTTTTGATTTTTTTTTTTATAAAATCAAATTAACGAAAAGACAAATTAAAAAAAAAAAAAAAAATAAACACACAACTAAAGATAATTAGAGAGAAAAGTAGTAAAAAAAAAAGAGGGTGAGAAGTGAGAGACCTAAACATATATAAAAAAAAAAAAAATAAACCAAAAATCATATAATTTATTAAATAATAATAATTATTATTATTATAATTTTTCTGAACATGATTCTGCTTTGTTTTTTTCTTTTCTTGGTACGTCGTCGTCGTCGTCGTCGTCGTCGTTGTTGTCGTCTCGCAGTGCCAGAGCTGCCACCTCCATTTACAACAAACAAACAAAAAAAAAAAAAAAAAAAAAATTGTATATATATATTTATACATATATAATAATTCTTTATATATATAAATATAAATATTGTATATGATGAGAGAAGATTGATTGCATTTAGCCGCACTCGTATTAACAATCATCAATCAATAAATTTGTTTACTTTAACAAAAAAAAAATTAACTAAAATTTTGCCTTAACAAAAAAAAAAACAAAAAAGAAATTATGCAGCATGGAAAAGAAAGAAGAATTAAAAGGTTATACGCCGAGCGAGTGAGTGAGTGAATCAATGAATAAGTGAAATTAATAACATATGAAACAATAAAAAAAAAAAAAATTATAATTAATTATAATTTTATTTTTGAATAAAATATATATATATATACAATATTATAAAAACAATTAAGCCAATATTTAATGAGATGTGGATTGCATTTTTAATGGATATAATATAAATAAAATGAGTGAGGAGGGATGGATAGATTATTGAATGGAGAGAGAGAGAGAGAGAGATGCCTTTATGGATCGATAAATTTGGATTGGGTTAGTAGTACTTAAAATTAAATGAAAGAAGAGAAAACTAAATGATTGAAATAAACACAGAAAGAAAAAACATTTATAGCATGCAAGCAGCAGCAGCGCAGCAGCAGCAAACCATGTTAACTGATCTTCTTTAGATAAACAACAAAATCTCCTTTAAGGTGACAGCACTGATATTATTATTTTTTTTTTAAAGTCGCATAGTATTTATATACATAAATATATATATTATTTATATATACACAAAACTATACATACATAATCTATAATTTATTATTATTATTATTATTATTAACACTTATTATCCCACATTTATGTATTTATTTTTGTAATTTTTACACACAAATCAATAAGATATTTAATTAATTTATTATATATATAATTTCAAATTAAAATATATGAGAAAGAAAAAAAAAAAAGAAATTGAAATTTAACTCAAATCAAATCAAATCCAATCAAATGAATGAGTTAATTTTAAATTATATATTTACATATCCATCATCAGCCCCCACCCCACACACACCATTTACATTCAATGTTCCCGTGGGCAGATTTCACTTTTGATTCCATTGAAATTGTCTAGCCATGAAAGAGATGTTCGTTCGCCCACCGGAATGTATGTATTATTTTGTTTTGAGAGACTAGAGATTTTACAGCCTTTTATTTTTCTTTCTATATATTCCTGTGATTAAACATTTCAAAGAGACAAGTTTTGGGTTATTTTGTTTTTGCTAAGATCAAAGAGATTTCTGAATCTTGAATTATTTAAAAAAAAAAAAACCCAAAAATTATGAACGGTTTTGCCTGCTTACAAACGATCTCTGCTGAAAGTGATTCATTATTTGTTGTAACATTTGTGGTGGTTTATAATGAAAGAAAAATGCAACAAGTCCCTCACTATTTTTCTAGATAATTGTCTAAATCCAAATTTGACAAGAATCTTTGGTTCAACATGTTTGCGGTGCAAATTTTCTAGAAATAATTGTGACAATCTGTGTTTTCAAGGTAGAAATGCAGGAAAACAAGCATCAAAATAGTTGATTGTTGCTTTTGCCAATGAATCCCTTCCTTTTTCTATTTGTTTAGATTAGACGACTATATTCCGTTTGAAAGGAATCTCATATATATAGTAGCGATCAAATATTGTATGTTGGTGTACAATTTGAAAGAGAAGCTTCCGAAATTATTACTATGTAATGTAATGATTTTGGACTAGGTTCATTATAATAAACAAATGGTACATTTCCAACAATTTGTGCTCTTGCTTAGTTAGGTTGAAAAGGAATAATGGAGTCGGTCCTTTACGTATAAAAAATAAGCCAATCTATCTACCCATTTCATTAAACGTCTTTGTTGTACTATTTCGAATAACAAATATGAAGAGATTATGGAATACACATTTAGACCCAAAGCATACTCAAAGAATCACCACTTCTTTTCACAGAGTTGCCGACCTTTGGGACCAGACCAGACCTCGATTTGTGTACAAATCTGGGCCCATTACGGAAGTTAAGCTTTGCCGTAGAACACAATACAAATAGAATATTACCCCCAGAGCATTCATTCATTATCAGAAAGTTGTAGAAAATATGACTTGATATAAACAAAAAATCAAGGTGTTTTGAGTCAAACATTCTATTCTGATAATGCGGTCGGTCTCTTTCTTCTTTATAATCATCATCTATTTTATGTTTAGCTAAAGAGATTTCTACTAAAGAACTTTAATGGATATTCATTCATAATTTTCTATTTAGCTGTTTGCTCCTTCTACAAACTATAATAGATGTAAACAACAGTTTGATTGAGTTCAATTTTTAATGGAAATTGGATCTTTTAAGGTTTAGGAACTTCCTCAGAATAATCTTTATCAGAGTGTGCAATAGAGCGCAGCAACCCACCACCATTTAATGTCATCATAAATTCATTGTTGTCTTGATCTGCCAAAACCTAAACATATTTCAATCTGTTCCATTCAGCCCACGCCCCCTCCCCTATTTTGCTAAAAAATGTACACATAATTATAAATTAAAAAAAAATAAAATAAATTCTGGACTTTTGGGTATATAAAATACAAGTAATGGTGGTTTTTTCTTTTTGGTCTGATTTTTTTTTTTTTTTCGTTATGTGGATAGAAATTTTTGAAAAACAAAATTAAACATAAATCACACACATACTATAATACACATTTATACACATCATCATCATCATCATCATATATTATATATATAGTAGATAAAAGCGCGCACACACACAGACACACACACGCACGTGTATATAATCTCTATATATGTAAATTATGTATACTTATGAACTAATTTAAAAAACAAAAAAACGAAAACCCATACATGATAATATAATAATATGATAATTCAAATGTAAATAAAACAAAAAAAAAAAAAACATAAAATAAAATTATATGAATGAATGAAAAATATATACGAGGAGATGATATAATAATAATATTCGAGAAATTCTTGACTTACCCCTGAATTCACCAATTAAGTCGTCGTCGATATCTTCGTCCAAATCTTCGTCGTCGATATCTTCGTCGTCGTCGTCGTCGAGATCGTCTTCGTCGTCGTCGCTTATTTCGTCCTCTTCAGCAACGATTTGTGCGCTTTCTTCGTAATCTTCACCGGAATCAGTAGGAGCAAAACCTATGAAACCAGTTTCTTCGAGATCGCCCTCTTCCTCAATTTCTTCGTCCTCGTCGTCGACGACGTCGTTCTCGTCACCAGCAACTACTTCGTTACTGATGTTAACGTTGTTCACCTCCGATTTATCCAAGTTATTCACAACTGGAGTTTCACTTGTTGACTTGGAGGATTGCGTTGGCGGTGGTGGTGGTGCTGGTGGTGATGACGACGTTGCTTGATTATTTGAATTGTTCACCTCGTTTGAATTAGTCGCTTCTATGTTTGACGTTTCTGTTGTTGCCAGAGGACTATCCAATTGTGCCAATAATTGTTGATAATTACGCAGACTTTTACGATACTTTGTGTATTTATCCAAACGCCTTAAACTGTTATTACTGGCAGATGCAGATGATGCGTTGTTAGCGACGTTAGATTGTGTTGTAGTAGCTGGCCCTGATGGTGTAGATGGTTGTTGTTGTTGTGGTGGTGTTAGTTGGGTTAGTGATGAAGCCTCCTTAACTAAAGATGATGTTGCTTGTTGACTTGTCGTATTACCACCAGTTCCAGACAATTCCGATTCCGATTCCGTTGCAACTTCTTTGTTATCTTTTGTTGTAGTCGTCGTCTTACGTAATGTGTGCGCGTTCTGTTTAGACACAGCTGTTGTTGTTGTTGCCGAAGATGCAATTTTATCAATGCGATTTATTGTACCAGTCAAATCAGTGTTGTTCGTTAGCGGCGATGCAACTACGTTGTGCTGCTTAGGAATATCGAAGTGTATCGAGACTTTCGTACCAACAATTGATATAGAAGGATTGGTCTGTTTCTTATCTGATGCCAACGACTCTGATGATATTTCTGTTGCTGCTGTTGTTGTGACTGTCGTAGTACCAACGAAATATTCGGATTTACGATTCAACTTATTATTGGTATTAGGCTTTTCTAATGTACCAACTGGAGAGCTGGTAATAGTAGCTGTAACGTTTGTCTTGTTACGTAAGTTTGCAGACGAATGCGTTAAAATTTCTGTCGCTGCTTTAGTCTCGTTATTACTTTCGTCTAAATTCAGTGATGCCTTTGAACGACTGTGACTTACTTTACGTGTTTTGCGATAGTAATTAAGTAGGTTGCTCTTATTGCAAGCACCGCCGCCGCCGCCGCCGTTGCCTCGTTGTGGTGTTGTTGTGGTGGATCCTGATGGTGAGCCGGTAGAACGTTTTTCTTTGCTATTGCCGCCCACTAGCAATTGATCACAGCGTCTCACGAAACTTCTACGGCTAACAGTTGGTGGTACTTCTGGTGTAACGGTCTTGGAGCGTGTACGTTGTGCCACACAATCGCCACCAATTTGTTCTCCGTTGACTGTCGCAGCAACTGCAGCTGTACCGTTGCCTACAGTGGTTACAACTGTTGTTGTCGCAACAGATGACGCTGGCGTTCCTGGATGTGGTGGTGTTGTTGTTGTTGTTGTTGTGCCTGTCTGGCTCTTTTCCTCTTGGTTATTAAGGCGTCTTTTCTTCAGCGGTGAACTCAAATCAGTTGGTTGATCACCACCAGATGAAGCTGTAAGTGACATTAAAAATGTTTTTTGTAAATCACTTGATTTTTGATGTTCTTATTTTATTTCTTTTTTGTTTTTTTTTTTTATGTAGAATTTCAATTCTATTTTGCAGGACAGATAGAGGATAAGTTTGCGATAAATATTTACAAATTTAGAATGATCGATAAACCGAAGTAAAATTGAAATAAACAACAAATTTTCTCTTTAGAAAAATAAATGACAGCTTTTCTTCTACTTTTTATTTTTTATATTCTACAGGGTTACCAACTTCACAACGGTATATCTGACAACAAGATATTATTGCCAACTATGTCAAATTCATAGCAATGACACAGCTGTTTATATTGTTCAGCTTCCAAGTTTTATACAATAGAGTGGCTGATAAAAAAAAGAAAAAAACAAAAAAAAAACAGTAACATCACCTGAGAAATGGTTCGGAAAGTGAAGGCTCGATTTGAACGAAATCCACGTCTTAGAGGTAATCAAATGGGCACAGAGAACTGAAAATATCCCAGCGAATCATCCGACGCATATTGCAAAATGAGCTCAAAGTAAAGCCTTACGAGATCCAAAGAAAAAAAAAGTTAAGACTTGAAAGAGCAAAGGAACGAACGAACGTGGTGAATTTCCAAAAAAATGTGTTCTCTGATGAGAAAAATTTCCCTATTGAGCAGTTCATAAACTCTCAAAATCATCGTTAACTGAAAAATTTGAAAATTTGAGCCTACGAATGGCCACCCGAAGTAATTTTCCATGTCAAGTAATGGTATGGGCAGCTGTGACCGCCGATGGACGCTGTCCAATCGTTTTCATTGAGCCTGGTGTCAAAGTCAATGCTTTGGAAGTTGCTTTAAAGCCGAGGGGCAAGCAAACATTTCGTTCGTACACCATTGACGTTCCAACAAGACTCTCATAAATATCGTGTAAACCAAGAATGGTTAAAAAACCATGTCTCACACTTCATTTCGTGCACACAATGGCTTTCGAATTCGACAGATGCAAATCCGATGGACTATTCCAGCTGGGCCATTTTTTGAGGACTAAAAAATATGCCAGTAAGGGATGGCTTGAAGAAAGCCATTGAAATGGACTAAAATATCGCAAGATCATATTCGTGCACAGCATGCAACTCATTTTTGAACTGTTTGAAGGCCATACTCAAGGCAAAAGGTGACCATATCGAGCTAAAGTGAATGTATTTTAAAATTTTTATTATTTCCACACATCTTTGTATGTGAATTGAATCAATAAAAAATATGGTCGTTTGAATAGGGTGACGACAGTTCCATCGCCTAACCCTCTGTATTATTCTTTTGCAACTAATTAGATTGAAATTTAGAAATATAGTAGATATCGGTTGTATGATGAGGAACCGTTTGTATGCAAATACAGTTCATATGCAAAAATGAAAAACTGTCCTGATATTATGCATTTTAATTGCCTTTATGCAATCTAGACACGGAATATATTCAATGCGACAACCTCCTTGAATGTTTCGAAAAGATATTTGACGAGTCTAGTCTATTCATTCTAGATTATTCTTCTTTTTAAGCGACGAAATTTACAAAATTTGTGTAGGCACAGCAACCCTGATAAAATTTGGTCTTTAGCGAAAGACAAAACAAAAGATACTCTTATCATTTTTCATACCATTTTTTCTGAAATTCAGCAATTTGTGATAAAAAAAAAAAAAGAGACTGAGTTACAATACATATTATTGAAATCTATCTATAAATAATGGTAATTAGTAATCCGACTACCTTTAAATTATTAAATGTAAACAACTTTCGACTGGAGCGAACATGTCGCTCGCTAGATCAAGCATCAAGAATAGCCCCGAATATTTAATTTATTGGGATTCCAATGGGATAGTGTAGTAATGCGAATATAAAGTCTCTCCTATGCAAATTCCAAACTCACCCACAGGTTGTTGCATTCTCTCGATAAGAAAAGGGCTCTGGCGACAGAGTATGGACGGTATAATCATTCACGGTTGAAAATCGGCCTAGACACTGTTGGGCTGACAACGCACTCGGCAAAACAAGTAATTGTCTTGAAAACAACATAGAAGCTTTGGATAGAAACCAAGGGGAGCTTTCTAAAACCTTGGGAGTGATTTAAAAAAACAATTTCAAACCGTCTCATGGCCAGGAGTTTGGTGTATTAGCAAGGAAATTGTGTTCTGTATGTACCCAAGCCAAGAGACAACGAAAAACTGCTTCAAATAGAGGACTGGTGATGTAAAAGTGAGTCAGCTCGAATTATGGCGATCCAATACAAACGGTGGCCAGGCTAGGATTGACAGTGAGTCAATAAGGCTTTGTTGATTTGTTTGGTGTGATTGGGAGGGAATCATCAACAACTATGTGCTCCTTCCCTACGGTCAAACTATTAAATCGGCGTTATGCTGTCAACAATGCGACAGTCTGAAACACACCATCACAGTGAGTCGCCAAAAGCTTGGTTGGGGGAGTTCTAATGCATTCACTTTATAATCCGGACCTAGTTCCAAGTGATTACCATCTTTTCTATGATGAATAATTTTGCTGGTAAAAAATCCAACTCAAGAGTAGCTTGGATCATTTCAACAATGCTAACCTGAAGCCTTCAATTTCATGTAAAAATAATGGATTTTTTTTTATTAAAGCAACAGTCAAATTCTCTATTGGTGTTACTGATTGTAACTTTTAAGGAGAATTGACACAAAAAACGAGTCGGAGGAGTCATTGATCCATTGGTCTTCAAAAAGGTGATGACCAGAATGTTACTGTCAACGGTGAACGATACAGAGACATGATTATTTTGCTGACATGTGGTTCCATCCAAACAGGACGGAGCCGCATGCCACACATCGCACGCTACATTTGATGAACGAATCATTTCGCGTAATGGTCCTATTAATTGGCCCCATTGTATTATTTCCTTTGGGGTTATGTAAAGTCACTTATCTACGCCTATAAAGCAGAGACAATTTTGAACAACTGGAAATCAACATTCGAACTTATTGGCTGTGAAAAGTGTGTGAAAATTGGACTTCCAGATTGTGCCTTGTACGCAAAGTATTGTAGTAGTGTAGCCGACGACCCTTGCTTCATAGACACGGCAAGATATTACAATAGTTTTTTTTTTTTTGATAGAACAACAAAAACAAACAACAGAATAACAGTTAATATTGATATTTTTCTTTAATTTTTTTACTTACATGAACGTTTCGTTTGTTGTCCCTTTTTTGCTTTAGTTTCAGTTTTTGAAGTTGAGGGAGCTGGTGGTGTACAGAGTGTTAAGCACCCCTTAGATGGAGGAAAGGATCTGTTACTGCGTTGGCGTTTAGGTGTTTCCTGTTGATTACTACCACCACTTGTAGCACTTGATATAATCGCTGGTGGTGGTGAAGATGATGTTAATAGAAATGCTGATGAAGGAGAACTTTCAATGCGTTTATGATGACGGGACGAAGTACGCGGTTTTTTTACAACAATGATATCTGAAGAATCTAATGCTTCGGCAGAAGAACCACCAGCAGCAGCAGCAGCAGCAGCAGTTGTTGTTACTTTAAGATTGTTTTTGCGTAAGAGACTGCGTGAGCGTCGTTTATTTGTTGCTGTTGTTGTGTTTGTTTTTACTGTTGGACTCAATGATTTTTTATTACTAATTTTATTATTTGATTGTTTTTTGTTACTACTATTGCTTTGTTGTTGTTGTTGTTGTTGTTGCTGTTCTTGTTGTAATTTAGTTTTACGCCCACGACGTGGTTTAGTAGTGACTGTTGTGGTGGTTGTATTTGTTATTGTATTTGCTGTTGTTGTTGTTGTTGTTGTTGTTGTTCCCGTAGTTGGTATTATTGTACTGCCGTCCTGATGATGATGCCCCTCCGTCAGTGCAGAGAGCGATTGACTTTTAACGGATTCGGCCATAGACGACACTTAACCGCACTTACTTCAATCACACTGAACATGCCCTCAACAGCGTTTGTTGTCCTTTATTTTGTTGAAACACGTATGTCACAATATTATTATTATACAAGAAATTTTATTATATATAATTTATATAATTATATGCGTACGTGTAAACATATAATTGTATTTTAATTAAGATTTCTGTTCTCTGCAGATGTTTATGAATTGTTATTTGCCTTGTTCTTCCTTGCTTGTTTCTCTATCTATTGCTTTATTATTTACAATTATATCATTTGTTACTTTGATTTATTTAGTTTTTAATTTCAAATTGTTCTTTACTTTTGCTTATCAGTTGTTGTGTTTGTTGTGTCTGCTTAGTAGTATTTTTGTTATCTATTTAAATTTTATAGGATGATGACACAAGATGAGAAATAAATAAATATTTGATATTTTTCTCAATTGTATTTTTCATTTCTCCATATATTAAGGAACAAGAAAAATAATACAATAATATATCATCTAAATTCAAAAAAAAAAACCATAAAAAGGACATTTTTCACAAAGCAAAACAACTTTTGTTTTCTAAATCATAAACTAAAGAAAGAAAAGGAAGGCGGCAGGCTTAGTTAAAACGTTTTAAGACTTTCTCGGACAAAAATTTATGACATTTTTGACTATTACATATTATATTCTCTTTTTGTTCCTTTCGAGATTACTTGGTCTTCATTTCTATTAGAGCTCTGCACTAGTCAACACTACTGTACTGTTTGTTAACAGTCGGCAAGCACACTGGGCACACTATGAAAACGAGTCATGCATGCATGCTTTCGAAACGAGTAAATCAACTCATTTTATTTTATATGCTTTGCTGATTCTTCATTGAATCGAATCTAAACAGTCGTGCGGCTGGTGTCTTATCGAATGTCTTGGTGTCAGACTATCTAGAAAATACAAACAATGTCGCGTGTCTCGTGTCTTCGGGAATGACTCGGTCGGTGTCACTTAGTGTGACTCGTTTCTTTGGGTTTGACTCGGTTGACACACTGTTATGAAAATACAATAACAAATAAATTTTGATTGCGAGCTAGAGGCAATGAGAGAGGTACATGTATGCGATAAGAATAGTGTGCACATTATCAAAAACAATCAAGTGTGTTGATTTGTGAAATTATTCGTAAAGACAGTATGACTATTGATAGTGTTGCGTGTAGCACAGCACATGATTCGTTTTAGCGAGAGAGAATACATTTTTGTTTAGTGTTGACTCGTGTGCAGGGCTTTAATTTCCATCAACAAACTTTTGCACACAAACTTAATAGTATTAAAAAGAACACTTTAAGTATCCTTAAATGAAAATATAAGAACTATATTAAATCCTTAACAACTGAGAGGGAAAGAACTCTGAATAATTTCTTAATATTATTTAGCCTACATTTTTTTTTTTTTTTTTAGAACAATTTATAAAAAAAAAAAAATATAAACATTTTCACTTATAATTTTTACACACATTTTTCACTTACATATAGAGCAAAAATCGGTTAAATCACAAATATCTGCAATGAAAGAAATTTAAAAAAAAAATTAATAAATTGATTGTTTTCAAATTTATATAAAATCTATAGTAACATATATTGGTTCAAGGGCTAACATAAGAAATTTTCTCTAAAACCTAAAATAAGGCCAAGAAAGGAGATATCAACGTCTGGCTCCTTTGGCTCTTTCAATGGTAGGAGAGCAGAGCTAGAGCAGCGCTTCGTAATTGTGGATAAAGTCATGTACTCAACTTGTCAGCTTACATTTCGAAATTGAACATAAAAATATCATATCAAAGGATGTCATAGATAAATTAAAATCCTCTAAGGCAATAAAGAGATAAATGAATTTTGACCAGTCCAGTGTCGAGCTATGACTCAAGTGCAGGTATTGAAAAATTGGAAATTACAAAACCAAAGATGATAATGTTTTTTTTTTATCTATTTCAAAAAGGAAGGAATATCATAGGATGTCTTAGATAATTTAATATAAGCCAATGAAGAAGACATGATTGAATTTTCACCGATAAATTTAATACTAAAATGATCAACTCTGATGAAATCTTTGTAAAATAGTTAAATTTTCACACATCAAAATTTTACATAAATTTACCACGTAGTTTCATTTTTCCTCAATTTTCTTTATTGAAAAATTAAAAAAAAATAAAAATGCAGACACAGCAGAGTGAATACATCAAATCATTCAATGCAACCGACAGCAGGAACAAAAGCAAAGGAAAACAAGAGAGCAGGAATGAATGAAAGAATGAAAAAATGATTTAGATTTTATCCAATAAAAAATATAAAAAATAATAATAATAATAAACACAAGAAGTATGATTTTCCTTTTGTCAGTGTGATTAAATTATTGAGTGTGTAATTGACACACAACCCACTAGGGACCAGGGGCCAACCGACAGATGATATTTTGTCATAGCAAAAGGAAACATAAAATATTTAACTAATAATGTTCTTCGACAGTTAAAAAACTAATAAAGCTAGGAAAAATAATTGAATTTCGTTTAACCGAATATCAATAGAAATAACCATACCCACACCCGCCTTCCTATGTAAATAATATAATTGAATTGATGCATTGAGGTTTGTTTCATTTAAAGTGTTTTCATGAAGTGATTAGTGATTTTAACTAAACTCATTTTATGATGCAGCTTTCCCAGAATAAAACTAATTCAATCGATCGATAAGTTTATCTCTAGTCTTCTTGTGAAGTTTCAAATCTATATTTTATATGAATCATTTGAATATTATCAGGAATTGATAACGAAACAATAATCTTTCTTTACAATTTACGCACTATCTCTCTCTCTCTCTCTATTTCAATGTCTCTGCCTCTCGTTCATTTAATAAAGTTGTATTAGAAAACATAGTAGCACAGTGATGTTTGTGTTATAATAAATAATACCAAACGACGCGTATCTGTCTAGGTTCAAAACTAAGGGGTGGGTGTTTCTTTAATAAAAATATTAATAGAAAATATCTCACGCTGAGTTTCCTTTGATTCTATGTGTGTCTAACATAAACTACAAAGGATTAAAAATAAATAATAGAAACAGGAAAAATATTAACAAAAGATATTATTCGCACATGTTTGTCATTTGGCTAGTCTATCTATCTATGGAAAATTTAGGTAGATAAAAAAAAGTTATGAGTTTCCTTTTCAAGCGAGATAAAAAGGATTTCTTGCATGGGTATGTAAGTGACAATGGATGAATCTGAATCAAAGATCAAAAAGATCATCATCATCAGTGGATAGCAACCGGTGCGAATTGTCCAAAGCGATTAAAAACTTAAATGTTAGCTGGCAACATGGTATGTACTTATATTGTTCATCGATTATATTCAGAAAGGTAAAACTATCATGGAATTTTATTAAATCGATTCAGAGTAGAAATCAAAGAAAAAAAAAATGTGAAAAATCAATGAAAACTATGTATGAATTCAATGGAATTACGCTTTGAGAATAGCCACCAGAAACAAATGGCCTTTTGTAGACATCAACCAAAAAAAAAAAATTATTTTTCAGAGAAAGAAGTCTCACTTCTTCATAGGAAGAAGTAATTATGCCAAACTAAGGCTTCTTATGAGAGCGAAAAGTTGGAATGAATTCAATGAATGGGGTAAGACCTCCCATTTCAGCGTTTCCAGTTAATTTTTGACCGTTACAGAAACGTGGGGCCAGAAACGGACGCTGATGCACACTAATTATTGTTGACAGATGTCAAACCTTTTCATTGGAATAGGTAATCGCTTCCAAAGTCGGCCACAACTTGCAGGTGGAGCCATCTTTTGAAAACGGACCGAACTAATTTGTACTCCCAATATCTATCATTTGCTACGAATATGTACTTTTTTATTTATTTATTGTATCATCATAGCCTATGATAGATAAATTTGTTTTGTTTTGAATTTTTATCTAAGGGAGAAGGGGCGGGCAACCATAAAGTTGACATTCTGTTTTGTTTATTCTCTCTATTGTAACTCAAAGAAAGAAACAAAAGATCATACATGAGAAGTAAAAGGAAGGAAATACACTCAAAAACATGTGTGTAGTAGTTTATTGAGGCGTTAAAAGCATATACAAAAGATAACAGCTGTTTCAAAGAACAACAAACACTAGCAAACTGAGCACGTGCAAGAAGTAACACCACATAGAGAAAAAAAAAATAAAAGAAGAGACTAGTAATAAAGATATATATATTTATATGTATGGATAAGTATCTGTGTGTGCGTGTAATAAGTACAAAAATGAGTAAAACTCAAAATTTTATTCTCTTTTACTCAACAAAATGCTGCTGCTGCGCATGAAACTTGTTCAACTAACCACACTACACTAACAAACACATTCATGGGTTGTTTCATAAGTAATTGCTGTAATTCACAGAGTCATTATCCTTGAAAGTTTTACTATTTAAGGAGTTCTGCAAAGATCGAAACAAATGGTAGTCTGATGATGCAAGGTCAGGTCACGACTATATGGTTCCCAGCCAAGCTTTCTCAGTTTTTGGTGAGAATATGACAACTTTGCCATTGACCAATTCAGACCGTTATTCGTTGATCGCTACATTTCATTTGTCCAATTGTTGACAGTAGACATCCGAATTAATCGTTCGGTTCCTTGGGGGGAGCAGCTCAAAATATACGACACCCTACCAATTCCACCAAACTGACAGCATAATCTTCTTTTGCTGAATATCAGCTTTTGAAGTTGTTTGTGGTGGCTCATCACGCTTTGACCATGATCGTCTTCGATTGACGTTATTGTAAACAATCGATTTTTCATCACCAGTGATGATTCGCTTCAAAAACGGATCGAATTCATAGCGTTTTAAGATGAAGATCACAAGCGTTGATGCGATTTGTTAAATTAATTTCTTTCAATTCATTTGGTACCCAAATATCAAGTTTTCTTATGAGTCCAAGACGCTTTATATGATGACTGACTGTTGCTTTTGATAAATTTAACCTTTCTTCAATCTCACGCACAGTTATATGACGATCTGCCTCGATTAATTCATCATCAACTTCACTTGGCCGGCCTGAACGTGGCTCACATCTTTAAGTGAAAAATCATCTGAACGGAATTTGCCAAACCAATTTTGACATTGTCTTTCTTTTAATGCATCCTCACCATACAACACATCATATAACTTTTTAGCAACCTGTGCTGCGGTTTTTCTTTTAAGGAAATAATAAAGTAAAATATGGACTCCATATTGAAATTAATGCTAAACAAACAACTATTGTATTAACGAAATTACGAGAATTTTTTCCTAAATCAAGCTAAAAGTGACCGCTAATAAATGTCAAAAGAAAAAATTAATAACACATTCCAACTGAAGCCGTTCAAAAAAATTGTCAAAGCCGTTTGTTTGTATTGAAAATCCGCAATTACTTATGAAACAACCCATAATATATACGTATGCATATGTATCTGTGTGAGTAAAACTCAAAATTTTATTCTCTTTTACTCAACAAAATGCTGCTGCTGCGCATGAAACTTGTTCAACTAGCCACAATACTGCTGACACATTCATATATAGACCAAAAACACAGATACACGTGTTGAGTGCAATAACTTTGTTGATGATGAATGAGATGATTCGTGGTGATGGTGGTGGTACTGATGATGATATTGGTGTTGGTGTTGGTAGCAGAAATCAGCAGTAGTGATGGTGATGGTGGTAGTGGTAGAGTAGTGTGGTGGTCTATAATAAAACAGTAATCAGCTGTTATGGGTAGCAGCAGTTTGTTTATATTTTGTTTTGTTTTTTCATAATCTCTTTACTTATCGTATTCGTCGTTGTCATGCTATTATACACAACGTGCGATACAATTATAGAGACCATTTACAATATATGTAAATATGCATGTGTGCCCCCGTGTGTATTTGTGTGACTGTTTGAGAACATAAAAAATATGGGGGAAAATATATGTAAATAAAGCAAAAAAGATACTTATGATAAATATATTCAAACAAAAAAAAAAAAAAAAAAAAAACCCCTTCCTCCTTATATTGTCTATATATACTGATCAATATAATAAAGTAATATTTAGAAGTCCTTAGAGGATACTTATATACAAAAGAGAGTCCTAACAGGGCACTGCACTGCACTGTCTTATTATAGATGATAGACAGACACCAGACTGAACAAGAGGTGAAAACATTGGAACATCTTCATTCAATTCAATTCATCTGAAAGCTATTTAATAGCTTCTTGCTTAAAATTCTTGTTAGTTTAACAATTTTCGTAGTATTTAGCAAATTGACCAAATTTTTTTTTTTTTTTTTTTGTTCCTGTATTATATTTTCCCTTAACACAAAAATCAAGAATTGGAACAGGTAATTGTTGCTCTGAACATACAACAAACAATGGATTCGATAAGCAAACAGAGAGCAACAAAGGCAGGCGGCGGCAGACAGACGGAATGACTAACAGACAGATAGACAAACAGACAGACACAACCAACAGATGGATGAGATGAATATGTGGATAGATGAACGAGGTAGAACGATCGATGTTATATATAATATAAAAATCTATATAAGTGTCTGTCTGCTATGTGTGTTTGGTTGAGGAGAAGTTTTGTCGGTTTTAAGAGGTCGGTCGACCCGACTGTTTGATGCTCGTCAAGCGGGTTTTTTTTGTATTATTTTATACAAAAACATGTTCATTCGTTCGTTTGTTTGTTCGTTGGTTCAGTTCATTTCTCGTATGGTGAACTGCACACAACAACAAAGCTACTAGAAGAGACCAGAGACCAACACACAGCACAAACATTCATTATATACTTACTCGGCATACATAGTCAGTTTGATAAGTATGTAGGGTTATGTACTATATACATATGAATGAATTATATACAGCAATTTTTTTTTTTGCTAAATAAAGGCAACGAACTGAATAGAAATCTCGTTTTTATTTTTAAAAAATTTCTGTGCAAACTTTTTTCAATTAATTTATTTTTAATAAATTCTGAAATTCAATCACAACGAAAAGATTGACAAATGCATTATAATTTCTGTCTGTCAGATGGTTAGGAAAATATATAGTAGTTGGCAACTCTGTTACAAATATTGTATGTGGGGGGTTTTTTTTTGTTTTTTTGCTATTTCTTCTATGAGTGCGTCGTGTGTGCTGGTGAAGAAAATCAAACACGCAAATAAGAATTTAAACAAAATATAAGGAAAAACCAACAAATATGACGACAAAACATACACAATCAAAACACACACACACACACACACAATTTTATGAGTGTTGCCAATAACCTTCATGTTGTGTTCAGTGTTGGGCGAGCGAGCACATAAAATAAAAAGATTTAAACAAATACAACAAAAAACAAAAAAATATATAATAAAACATTGAGTTCAAGGTCGGTAAAATATGTGGAACGGCGGCGGCAGCGTCAACACACAAATTGAAACTCATTACTTTTGTTGTTGTAGCGCGTGCTTGAAAAGCAATTGAAGAGAGAAACAATGACGTCTTGTCATATTATGAATAGAATAAGGGGCGGGGAAGGGGAAGTGGACATTTGACAAATAATCATCAACTTGGAAATGAATAAACTGAAATTAAATTTATTTTTGGATACTTCGAAATGATTTAAAGATCATGGAAGAGAATTGAAAGATTCTAAAATATGTAGTAGTCTGATTAGTTCTTAAAATTGAGAACTTAACTTAGAACTACAACAACCGTAAGCCATAGTCCTATCCTACTAGTTCTTAAAACACTTTTACACCTAGTGACTATTTAGCAACACTTGTCTCTTGCTTGTGTTTACACTCAGCGACAGCTCTGAAGCGAGTTTTTGAAATTTTTCAATCCCTCGGCAAAGAAAACTTTTGGAAGTGTTGTTTATATCGCGTCTTGTTTCCCTTCTCAACAATCTAAAGTCTCGAAAAAAAAATAAACAGAATTTATTGCCGGAGAACTATGTGAACTATAAGGGCAGCAACGTTGAACCACCTGCTATGAAATATAGCAGTGATAAACTATTGTACAGAGTAAATGCGGCTATAATTCTATAGATGCATTGAATTCTATGTTTCTATGCATCGTGAGATAAACCCTCTTCTTGATTGGTTTTCTCACAAGGTGAAATTGTGTTAAATTTTATTACCCATCAATCGTGACCCAATTTATTAGTTCCGGTTGTAATAATTTTGTCTGGAATCGTGACTCCTCAAATAGCAGATTTTTCATAGTTGGGACTCAGCAATTATTTCAATTTCATTTTCTTAATCAATAAATATTGATAACTTCTTGACAGTGTATTTTTACTGTTTTTACTTGCCCTTACACGATACGTCCAGTTTTTAATTTTTTTTTTTTTTTAATCAATTTCAATGAAATCGACAACAAAATCGTGATCCTTGGAAAAAAGTTGTATATATGAACTAATTAAGATGATTGTCAAAAAAAAAATGGACGTCAGGAGGCGCCATGACACAATTCTTTTACACGTAGAAATTTATAAGAAATGAAATAGGTCTGGAAATCCTCCAGTTAGTTCCTAGTTTCCGTTCCAGTTTTTACTTTTTACACGAAGAAAAAACAGACAGTTTGACTGAAACTGAACTGACCACTGATATGACCGTATAAAAGACCCTTTAGGCTATAAAAATCTTACAATGGGAAATAAATATTGTACGTCTTTTTTGAGCGATCTAACACGAAACTAGAAATGAATGCCCACAATTGCCTTAATCTCACGGTATGTCTCACATGCCGATCTTGAACTATTATTTTATGTACAGCATCGATATTTTCGGGCGTAACAGCTGTTTTTGGGCCACCTACACGAAATCCCATTAATCGATTGCAATCCAAAAAACAGCAATATACAGTAGTGTTATGTGATGCTTCATCACCAAAATCCAAATGAAGTCTTTCCAAGTTAATCTACTTCAAAAATCGTAAAAAATATCCCACAAAAATGTTCACAATTCAAATCCATGTTTTCTTCAGATGAAATAAAATTTTGCCAAACTTCACGATGTGGAATCGTCAGTTCCTGAAAACTCACAATAGAGTGGTGTTGTTGCCAGATTGCAAAACTTTTGCTGTGCCGCCTTACGTACAATATTAATAAATGTATTAAGTCAAACCTCTGGTCCGATTTTCTGTATGCAAATTGTTGCTTAAATATCTAAATAAACAAGAAATGCGCACCATGTGCTTTTTGTAGGGTATAGAAATAAAAGGTAATATAAAAAATCCATCCAAGCATACAACAATGGAAATTGCGTCTTTTTGTTAATCAGTTGCTGCCCCGATTACCACTTTATCTTTATCATCAACATGAACAACGTTAGCCACACTACACATGAAGGGTTTGGGTTTTTCGTTGTTGTATTTTGTCTTTCAAAAGCATTACAGAAAAAGCCAAACTCATGAGGGCTGCTGCTGCTCCCCCGCTCTCCAGAGAGAATGAGTGTAACATGACATGGAGAAGACGACTACCCAGAGACATAGAGAGAGAGAGAGAGAGAAAATAGAGTGTATTTCTTGGGTATGTATTAGTGTGTTTCTTATAGAGACTGAGAGAAACAGAGAGATCTCATAGTTTGTTGTTGTTAGTAAAAAGAAAAATAGTGTGGTACAAAAAAAAAAAAAGAAAAAAGAAACGTGTTTAAAAAGGAATAGATTTTGAAAAAGTTTCTGTATTCAAATTGGGTTTGTTTTGTTTTGTTGTTATAACACTAGACTTAATGTAAGTAAACTAAATAAAATTGTGTCACCCTACACTTTTCCCCAACCCTAACATCTTTTTCCACCATCCACCATCATCATGACTTTCATTAAATGAAAACCAACCAACAAACAAACAAATACACAAATAGAACGAAATGCTTTTCTTCCACTGTCTCCACACAACTCAGCACAGTCAAAAATAAGTTTTCATTTGTCATTTAAGCAATCAACAAAACAAAAGCATAAAGAAACTAGAAGAAACAGCAACTAAAGACCAAACCAGCAAAAAGAAGCTTTATTTAATGCACATAATAATGGAAAGTGTAGAGATACTTTTACTTTACCTACAACTAAATTTTTCTTCTTTCTGCTATTTCTATTTCTATTGTATTTATTTTCTGTTACTGTTTTTGTATTTTCACTGACGCTCTGATAACAACGAAGAGCAGCACAAAAAGCAAAAGCAAGCAAGCAAGCAGTAATAGCGGACAACATCATCATGCATTAAATGGAAATAGGGTTGGATGGATGAAGTAAGGAAGGAGGAGGCAATGATGGTGACACAAGAAAAAGAAAGATCGACGAATTGTATAAAACAAAGCAACAAACAAACAAAACTAAAATAAAATAAAATGGGGTTTCGGTTTCAACTTACTTCTTTCTCTCTGTGTCTTTTGTGTCGCCTTTGTTGGGTATTCATTCCCGTTTTGACTTAACAACTTCGCAGTTATCAAAAAAAGAAAAGAGAGGTGTAATAGAAAGGGGAAACAACGTTAAACAACAACAACAACAAATTGAAAATGTGTCTATTAAGCAGAGAAAAGGATTAAGAAAGAGAGGAGAGAGCAACAAGAGCAAGTGAACAGCAAAAAAAAAATTGTGACGCATTAAAACAGATTCAAGTAAAATGCAATTAAACCTAAAAAACAAAACAAAAAAAAAACATTATAATTTGATTTTAATCATAAAAGAAAAGAAACATTTAACAATTTTTTGGCAAATGTGTAAATCACAAGGAAAAATAATAATATAAGATAGATCACATAATAAATGATGATGAAATGAAGGAATAAAAAAGAAACGGACATAAGTTCGAGTATAATTGAAATACTTTATCAAAAGCCAGAAATATGATGGAAAGAAAATGAAACGCAAAGACCCGACGAAGCGAAGAAGCTCTTAAGAGAAATAAAAAACAACGTAAGCAAATAACACATACACACACACACACACACACAACGCATAAGCATATTTTGTTATATACACAAACCCGCAAACAACACACTCACTCACTCACTCAATCACTCACTCACTCAAGCTGCCATTTAGTTTTATCATTGCACATATGTCATATGTTTTCCTATTTCTCTACTGGGTGTTTATATATTTATTTATATACACAAAACAAAAAAAAAGACAATGAAAGGAAGAGTACACACGAGGAAGTGATACTAAAAAGAAAAAAGAAAAACATAAAGAAAATTCTGTTAAAACTATTTCATAATTACAGAAACAAATGTCCAAGTGTTGTAAAATATTGAAAAGAAATACAAAAAAAAAAAAAAGAAAATGTGAAATCAAATCACATCTGTGCTGCGGTTGCTTGCTGTTTCTTCTGCCTAACGAAAGAAAGTAACAAAGAGAAGAGGAGAACAACATAAAAATGCAACTAAAAAAACTAACAGCTGTTTTTCTTTAATACAGCAACAGCAACAACAACACAAACACACACACACTCACACTCAAACACATAATAACAACAAAATTATTTAAATATAAAATATAAAATTTCTATTTAAAAGAAAAAAAAAAATGTCTTCCTTAAACAAAATTTTTTCAATTTTTCTTTTACTTTTCCTTTTTTTTTTCATCCTTTCATTCTAACTGAAGTAGCAGAGCGAGCAGGCAGGCAAGGAGAAATCAAAAAGGAATGAACAAGAGAATAAAACACTCACCCACTCAAAAAATGATGGAGGAAACCGTAACAAAATTTAATGTTATTAAATATTAAATTGAAAGAAATCACGCACTCTCAACTCTTTTTCTTTTGTGTTTCTTACTTTTCTTTATCAAAAAATTAGTGAAATCACAAAAATTGTATTTTTTTTTTTGTACAAATTAATTTTATCCTATTTTAATTTGTTCTTCTCACAAAGTTTTTTTCTATTTCTCTGGTTTTTAATCAATTGAAAATATTTTTGCTTTTTGTTTCTTTTATTTATAATTTTATTTAAAAAATCTTTATTTTTTTTTTTATATAACTTAAAACACGCTCGATGTTCTTTTCTTTATTACATTTTATGTATATACTGCATTATATATACTGCTATACTATATATATATATATATGTGTGTCTGTATATATACTTGCATATTATATACTACAGAAAATAGTTTTTTTTTTACCACTCTGTTATATATCACATATTAAATGTCTTTTTCACTGTACGCAAATTCCCGATTCTAGTTCTATTCTTTCTGAAATCACAAACACGACTGGCACAGTCGTTTCACCTAATCAACGAAGTCAACTATTGAGTGAGTTAAGAACGAGAGAAACTAAATGAGAGTAAAATTAATTTCAGTGAGAGTATGAGTTACTTTTGCTGCTGATTTTGTTGTGTGACCGCAAGAATTTCAAAGAATTATCCGTCATGAATAGAAAAAAATATATTAAAAACTCATTTTTAGTTGCATTTTAAAGAACAAAATCTAAAGAATATTAAAAAAAGATACAATTTCTTTAAGGATAATGTATGTTATAATAAAATAAATGATTTAATTAAAAGTAAAACACTTTTAAATTGAAATTTACTCAAAATGGCGACATGAAACAAAAATACTCATAAATGATGAGTGGCTTTTGACTATTCACACTGATAGTGTGAGAAGGAGAGCGGATATATTTTACTGTTTCTATGTCTCCCACAGCTTAGAATTTGTTCATAACACACATACACCACCCTCCCTACTAAAATACCCTACCCTTTGCTAACATATTCCTAAGCAATCCAAAAAAATATACACACATTCATACGTATTGCGTATATGAAGAGAAAAATTGCCTTTGGGTCAGCTGATCGTGGTGCAGAGAACCTTATGAATTCCACTAAAGGGATTAGATAGAGACAGACAATGACAATTCCTTCATTTTCTTTTTTTTTTTTCTTTTGTTAGAAAACTTCTATCTCCCTCAGCTGTTTAGTTTATAAAAAGGAAATAGGAAGAAATCCATATGGATGTTAAATTTATCAATTTACAGGGTTGAGATTTAGTTGATTCACAATTTTATGTATTTCGAGAAAATATGAAATATGAAAAAAAAAGAAATAAATAGACACAAACAGCAAACCAAAAAGACTCATTTAAAAAGTATCAAAAACTTTTATTATTTGCAATTGTTCACAATGTGCAAAGATGTGATGACTTAACATAACTTTAAATGAGAAGTTTACTTTGGATATTTGTATTATGACAAGTTTTTCATTTATGATTACAAAAAAATAAAAAAAAACAAACTGGTTTTTAGCCCTTGGTTTTTTTTTTTTTTTTTGCTTTATTCTCGACTCTTATTATCTGCATCAGATTATCACATTGGGGGGGGTGTAACAGATTTTATTATGTTTACTTAGAGTAGTAGTAGTTACTTTATCGGTTCTCTTCTCTTCTATATAATAAAATTATATATAAAATCATCAATTGCTTTAAATATCTGCGTAGGTCTTCAAGTCAAAGGCCCTAAAAAAAAAGCAAGCAGCATAAGAATAAAAAAAAAAAATACACACAATAACGACGACGACAAAGTGATATGTAGAAAAATTGAATACAGAAAAAGCAGAACAGAACAGAACAGAACAGAACAAAATAAGCACGTTTACCTACACACACTCACTCACTCACTCACTTCTACATTGTTTTATTCAGCTGTTTTTATCAGATACAACAATGACGACGTTCATATAAATGAAGAACAAAATCTACTCATTTGCGTTGGTTTCCGTTTTTATTTGAATTCATATAAAAAATGGAAATAAATTTAATAAAAATGAACATTTTTTTAGAAAAAACTACTCACTGAATGTGTTTTAATAGAACTTTCAAGAAGATTCTATAATTTTATTTTATAAAATCACAATCAAATGTCTTAAAAATATAAAAAGTCCCCACTCAATTCACGAGACAATATTCCACTCATTTTCACTCTCTCTGTGTGCTCTGCTTGTATCAACAGAGAACAAAAAAGGTTGTAGTAAAAAAAAATTTATATTTTGCACTCAAAACACATAAAAACTCATATACTCAACTCAGTCGTCTCTTACAAATGCACTCACTTATATATGCATGGTCTCACTCAAGCACTCTTCACTCAGTAATTTCTAGATTCGAGTAACGCATATGAAAAAGAGGCCACGGCCCTGCAAATATGATGATGAAGAACAACAACAACATAAACAAGAGAAAAGAAAACCGAATGTTGCAGGCATAAATTAGGACAAATGTATACCAAAAATCGAGGTTGCCACATGAAAAAATATAACATATTAAAAAAGAAAAACGCAAAAACAAATAAAATCAACCAACATCAAATAGAAAAAATACAAAACAAAATTTCGATTTCAATTGATTGTTTTTGATTTTGGCGAAACACAAATGGACAATTAATTCTTGAATAGATCGCATGATACATGATATATCATTAGAGAGGCCATTATCCAAATCTTTTAACATATTTCATTCTATAGATTATATACTTTTTTCTATAGAGTGAAACCAAAGATTATAAAAATACATAGACTGGACAACGGAATTTTTTGGGATTTCAGCGACAGTTTCAAAGGTTTGAATCACAATTGTGCAGTGTATGTATTTCATAGACAAACAATGTTTTTAATTTTAAATCCAAAACTCTTAACAACCTTAAGTAAACAGGGAAACTAACTTTCTCAACTGAGAAAATAAAACTGAATATGTAGAAGAAATTTATGAATAGGATAAAACACTTCTACTTTCTCTCTGTCTTGTATAGACCCTACCCTTTCTTTCCATTCCTATATTTTCATAAATCTATTATACCACAAAAAAATAAACCATTCTTCTTCTCTCCACACACATATGTATTTTATTTTTGTATAATTTGTATACTACACATACAATATTATAATAAAAGTAAAATAAAAAATCAGTAATCACACACAAACTGCGGGCAACATCGAATTCACAACGACACCTTCACGGACATCGATTTGTAAGTGTATAGTGCGATCATGATCAATGCCGCACTGAAGTTCTTCACTTGATAATTGTAATGCACTAAAGAAAACCGATGCCTTACGACAATCCACAGAGCAAGAGGCCTCCAAAGGTTCCGTTTCACGTTCCCCAGGCAAAGGATTAATGGCACTCACTGGCAAACGACGATAACGTGTTGTTATTGTTGCCATTTCGGCTTCAGCAACCAGATTCAATTCACCAGATGATGTCGCATAGAAAATAATATTCGGTGAAAGATTCTTAATTTTATCGATTAGACCACGCATCAGTTTTATCGAAGGCACCCTCAAGATGAGCTTGCATAGTGGAACACTTGGTAAGTCATAAACAGACCAGTCACAGCGTGGTACCAATTCCACTGGAACATTATGATTTGTATGACGAGTTTTGTCTGAACCTTGAGTCATGCCCTCCGATTCGATTGTTAAGCATGGAAACTGAATATTGTTGAGTTTAATTTTGCACTTGCGTGCATTTATCGACATGGCAGCGGATAGGGCGCGACTTAGATCCATTGCCGAAAACATTAATACAATATAAGGATGTTGACTATTTGCCGGTTCCATTAGATATTCCGGAAAATAGAGTGAAACTTTAATGTCGATCCAGACAAGTGGCGCTATTGTGCCATATTCTTGATTAGCAATCAATTGAATGCGATCGTTGGAGAACTTCAGGACGCAATAATCTTTAGTTATTTTTGACAAAGTCAAAATTATGTTTTGAAACTCGCGTATATAAAGCGGATCCTGCATTACTGCACGAAACTTCATTGTGCTCCAGGTTACTTATCTATATTCGGTGCCTCCTTGCTCTCTTCTTCTAAAACAAACAGCTCACTTTTTGTTATATAAAAAATATCTTTTAATCTTGCTTTGTATCGTGCGTTTATCGGGTTGATCCGAAATCTGTCTGTTCTTTGCCTGCAGGCAATTCAGGAGGCCCTTCTCAGAGAAAATTGTTTATCTCTCTTTGTGATTTGTGTGTGTGTAGTGTGTTGTAGTTCGTTCCTCCGTCTCTGTATTTGTAGAGTCGAAAATGAAAAAGAATACATAAAAAACAAGTTGTTTCGTCTGTTGCTTCTACTAAATCTTCTCATTGAAGTTAAGCAAAATCTCAAAGAGAGAGAGAGAGAGAGAGAGAGAGAGAGCAAAGTAACTAAAAGACTCTACTCCTGCTACTACTACTCAGTCCTAGTCAGTCAATTATCATCCTCATTCTCAATCTTAATTTAGGTGCGTTTTCTTATATCATGATTATGGAATGAAAAGCAAAAAAAAAAAAATTGATACACAACACATGGAGGCGTTGATATATTCAACAGCAATCATCAGCAGGCCTAACCAACCCAAATCAACCAACCAAACAACTTCGTTCTTTTGGCGACAGACACAGGAAGCCGTGAGTTACAATTTGTTTAAATAAGTTCAGGTTACATAGGGATAATGTAATGCTAAAGACAAACAAAATATGGGAAGGAAACGTTGGGGAAACAAAGTCGTCTACACTTGCCGCATAAAACAAACACACTACACTCACAGGCAAATAAACACCAGAACCCGAACTCATACATACACCCAGAGAGTCAGTCATCACAAAAGGCAGTAAGATAGACTGGAAGACAGTCAGTCAGATAGACAGACACACGCAGATAAAAATACTCAACTTACATACTCGATTAAGGGCAACCAGACGACAGCCGGTTGTGTGCCTGATGTGACTACACACTGGCGGTTGGTTACATATGTGTATCATATCATATAGTACACACATGCATGCATACTCAATTTCTCACTCCCTGTATTTCTCTCATTTTTTTTTTGCTGAGTTTCTATATCTGCACTACCACACCCCCGTTGAAGATAACAACAAAATGTCCATGTCCATGTCCAATGCCCATGGACCTTTCAGAACACAAACTGAGTTCAATGCATTCTACCATACTTCTGGTTTTAGACAAAAGACCAGAACAGAAAAGAACAAAACAGAACAATGTTTGTGTTGTACATACTTTTATATTGCTTGCATTCGATTTTCTACAGTTTTAAATTATGTACTTAAATGACAACAAAATAATATTTTGATAAGATAAGACAAAACCAAACCAAATGAAACCAATTTTCCAATATCTCTATGGATTGAGACCAAAAGAAAACAAAACAGACCAAGAGACAATAAATAAAATGCATTAAATAAATAAAAATATATGTATTTGTTTTCATTTTTGAACACAATGTGAGCGAGTGTTTGTGTTTATGAAAGCGTCAAGTGGAACGAATATAAAGTTGACTTCCTCCCGTCATCTACTTACAATATACAAGTATGTACAAGTATAAACATTCTCCTATGGAAATAAAAACTAACTAAAGTAGAATGAATGAATAATTATTATAAATTTTAGTTTGTTGGTCTATATATGTATGTAGCAATTTGTAAAGTAAAGTGAGAATATGAAGTACTTTAAATTTATTCCATCAATATCTGAACATGCATAGGCGTTGTGTATTGCATTTAAGATACAATACATAAAGAGCAGACACCAGCCAACATGAATATGTATGTATTGCTGTTCTAAAGGAAAGGAAGTATAAATAATGCATACATACACGCCCTTACATACACATGCATACATAAATACCTATATATATATATTCCTTTTTTCTAAATACATATTTAGTTAGTTAAACATGTGTGCATGCGTCTGCTTGTGTATATGAATAAATACTACAATACATATAGGGGTCAACATATTTTGTACCAACAGTTCAATCAACTTTCAAGGTTGAGCTATTCTTATGCTTTACTTAACGAGACAACAACATCAACCAACACATCAGACACGAAACCGCCGCCGCAGCAGTGGTCCCGTTCCTATTTAATGTCATTCATAGTTAATTTGTAGTATGAAATTTAAAATTTCTGTAGTATTTTCTTAATTTTTACCAATGGTCGTTCGGCATCTTGTCTATTTTTGAACAAAGTAGAGAGAGTATTGAGGCCTTTAATCTTTTGCTTGTGACCCTTTAACCTCTTGCTCAAGACCCCGAACATTTGGTCATATCATATGTTTAACCAACAATAACTTATCGATTTGATTTTAACCAAAGGTCTCTTTTTTAAGTGTCACAATTTAAATACTAAAAAATTAAGAAAATTATAAAATATAAAAGCAATTCACCCCTTTGGTGGATTGCCAACTTGTTGTGGTCGTTGATGTTGTAACAGCATGGGGGAGCTGCAAATGGAGGTACGCATGTAATAAATAAGGAATGGAAAATGTAAGGAAAACGAGGAAAATTAATAAGGTTCAATAATAAGGGGTAGAGTACTGCCTAAGTATCAAGCCATAAAACAGAAGCCACCTCTAATCGAACAAAGCCTTAAGTCAATGGGAGTCAACTGGGTCGGTTTATTTTGACAGGTGAAAAGGTAGTGAACAGTATTGTGAGGAGGAAACCTCTCGCTATCGTTAAGGAAAGTACAGCACTATTTTAATGTGACTCTAAAGCCGTTTCAACTGATCTTCGATGTAACGCACACACAACCTGACTTATAGCGACTCTGGCCAAGAGTGTCGACTATTAACAAGGCTATGCCACTCATGCATCGTCTGATAATATTTTAAATATTAACGGAGCTCAATAGGTGTATGGAACCTTTGCTGTTACATTCGGCAGCGAGCACTGAAGTTATGAAGTCATCACAATAGGTCAAAAAAGCGACTTCTTCGCCCCTTTTTATCTACCATCCACTCACTCCTAACAACTATTGCAAATTTAAACTGAAAACAAAAATTAATCATTTAGTTTTATGTGATTATTCAGAAATTAATTGTTTACATTTCTTCTAGAAATGGTTTCATATATCAACACCAGCACCAACATGTCGCCAAATAATATAAAAAAAAAAAGTTATAAACAACAAAGTCAACACATAATTAGACGAGGTGACGGGATATTTTTATTCTTAAACACTTGCAAGCTGCAGTGATTCTTCTAGAAGTCTGCTTTTCTGATGGAAAGTTATAAAAAAAATAAAATTCAATAGAAATCGATGATTTGTTTTGCTTAAAACCAATCCAGACTTTTTAATTAGAAATTGAATGGCATCCCCCCCCGACTACAATTTGTTTCGGATTTCATTCATCGAAAACAGACATTTCCACATTTTTTTTTTTCTGATAAATTATCAATTTCGCGAGTATAAAACCGACAATGGAAATTTTTTTCTCTTTGATATAACAAAATTTTCTTTCTATGACAAAAAATTATCGATTTATATGGGCAGAATTATCAGGCCTAAAAACAAATAATACGAACACGGGACTTGCTGTTATGCTGAGGGTTCTCGAAAGCAATTTATGTAGAAACTATGGGGGGGATGTGCAAAGGATCGCTCTACCGAGAAGATGGTTTATATCATTTGATTCATACATATTTATCCATTAATAATGACAAACTCAACAGCATGGACGATCAAGTATCTTCTGAGTTTCTTTAATTGTCCGAATTAGTTCGCCAATGAACTCAGAGTCATCAGTGGCATTATAATGTGAAAACCCTATACAATCTAACCTGGACAGTAAATTTATTCTCTATCAAAAATAGATGAATTAGTAATCTGATCGTGCACTAAAGATTATTGGATCACACATAGTTGTGTTTATTAAATCTTTCGACTTAGATTCATCCTTAATATTTGTCACTAATATCATGATTCGATCACTAGAAGGACTCATAGACTCCACCACTTAAACAAACCAACAAATGTGAATTACAATAACTGATCAGTTTAACAAACAAAATTGTATAATTTAGGCTTAAGAAATTTAACTACTGGAAGATAGAAAATCATTCAAACTTTTTGGTTCTATTTAACAAATGTAAAGTTAGAACTTCAAAATGACTTTAGCAATTGATAGAAAGACTACTTTCTGTCCAATCATTTGAGCCTACGAAAATGATAACTACAGAAAATTTTAAATTTTCCTCAGAAGAAAATGTCTCCAAATGCTATCAATCAAATACCATCAATTTATTGAAGAGATTTTAACTAAACATGATTACAGATTGCCAGCTTGTTCTTAGTGGGACTTACAAGTTGGCTAATGATATGGAGCTGGAAGTAAATGAATTTGATATCGATGTAAAACAGCCTAGAACAAAAATAATATGTCGACACGCTTGCTCACTTAACACATTTGGCCATAAAAAATAAAATTTTCTAATGCATTTAAGTGCAAAAATTTACAATTCAAATCTATAATTCAACGGAAATCGGTCATCATGTGTTTTATTTTGTTATTGTTAAAAATATTTAATGTGAATTTGTAAATGAAATTTGTGAGTAAACATCCTACTGAGACTATGAGCGATTGTCTTGGATTTCATACATATATCATAAACAAAAAGGTGACGACTTATAACCCAATTGCTTACAAACGAAAATAACCTATGCGACTTTGGAAACATTTTACCAATTTGACACAACCGTTCGCCATTACCTTTCTGGAAAATTCTGGATCTAGAATTTTATTCAAGCCTACTGTGCTTAAAAATTCCATTCTAAGAAAGTAGATTTTTATATCAAGGTATGTTGGCAAAACTAAACAAGAGTTTTTCTTACTGTTGCATTTCTATAGAACCAATGGCGTTTTAATTTTTAGTTTTGAAATGAATAACAGGATTTTATTTACTGGTAATGTATTTAATAAAGCTACCCTTTATTAATATCATCTCAAAAATACGATTTGTCATTTTCAACTCTTCAGTGGAATCATATTGTTTTTGATTGTTGTATATCTTTCGGACTAATATTTTGCATATGTTCTTCATCTCCATTCTGGAGAACAAGCCGGGCAGTCCATAATATTAATGTACTTTTCAGAAAACCAAGACATGGTCCAGGCTCACATGAATTCTGGTATTGTCTTGATGGAATGTCCATTTTGTTTCAGCATGATGTCTACAAAATGGCACTAGGCTCTTTCCGAGAACATTAATGTAGTCGCTGCTCTTCATTTTTAAGGATATGAATTAAATTTCGAGACAGCCTGATGCACTGAACTCATAAGGCTTCCTGCTCCAAAGTTTCACTTTAAAAACAAAAAAAGATTTCTTTCTTTTATCATGCCAACTGTCTGAACCATTCAGGTTCAACTTTTTTCATAAGAATATATGACCTTAAACAGGAAAAGTTATTAAAAACCATTACACAATTGTGGTGCATTTTTCGCTTACGGATTCCCAGTTTCGGGTCATGTTTTCTGACGTTTTAATAATTTTGGGGTATCGTTAAATTTATTTCGCTTTAAAAGCCTGGAAATAGTCGAAAGATGGACTGGAACGTCAACAAGCTTTTGTGTGTCCGCCAAACATTTGGTTGACTTACTCGCGGACCTCAAAATGTTACCTCCTCCAGAATTTATTAGCCCGTAGCCTTCCGGATCTTTTCCAAATTCCATAATTACATGATGACTTCGAGCAAGTTTCCTGACAATTTGCCGATATCCCATTTTCTGCTCTCTGAAATCCGATATCCTTCTTTCCTCAATATCTGTCAATATTTTTCCACGTCTCATAGTTAAATTGCACAATTTTCCCAACTTGAACAGACAACCATAATAATAATCACTTATATTACAAGAAAATATAACGCAATTGGTTCTATAGAAATGCAATATTTAAAAAGCTCTTTTTTACTTTTGCTTAAAACTTGGCATTAACAGTTTTAACCAAATACCGTTATAAGTTTGTTAATTTGACTTCCACACATTTTTGCAGAACATTGTGATACCAAGAAATCAAAAATTTGTAGGGTGTTTCATAGTTTTGCAATACAAATTATTTCACTTTTCATTTCTGATCATTGGTATCCATTTCAGCTTGGTTTTCCAGGCATCTAAATGAATGAAAACTCAAGAACTGTTTGGATATCAAATTGGTAATACCTTCGGGTCTGACCAGAGGCTGTGTATAGTAGCACGGGTGGTCAGAAGCCAACGAAACTTGTTCTGTCCTCCCAAGAGCGTACATCGTCTTTATGGTGGGTTTAGTTAATATCCAAATGTGGATAGAGTATTACAACCTGGGGTGAGCTTCACTCCAGACAAAGGAGAAAGTCATATGACCAAAATAAGTATAGTACCATTTATATCCATGGTGGCGTTCATTGACTTTTATCTATCCTTGTGCTTGGCTTTGTGTTATTAAGACTCTTAAGACTACGTCTCGGCTACACTCGCTTCAACCAGAAAAATGTATCTTTAACCATATTAATCCATCGAGGTTCTTTACTGAAGAATATTGTGCATTAAATGTATCCCCGCCTGTTTCCTAGCCACGCGCACTTTTGTTTTTGTTTTGGGCAGATTACTGATGATGAAAGCACGTAATAAAATTTAGATATTGAAATGAATAACTTCTTTTTGAATTAAAATCTTTGATAAACTAACATTAGTTTAATCTCAATATAACATTTAATTATTCTATTCTAATTAAATAATTTTGACTTTAGTTTTAATTTATTTATACAATATTTGCAGTGTAGTGTGCATGGAAAAGAATAATGACGTCACACATCATTAGGATAAATTTCATAACGAGATGTAAAAATGAAACATATGAACAGGCGAAAATCAACATCTGATTAGAAAAAGAAAAAAATCAAAAATTATACCAAAATAGAACAAAGCAACATTGCGTACTTGCAAAATATCAAATCACAAACAATACGAAGGTAGTGTGAATATTGAAATCGATAAATACGAGTACATAAAAAGAACATCTCACAAATAAATGCAGCAACATTAACAGCAGCAGCAGCAGCAGCAGCAGCAGCAGTAGCAAATTTTGACCATAAAAAGCAATGACCAAAAAAATTTGTTTAAATATTGAATTAAAAGGTTGAAATTAAATTGATTTGAAACAAAAATAGTGTTTGATTACACGAATGTTGTTGATATATTTGTTGTTGTTGTTGGGTCTATCTATCTAAGGCGTGAACGACTTTTCAATACTGTATACTTTGCTTGGACACATAATGAAATCATGAGAAAGAGAAGAAGTGCATTGCAGGAATCGATATACACACATTCATATTCATGTCTCTCTACACTTTGCTTTGCATGAGTCTTCTTCCGATTGGTGAGTCTAATGTTTTGTTATTTGATGAGGATTAGCAAAGTATTTCCTCCTTTGATTTGTATATATATATATATATGTATATAAATTTAGATACACCCTATAACTTATAATTGCTTAATTCAACTGGTATTCAGTGAAAACTTATATGAAAAAATCAATACCAATTTTAGAAATAAGTACTTATATTGTACATGAGAGCAAGCAAGTAACATACCCTTCCTCCATCATCATCATCATTATCCGCATATAATTGTCACGATTGTTGGATGTTCGTTCATATACTACCAACTACTACCATAAGTAGCCGTGATTTAAAACACTAACAATATTATTTTCACGCGATCTTGCCATTAAATGAATTCACTCAATAATTATTTATTGTATCTTAACTATTTTCATGGCAAAAACTTTTACAATTTAAGTGTTGAAATCACTCGAAAGACAGAAGAAAATGTAAATGGTCGGTCGACATTTTGTTTTTCTACTGTTTCTTCTTCACTCATTCGTTTTATCTACATACACAAGTAAGTGAGTGAGTTTGTGCCTTTCCGAATGCATGTGCGTGTGTGTGAGTGTGTGTTTCAGCAGACAGACAGGTAGGTCTTTTCATATACTTACAATATAATTGCAGTATATAAAATATATATATATAAATTGCATTTTATGCATATTTATATGACTTACCTGTAATGTTTATTGTTTTTAAGAAATAAGTGGAGATTTAGCACAATTTTTTATTATTTTTGCGAGTTGAAAACGTCGGACGTCGTAACCAACCGCACACGCTCGCAAATGAGAACAGAGCTACCAACTCATACTTATTTCAATGTAGAAAGTCATTTGACCAGCACTGGATGAACGAACACTGAAGGTAGTCAGTGCTGTGGAATTTCAGCATTCCACTGTTGCGACTTACAACACTAATTAACAGAGGTAAACAAAAGCGGCGGAGAAAGTTATAAATTGGAAAAAAATAATAATAAAAATTTAATTAACGCACTAAGAAAAACCTGATTTGATGATTCAAAAAAACTTCAAGGCAAAACAAATCGCATTTCACAATGTTTATATACGTAAATCTTCATTAGAAGATGTCAGCATTTGTAATTAAATAGAAAGA
This sequence comes from Amiota minor, assembly GCA_037043295.1. Lineage (NCBI taxonomy): Eukaryota > Metazoa > Arthropoda > Insecta > Diptera > Drosophilidae > Amiota > Amiota minor. Next base: position 1,103,484 of record JBAMAW010001470.1, on the reverse strand, counting down.
AGTAGTAGGCAATAAAGGGTGTTGCAATTCTTATCAAGAATTGTAATAAAGCTTTAAACAAACGACGGACAGCAGCAAGCACAGTGGCAACCGCCCCGATCGCATTAGTTTAGAATTCAGTATAAGTGCTGGCGTTGTGAGTAAGCAACAAAGCAACTTTCAACTCGGTTTAATAGAACGGAAAATTTCTCATAACTGACGTGTCCCAGTTGTGTAAATGTGAGAAAAAAAAAAAACAAAACACAAATACCAATTGTTGTTACATATTAGTAAAAAGCACAAACAAACTTAACTTACATAGATAGCTGCTATACATACATAGATAGTTAGATAGCTATAGATATTTGTGTATATTGAAAGCAATATGTGCGGGTCCACAAGTGCAGCAGTTGGCACAGTTACACGTGCCTTTATACTTGTTGGTGGCTATGGAACACGTCTGCGGCCACTGACAATGAGCACACCCAAACCACTGGTTGAATTTGCAAATAAACCAATTTTATTGCATCAATTGGAAGCACTGGTGGATGCTGGATGGATGCAATAAAATTAATGCCGGCATTTATATATTTAATCCATCGGTGCTCGAACGCATTGAAGTCAAACCGACTTCAATTGAAAAGGAAATCTTTCCAGTTATGGCCAATGAACGTGAATTATATGCTATGGAATTGCCTGGTTTCTGGATGGATATCGGTCAACCAAAAGATTTCCTAACAGGTAAACAAACGCAATGTAAAGCAAATCGAAACCATAATGCTTATCTATTTTTTATGATTATTGAGTGTGCGTGGCAATCTTAAAATACAAGCACACACTCCTCCACACCTTGCAATGTTGTCATTCTTATAAAAAATTAAGTTCTTCTTTATTTTTTATCCATAGAGTGATAAGAAAGTTTTTGAGGAAATATCATTAATTATTTTTCTTTTTATTAGGAATGTGCCTTTATCTAAACTCGCTGCGTCAGAAACAATCTCCAATACTTTATACTGGACCCGGTGTTGTGGGCAATGTACTTGTCGATCCCACAGCTAAAATTGGACTAGGTTGTCGGATTGGACCAAATGTTACAATTGGCCCTGGGGCAGTCATTGAAGATGGTGTTTGTATCAAACGCTCAACAATTTTAAAAGATGCCATTGTTCGTTCACATTCGTGGTTGGACTCTTGCATTGTTGGCTGGCATTCAGTTGTCGGACGCTGGGTACGATTAGAAGGCATTACCGTACTTGGCGAAGATGTCATTGTTAAGGATGAAATCTATATAAATGGTGGACAAGTATTGCCACATAAAAACATTGCAGCCAGTGTCCCAGAACCGCAAATCATTATGTGATCTGCTACGTAAATGTTTCGGTTGTTGGTCATAGGCCAATATAAGTTAATTTAATTTAAATGTTTGCAATATCTATATAAATATTATATAATTTTCTATTCCATTTAGCTTTGCTAAATTAATATTTGTTTGCCTAATGTTTGTTAAGTTGGTTGAACGAAAGAATAAATTAATTTCATTATTTTTATTTTTTTATTTTGTAATCAAAAGACCAAGAACAATTTATAATTTTAGATTAAATACACACATACGTATATATTTGTAATAAAATACACAATAAAAATCACTCGGCTGGCTACTCGGCTATTTCCATTTTTGTTGGCAAAACATCCCAAAGATCTTTTAATGTATAACCATCACGTATGCGTTCCATTGCAAATCCCAATTCCTTGCAGTAGACTGGCTCCCGTATTGGCTTTGCTGCGCCCGCAGTAAGACAACCCTCAGCAAGATAAGAATTTAATTTTGAATTCACTTCACGTTCTTGTCTTTCGTCAATCTCTTGAAAATCTTCCAATTTAAATGTATCCTCAAGTTGTGCCGCTACTTGAGCTTGACGTTTCTGTATTTCTAAAGGATCGAAATGTACACCGAAATTCGGATGCTCCAGGGAAATGCTGTGCAATGAGCAAAGTTCTTTGTAGAGCTCATTCAAACGCTCGGCTGGATCAATGCGAAAACCAAGTACATAGCCACCGCCTGTTTCTGCCGTTTGTATAACCAAAGCAGGACCATATTTTGACTCACGGATGCGTATCTTAAAATAAGAAAGAAGAAAAGTCATGGAAATAAATTAATATGAAAGAATCTTCTCTGTTTTTACTGAATATGATAAATCTGAAGAAAGCCAATGACAAAAGTTTACATATCTCACTTATTTGTAGTCTGGCGAGTCTGGCGATAATTTTCTTCAATAAAAACTTGGAATAATGTTAGCGAAAAACGAAAAAAAAAAAACAATGGAATAAATATAATAATGATAATAAAAATCAATGGATAACTTAATTCAATACTTGCTTGGCTCTCCACAGTCATCTATGATTATCTGCAAGCCTCTGGATATTGACAATTTCAATCTCAATGGGCGATATTCGTTGTCATTCTTCTACAAGTTTCATTTTTAGTGTTGGATCCATAAGTAATGGCAGGAAACGTAAGGTCTAGAATCTCCCAAATATGGTCAATTCTGATCAAGACTGGGTGGGCCTTGAGGAATCACATACCCGTTCAATCGTCAGGGGCATAGTATAGCAGTCAGTCCTTAGCAGTGTGAGTGGTATGGTTTGAATCGATGGCGTAAGGGCATTGCAGGCAATTGGTTCCTGTAACCTTTTATATCAGGGCTGTCCAATCTAAGCAATTCCAATTTATTTGAGAGCCAAATCACCATTTCTTCTTTCAATGTGGTTCAAGAAATCAAGCCAATGCACTATATTATTGTCAAATTAATCCATTTTGGTTCTAATGCTTTTATTTTAATGATTGATATTCTTAGTTTAGGCATAATTTGCTAACAGTTCTCCTTTGTAATGAGTGCCATCACTTTGTTTCTCATGTTTAAGTCATAAAATGAAACTATGTCTCTGTACTTCTTAGATCTGACCAAGGAATATATTTAGTATAATATACATATGTATATATTATGTATTATATACCAATATATGTATACTTATATATACATATGTATGTATGTATTACATGTAATTGCTTTCCGGCATTAGAATAAAAACTTACAATGCTGTTCACTCAAATAGGAATATCATAATATCCTAGCAATAATTGTATTTTCCCTATTCTCTGGTTACTTTTATTAGTTCTCCTGTTCTTTTATTGTGATTGAAGCTAACCATTCGGATTTTATAGATTAGAGTAATTTCATATTGGAAACACCATCTCAAATCACCAAACATGTTTTCCAAGTAGGAAAATATCACTCCAAGCAAACTTTTTGTAAGATTTCAATTATTAAATAAAAAATTGGAATGCGCAAGATTCATAATAAGAGAGAGGATCTGTGTCTAGACCATAATACTCGCTTCTTAAGCAACTGTGAGAGAGGATCTGTGTCTAGACCATAATACTCGCTTCTTAAGCAACTGTGTTCAAAAATACTTCTTGTGTAAGCTCATTATAGAAATAATAGTTGTAACCAGGTTACGTTTCTTATGAATAAAAAATGATTTTCCATTCGTTGTTCATCCATTGTTATGGGAAAAAGGATCTGTCTCTCTTGTAAGCGATATTCAATGGGTTTTTTACAGTTTTAATCTTTTTAGCCGTTTAAACATTCGATTAGTATGTTTTATCATAAAAACATATGCTGTTATCACCAAATCTTATGATATTCGCCGCAGATTGGTGGGAATTACTAAGAGATACATAGTTAATAAAGAGCCTTCATGGAAGTGAATATAATGTTCATAAAATAGTCCAGCTAAATTATATATGTATATAGATCTTGTTTGTGTTTACTAAACAAACTTTGATCTTCTGCTTAGAAGGTCTCTTCAATCGACGTCGCCAGGCTGTTTGAATGGCACACATTGGGCATTCTGAAATATCTATGAAAGATGGTGCTGTGCACAACCCAAGGGTTGTTATGGAGATTGCATAATAGCTTTATTCAATTTTTTTGTAATATCTCTAATATGTAGTTCTTTTAATTTCTCTCCAAATCCAAGTTTTTGTCAATTATGAACTTTTTCGACACTGTATGCTTCAAATGAAATTAATTTATAATTGTTTTGGTAAATGTTATCTGTTTTAAGAAACCAAAGAGCCTTGACCAATAAGCAAATTGGGAGAATTATTAAAGAAAATAATCCTGGTTCCTATTAAAGTGACCAGCAGTGTGTTTATTTTGCGTATGCAGTATTTCCTTACTGCGCTTTGTCTGGTTTTTGTTTATTCTGTTTTTCTTTACATTGCGTTTGCGGTTCCGTTACTTTAACTAAGCGGCAAAACATACAATAGGCTTATGTACACAGTCTGTCACAAAATTCTTCGCAATTCGAAAAAAGAGCATTAAAACATTAATTTAACAATAAATTAATGCAATAAAAAAATATGTACCCAAAAAAAATGGACACGCAGTTATGTTCTTCAATTCATTAATGATGAGTATTGATAAAAAATCATTGACAGTCTATTTAAGCGTACAATTTCATACAAAATTCTTTGCAAAACCGAAAAAACTAACTAACCTAATTAGAAAGAACGTTATCTTCGACTATGCCGAAGATGAAATACTCTTCACGGGACGCAGTAAATGTTTCATTGTAGTATTGAAATGAGTGGTTTGTATGTGATGTACCCCCTAGTGGTCCGTTTCGGCTGGTTCCGACAAATGTCCTGCGCCTGTCTTGGAAACTGATAGTGTCCAAGTTTCAGTTTGATAGGAGAAAAAACAAAAAAGTTTTCCTAATAAGAACATGAATTCAAATGGGTGGTTTGTATGGGAGGTACCCTCCTTAGTGGTCCGATTCGTCAGGTATCCGACAAATGTACTGCGTAGAGTAAAAAGAAAACGAAATTGCAACTTACACTTTCGATTTGTAGATAAGGCAAACTTATATTAAATGTCTCATTGGCATCGGCAAACCAAACTAAACGAATATTGGTTATCACAAAACTACCAAGATTCCCTTGATCACTCGATAGATTCCAAACGCCTTGGACATTGTTAAAGGCCTGTTCATCGGGCATAATAATCAATTGTCCAGATTGCACAATGGCACCGCGTAACTTTAAATCGCGATATAGTTGAGTTCGTAAGTATAATCTATAAAATACAATAATGGATTACTCATCGCTCAAATCAAAAGAAATTTATTACGCACTGTTGTATTTCAAAGACATTTGCAAAAATTGGACTATCACGCCGTGCTGTATCGCCAGAGACATCTGTAAAAAGGAACTCAAAACGTGTATCTCGTACTATGGCCAAAATATAGAGTGCTTGATTTGTACCCCGTACTTTTGAATGTATCATACGAGTATTTATATTGCTAATCCTTGAAAATCCAATGGCTAAACAAAAGATTTATTCAACAATGGAAATTATGTATGTATCAATATAGATAAGTCATATCTATCAACTCACATAAATTGTATTTCTTGTGTACCAAAGAATGCCATAAAATACGTAGATTTGTTACCAGCAAGCGACCTGTATCACCTGGATTACCTTTTGTATCCTCAATATGACTTATGGTTTCCAATATTTCTTCCCCATTCCGTAGACGATTGTGTCTGAGGCATGTTAAAATGATAATCTACTTATAGGATATTTATTATTTTTATCTCAAATTATTCTCACAAATTTGGTGTATCAAATTTAACTTCTTTATCTTCCCAAAGCAGGTTAACTTCCTGCAGGGAATCCATTTTTGAGAGTGTATGCAAATGTGCGGCCAACATTTCTAAAAAATTTGATTAACTCTATTGATTTAGAAGTTGTGTTTGGCCTTTGTGCAAGGATGTTGCTAGGTTACCAATTCAATGACATTTTATTTCTTCAGTTCAAAAGGAAATATACAAAATTAATGAAAAGTTTCATATAGAAAAGAATTCCAATTATAATTTTTAGTTCTATAAGGCAGTTCCAATATTTAACTTTAAAAAATATTTAAATCAAAGTAATTTTCTATTAAAAATTACAAAAACAGCTTTTGTTTGGGCACATAAACCATATGCACTCATGGATAAAATAATAAGCACATCTTCATGTGTTTTAAATTCTTGAAATCTAATTTATCTGCTGCATAAATCCACACTGACTTTAAAACAGACTTGTACTACCATTACCCAATAAGTGAGTTCATCTTTTTAGTTTTTATTTTCAGCCCGAGGTACTTGACCGTATGGTTTTGTGAAATGCATGGTGGGACCATTTCATGTTTCTTTCAATGTTACTTTCAAATGAATGTTGTTTGAACAGATTTAAAAACAAAGTGAATAAATAATATCAAATCAGTATCTTCATTTCAAAAAGAACGACTATTCAAAATTTACGATTTTTTTATACAAATTTTTGATACACTTCCGTAGAAAAAGTCTCCAATATATTTTGAATTTATTGCAAGTTTCAGTTAAGGCGATTTGATTCCTTCCTGGCGCAGTAAAACTTTCCGCATCGTCTTAATGTAATTCAGCGTATCCCATAAGTGTATTTTAAGATTTCGATAAGGTGTTTCTAGTTGTTTAGGAACAGTTACAGAGCAAGTAGTAGTCACTACCCGGAACAAATCCTCGACACTTAATTTTTAGGGTTCCGGACCCAAAGGGTACCAAAAGGAAATGAAAAGAAACATCTTTAATGATTTTGTTTGGGTACAATTATTATTGTTTCAATATATGCATATTCTTATTTATTATATTACATTCCTTGTATTATTGCAATTTGTATTTTTGTTTTGTTTTAATAATTTTTATAATTATTAATATTTTTTTTAATATTAAGATTTATTCTTTAATTTCTTCTCACCTACACTTGAGTTTGTATGAGTCTTCATACACTTCTGAGATTTAATATCATTTTCCATTCAAATTCATTCGGTTTTATTTTTAAATTTTAATTAAAATTTATCACAACACAAAGTTGATTAAACTATACGACACAAGACAACAAATAAGAATAAATTTTATGTATTGAGAATTAAACAATAATTTACTGAGAAAATAAAAAATAATGGTTCTAAACACAAAGAGAAAGAGTGTGTGAATTAGGAAGCTACGAGAAAAAGAAAAAGGGACTATCACAGATATTTAAATAAACATGAAATATGAAAGTTTACATTTAGAAACTTAAGATTCGAAACTCAGTTTAAAGGTCTGAATGAATGACAGAAATAAATAAATAATTAAATGAAGAATTTGCCTTGTCTTTTGTTTTTTGTTTTGTTGCAATCAAATTTGAATTAGAAAATATGTAAATCCTTCCTGAGGATGTTTTGTTATAATGAAAAAATTGAGTGAACATGTGAAACACATAGATTTCGTAGTTTTTTCTCTTTTTTTTTTTACATAATTTTTTATGCAATTTAAAATTACAATATATTGTTTGTTTGTTGGTTTGTGTAAAGTTGTTGTCTTGTGTTCTTTTTAAGTTTTTTTTTTTTTTTTTTTTTGTTGTTAATTGTTTAAGTTTATAACTATTGCTAATTTTGTTTTAAAATTTTACATTTAATATAAATTCTAACAACTTAAATATAATAATATAGGAAATTATTATTATTTTTATAATAAATTTTTAGTTGTAGCGTTGCATGTTGTTTGGTGTTGTTGGCCTTCATCATTCTACCTACATTCTACATTAAACATTTTCCATTTTCCATTTCCCAATCATCATTATCATTCAATTGGCCAATAATTATAATATTAAGCAGCTCAACCAAAACCATTGGAATGGTTTTCTCCACTCATTATTATGTTTATTTATTTTAATATTAAAAAAAAACCAAAAAAAAAGTTTTCCTTTTTCTTTTTTGTAGGAATGACTTATTAATTAATAATAATTATGCTTTAATAATTTTGTTGTATTTTAATTTGTTTTTTGTTTGTTATTTTTAATACCATTCTGTTTGTTTTACTTTATTCATTTGTTGTATTTTATAATATTATTATATAAATTGATTTTGCAATAACATTTTTAATTATTCTTTTTTTTTGCATTCGTTTTCTTTTCTTAAATTTTTTCAATTAATTTTGAAGTAAATTAGAATAAATTGATTAAAATAAACATAAAACTACGTCTGTACTATGATTTCGCTTAAATGTTAAGTAAAAAAAAAAAAAAAAAAAAAGAAAGGAAAGAAAAAATTATTCTTTAAAACTCAATCGGAAACTAGAAAACTAAACTCACTGAAGATTTTGATTCATTTTTCACTGAATATGAAACCAATCATTCACTGAAGATGAGATAAGCCTTTCACATTATACATATATGGTATAAGTATGTAAAAAGCTGAGGAAATAAATATCCTACAGACCCAGAGAAAGAACAACTAACTGTTTACTCCCATATTGCTTGTATGACATATTCTATCAAATGTTTGCCAGGTTGGTCGAATATTGATGATTTTTTGTTAATGGTAATTGAGGAAACTCTTTTTCAAATACAAAATCATATTCATTATTCGGGGGAAGAACCTTTGTAATATAAAATCAGGCTGATTGACGCTAAATGAACGATTCATAAATTGAATGGAATTTACCTAACAATTTTCATCATTTCGTAGTCAATCACTTCTTTATGGAGGAGAGTTCAGTTCTTCACTGTAAATAAAGTTCAGACTCATATATAAAGAAGTGGTTGAGATTGGCCAATCACTTTTCACTGGTGGTGGAGAGAGTTCAGACTTATCAAGAAAGAATTTGTTGACCCCAGACAATCACTTCTTATATGGAGAGATCTTTTGCTATAAAAGAGTTCAATCATATTATTCTATAGAGAATTTTGTCAAACTGAGGAATTTACACTGATTTATAAAGAATTTGATGACCCCGGTCAATTACTTCTTCGTAGAGAAATCTTTGTCAAAGTGGAGTTCAGACTTATCTACAATAGAAATAAGTTACTGAAACCTGTCAATGAATTTCTCTGTTTTTAATGAACTAGAATATGAATTTATAAATTGTATTAGCATTATGTGTATGATTTTCTTAATTTATAAAGCAAAACATATATGTAAATATGTGGAATGCTTTTTGGGAACTTGACAACTTTAAACTTAAAAATAAAACTAGTTTTTTTTTATGATAAATTTAGATTTAACGAACTTCAACTTGAAGGAATTAAAAGAACACACTTAATGAGACTAAATATAAAAGAACAAAAAAAAAAAAAAGGAGTAAACATAAATAGAACAAATAGAAATTAGTTAAAAGTAGCATTTATTGTAGGCCAGAACTAAGCTACTAAAGCAAATTAAATTAATATTGATGATAAACAAAAAGGAAAATGACAAAAAAAAAAAAAATATAAAAAAAATTATGTTGGTCCTACCAAGAACTTCTATAATCTAATTAATAAAATAAATCTCTAGTCTTATCTCCTTTGTAAGTCTTAAGAGTGATGAAGATGATTGAATCAACTATTATTAGTTAAACTATTGTAATCTCATCTCATTGTTAGTTTACAATAACAAAAAAGAAAAACACAAATTGAATATGAGAACAAAAATTGAACATATTCTAAGTTCTGAGCTATGACAATTTGATTGTACTTGATAAAAATTTTGACTAAGACTTTAACAAAAGAAACATAAATTGTTAAAAAGAGAACCAAAACAAAAAAAAAAAAAATTGATATATCAAACAATAATAAGTAAGTCATATGTGATCTGCTAATAAGGATTTAAGCGAAATCAAAGTAAATTACATACACCACACGCAACACAACTACATGTAGACAAACGTAATCTTGTATAGAATATTACATTTTTTTTTTCTACTGTGACTGATTGTAGGAGATCTGACGTGCACGTTGTCGTGTCATGGGTGGTGAATGTCTTAAAGTTTCATTTGCTTTGAGTTTTCTACTAGAAGTTTTAGCACTTATCTTTTTATTCATTAATTTTGACTTTGCAACATCATCAACAACAATATTTTTAAATGATGAGGCGGCATCATTCATGGCTTGACAGTCTTTTGTTAAACGCTTACGCTTACTTTTAGTTGGCTGCAAATTGTTTATTGAATCAACATCATCATCATCATCAGTAGTAGCAACACTTTCTATGTTTTCTTCTATCAGTTGTTTATTTGTTTTATTAATTTTACGTTTGCGTTGATAAGTTCTTTTTTTTTCTTGTTGTGATTGTGGTGCATCTATATTTCTTACCGTTGGGTTAGTAGTGTCTGCTGTGGCATCTTCATCAATTTCGTCCATTAATTTTCTAGGTCGAACACGACGCCTTGGAACACCAAAAGCATTTCTTCGACGACGACGTCTGGGTTTTTGTTTTTTATCATTTAAATTTAAATGAATTTTTGATTGCTGCTTTGCCTTAATTATCTCATTGCCATTTATAATTTGTAAACAAACAAATGCCGATTTAAATTGCTTTATCCTTTGATTTGTGTGTGAGGTTGTCTTCGTTGTGCTAAAGACAAAAATTCATTAATGTAAATAAATAAATGATATAAATTTCATTTACCTTGAGGCGGCTGCCGCATTAAGTACAGATGATGGTAGATTGAGATTTTGGTTTGACAAGTTGATGCTGCTGCTGCTGGTGCCGCTGCAGCTGCTGGAACCGGTGGCTTTATAGGTAGAATTGATCGAAGCAAAATCTTTTTTTGTGACCTCTATAAATTTTGGAGTTTTGATGTCATAGCCGGGTGGTTTATTGCCCCTAAAAGCATGGCGATAATCGTTATGTTACAATGATGAGCTGATGATAATTTGATGTTCGGATGTGTGTACTTACAATTTATTTCGTGTTAACGGCATTGGACGAATGGGTTTGAAATGGCACAATTCTTTGAGTAGAGAGTCAGTGCTGTTGGCATTCTGGCGGGCTTCTGCTGAGCGATGCAATGCGGTCGGTGGTGGTATTTCATTCAATTTTGACTTTGAATGACTTTGTTTGTATTTGTGGTGGTGATGAGGCTGATTCTGTTGCAGATCTTTGTTTAAAATCTTTGTGTTTTGTTTTGTGGATAATGTGGATGTGGTTACTTTTGCTGTTGTTGTTGTTGTTGTTGCCTTTGTTTTATGCACTTCTGTTTCAAACGATGAAGATGTTGAAGATGATGAAGTAGATGCCGAGGCAGATGCACTGCAAGCAGCTGTTCTGGATCTAGAATCAACTCTCTGAACTGTGTCCTTGATGAATTCTGTGCCGCGATGCAAGCGGACAGCGAGTGTTTTCATCAGCGATGTTGTGTTATTAGTTACAGTTGTTGTTGATCTGCTGCTGCTGCTCTTGTTGTTGTTGTTATTGTTATTGTGATTTGTGGAGGCCAGCAAAGGACGATTGAACTTATTACAAATAACAATTAATCTCCTTCAACATACTCCCCTTCCCTATCTATACACCGCTGCATGCGAGTTTTCCACTGGTTAAAGCAGTGCTGAAAGTCACTAAGTGTTAAACTTCTTAGCAGGTCTGCCGTTTTTGCTTTTAACTCTTCAACCGACTCAAAACGTGTTCCCTTCAACGAACTTTTGATTTTGGGGAACAGGTAGAAGTCGCAGGGAGCGAGATCTGGTGAATACGGTGGGTATTCGAGCACGGTAATTGATTTTTTCGCTAAGAACTGCTTCACAGAGAGTGCATTGTACGCTGGCGCGTTGTCCTGATGCAGAATCCAGGATTTGTTGTTCCACAGGTCTGGTCTTTTGTTTCGCACTTTTTCTCTCAGCTTCTCTAGGACCTCAATGTAGTATTTCTGGTTTACAGTTTGACCCTGAGGTACCCATTCAACCATAATGATTCCTCTGATGTCGAAAAAAACAATCAACATTGCCTTCAGTTTCGATTTGCTCATTCGAGCCTTTTTCATTCTTGGTGATCCCTGCGTCTTCCAGTGCATGGATTGTCTCTTTGTTTCAGGGTCGTACTGGAAAATCCATGTTTCGTCACATGTGATGACTTTTTCCATTAGCTCTGGATCTGCTGTCAATTGTTGCATGATGTCAAAACAGATGTTTTTCCGGTTCTCCTTCTGTTCGGGAGTGAGGTTTTTTGGCACCATTTTGTCACACACTTTTGTCATTTTCAGATCTTCATGTAAAATTTTTCTCACTGTCTCTCTGTCTACATTCGACATGTCTGATATCATCCGAAGACTCGAACGCATGTCTTTCCGAACAATTTCATTAATTTTTTGAACGTTTTCTGCAATTCTTGATGTCACAGGGCGTCCAGTCCGTTCCTCATCATCAACTTCTTCCCGGCCCTCAGAAAATCGTTTGTGCCATTCGAAAATTCTAGTACGTGACATGCAGTCAGCACCAAACACATTTTTTAGCAATTGAAAACACTCACTTGGAGGTTTTTTTAATTTTACGAGAAACTTTAAATTAATTCGCTGCTCGATTTTTAAACTAATCATTTTTCCGGCACTTCTATTACACAACACTTTACTCAAACTAGGTTTAAAAGCAAACTAGACTAGACAGAGAGGCGGGATCAAGTGGATTCTGCGCAGTAGGAATCAAGGTCACTCACCATCCATCCCCACTCTTAAAGCTAAAGACAGACGACTGTGGTATACTCAGTCCCGTTACTTAATTGTCACAAAAATCGGTTAAATCACAAATATCTGCAATGAAAGAAATTTAAAAAAAAAATTTATAAATTGATTGTTTTCAAATTTATACAAAAAATCTATAGTAACATATATTGGTTCAAGGGCTAACCTAAGAAATTTTCTCTAAAACAATGCAGCAACCTGTGTTATTTATTTTTAATTCTTTGTAGTTTATGTTAGACACATAAAAACTGCATCATAAAATGAGTTTAGTTAAAATCACTAATCACTTCATGAAAACACTTTAAATGAAAAAACCTCAATGGTTGAAATCTAAGCAATCAATTCAATTATATTTACATAGGAAGGGTGGGTTGGGTATGGTTATTTCTATCGATATTCGGTTAAACGAAATTCAATTATTTTTCCTAGCTTTATTAGTTTTTTAACTGTCGAAGAACATTATTAGTTAAATATTTTATGTTTCCTTTTGCTATGGCAAAATATCATCCATCGGTTGGCCCCTGGTCCCTAGTGGGTTGTGTGTCATTTGCACACTCAATAATTTAATCACACTGACAAAAGGAAAATCTTGTGTTTATTATTATTATTGTATTTTATATTTTTTATTTTTTTTTGGATAAAATCTAAATCATTCTTTCATTCATTCCTGCTCACTTGTTTTCCTTTGCTTTTGTTCTTGCTGTCGGTTGCATTGAATGATTTGATGTATTTACTCTGCTGTGTCTGCATTTTTATTTTATTTCTTAATCATTTCTTCTTATATCGTTTTATTTTTTATTTAATTTTCAATAAAAAAAAAAAATGAGGAAAATGGTAAATTTATGTAAAATTTTGATGTGTGAAAATTTAACTATTTTACAAAGATTTCATATATATTTTAAAGATCACAGATTCTAAAAATGATTATCAGAAACCTTTTCTTCTTATCTTTGATGCTTCTGCGAAGTCGTTTTTGATTTCCTTCACTGGTTTCTCGATTGAGCATCCAACAGTAGTCGGCTAACATATTGACATCCCATCTTCCTTGGTAACGTCTCTCGACAGCAATTTTTTGTTTTTCAGCCTTGATCCTAGCAGTTCGGCTGCATCTTTTGAAAGTCCTAAGTCTCTTACTAGGTCGTTCAGCTCACTCTGAGAAAACAGTTGAGGTCCCTCGTCAACAGGAAAATACGGGCTAGATTCGTCCTGGGAAGCTGATGTGTCTGATTCTTCTGACTCACACAGGATATCATCTAAATTAGAAGGTGGCTGTGGAACTGGTATTTCAGGGCCATGGGGTACTGGACGAATAGCTGAATCAAGGTTAGGATAAAATATTTTCTTTTTATTTTTTGTATTAAATCCTTTACATCTACTGTGCAGAAGTAGCAGTCGGTTGTATGACTTTTCTGTTCACGCCATATCATAGGGATGCCAAAATGAAACGAATTTTTCTTGCCCTTAAACCACAAGCGAAGATCTTCCTCACATCTCCTGCACACTTTATGTGGAGCCCATGCTTTGTCTTGATCTCCAAGTTTACATTTGAAATATGCAAAATAAACTTTTTTCACGAACTCACTTATGTTTCTTTGTTGTGTTTTCACTGTGTATTCACCACAAATGTAACAAAAGCTATCTGGAGAAATAATACAACTTCTATGAGCCATGTTCCAGAAAGAATAACACAAAAATTCAATATAATAAGATAGCACAGTAGCGTTCGAATGCTTGATGTGTACTGATTGTAGTATTATGCAGTTTTTTCCATGCAGACCTGTGTAATAGAAACAGGAAAAATATTAACAAAAGAAATATGTGTGCATGTGTTTTTAAATGATATTATTCGCACATGTTGTCATTTGGCTAGTCTATCTATCTCTGGAAAATTTAGGCAGATAAAAAAAGGTTATGAGTTTCCTTTTCAAGCGAGATAAAAATGATTTCTTGCGTGGGCATGTATGTGACAATGGATGAATCTGAATCAAAAAGATCATCAACTGAGTGGACAGTAACCGGTGAGAATTGGCAACATATATTGTTCATAGATTATATTAAGAAAGGTAAAACTATCATGGAATTTTATTAAATCGATTCAGAGTAGAAATCAAAGAAAAAAAAAAATGTGAAAAATCAATGAAAACTATGTATGAATTCAATAGAATTACGCTTTGAGAATAGCCACCAGAAACAAATGGCCTTTTGTAGACATCAACCAAAAAAAAAAAAATTATTTTTCAGAGAAAGAAGTCTCACTTCTTCATAGGAAGAAGTAATTATGCCAAACTGAGGCTTCTTATGAGAGCGAAAAGTTGGAATGAATTCAATGAATGGGGTAAGACCTCCCATTTCAGCGTTTCCAGTTAATTTTTGTATTGTTGACAGATGTCAAACATTTTCATTGGAATAGGTAATCGCTTCCAAAGTCGGCCACAACTTGCAGGTGGAGCCATCTTTTGAAAACGGACCGAACTAATTTGTTCTCCCAATATCTATCATTTGCTACGGATATGTACTTTTTTATTTATTTATTATATCATCATAGCCTATGATAGATAAATTTGTTTTGTTTTGAATTTTTATCTAAGGGAGAAGGGGCGGGCAACCATAAAGTTGACATTCTGTTTTGTTTATTCTCTCTATTGTAACTCAAAGAAAGAAACAAAAGATCATACATGAGAAGTAAAAGGAAGGAAATACACTCAAAAACATGTGTGTGTGTGTGTGTGTGTGTGTGTATGTATAGTAGTTTATTGAGGCGTTAAAAGCATATACAAAAGATAACAGCTGTTTCAAAGAACAACAAACACTAGCAAACTCAGCACGTGCAAGAAGTAACACCACATAGAGAAAAACAAAATAAAAGAAGAGAATAGTAATAATGATATATATATTTATATGTATGGATAAGTATCTGTGTGTGCGTGTAATAAGTACAAAAATGAGTAAAACTCAAAATTTTATTCTCTTTTACTCAACAAAATGCTGCTGCTGCGCATGAAACTTGTTCAACTAACCACACTACACTAACAAACACATTCATGGGTTGTTTCATAAGTAATTGCTGTAATTCACAGAGTCATTATCCTTGAAAGTTTTACTATTTAAGGAGTTCTGCAAAGATCGAAACAAATGGTAGTCTGATGATGCAAGGTCAGGTCAGGACTATATGGTGGATGCATCAAAAGTTCCCAGCCAAGCTTTCTCAGTTTTGGTGAGAATATGACAACTTTGCCATTGACCAATTCAGACCGTTATTCGTTGATCGCTACATTTCATTTGTCCAATTGTTGACAGTAGACATCCGAATTAATCGTTCGGTTCCTTGGGGGGAGCAGCTCAAAATATACGACACCCTACCAATCCCACCAAACTGACAGCATAATCTTCTTTTGCTGAATATCAGCTTTTGAAGTTGTTTGTGGTGGCTCATCACGCTTTGACCATGATCGTCTTCGATTGACGTTATTGTAAACAATCGATTTTTCATCACCAGTGGTGATTCGCTTCAAAAACGGATCGAATTCATAGCGTTTAAGATGCATGCAAATCACAAGCGTTGATGCGATTTGTTAAATTAATTTCTTTCAATTCATTTGGTACCCAAATATCAAGTTTTCTTACGAGTCCAAGACGCTTTATATGATGACTGACCGTTGCTTTTGATAAATTTAACCTTTCTTCAATCTCACGCACAGTTATATGACGATCTGCCTCGATTAATTCATCATCAACTTCACTTGGCCGGCCTGAACGTGGCTCACATCTTTGAGTGAAAAATCATCTGAACGGAATTTGCCAAACCAATTTTGACATTGTCTTTCTTTTAATGCATCCTCACCATACAACACATCATATAACTTTTTAGCAACCTGTGCTGCGGTTTTTCTTTTAAGGAAATAATAAAGTAAAATATGGACTCCATATTGAAATTAATGCTAAACAAACAACTATTGTATTAACGAAATTACGAGAATTTTTTCCTAAATCAAGCTAAAAGTGACCGCTAATAAATGTCAAAAGAAAAAATTAATAACACATTCCAACTGAAGCCGTTCAAAAAAATTGTCAAAGCCGTTTGTTTGTATTGAAAATCCGCAATTACTTATGAAACAACCCATAATATATACGTATGCATATGTATCTGTGTGAGTAAAACTCAAAATTTTATTCTCTTTTACTCAACAAAATGCTGCTGCTGCGCATGAAACTTGTTCAACTAGCCACAATACTGCTGACACATTCATATATAGACCAAAAACACAGATACACGTGTTGAGTGCAATAACTTTGTTGATGATGAATGAGATGATTCGTGGTGATGGTGGTGGTACTGATGATGATATTGGTGTTGGTGTTGGTAGCAGAAATCAGCAGTAGTGATGGTGATGGTGGTAGTGGTAGAGTAGTGTGGTGGTCTATAATAAAACAGTAATCAGCTGTTATGGGTAGCAGCAGTTTGTTTATATTTTGTTTTGTTTTTTCATAATCTCTTTACTTATCGTATTCGTCGTTGTCATGCTATTATACACAACGTGCGATACAATTATAGAGACCATTTACAATATAGAATCCACTTGTTCACCCCTCTCTGTCTAGTCTAGTTTGCTTTTAAACCTAGTTTGAGTAGTGTTGTGTAATAGAAGTGCCGGAAAAATAATTAGTTTAAAAATCGAGCAGCGAATTAATTTAAAATTTCTCGTAAAATTAAAAAAACCTCCAAGTGAGTGTTTTCAATTGCTAAAAAATGTGTTTGGTGATGACTGCATATATATATATATATATGTATATAAATTTAGATACACCCTATAACTTATAATTGCTTAATTCAACTGGTATTCAGTGAAAACTTATATGAAAAAATCAATACCAATTTTAGAAATAAGTACTTATATTGTACATGAGAGCAAGCAAGTAACATACCCTTCCTCCATCATCATCATCATCATCCGCATATAATTGTCACGATTGTTGGATGTTCGTTCATATACTACCAACTACTACCATAAGTAGCCGTGATTTAAAACACTAACAATATTATTTTCACGCGATCTTGCCATTAAATGAATTCACTCAATAATTATTTATTGTATCTTAACTATTTTCATGGCAAAAACTTTTACAATTTAAGTGTTGAAATCACTCGAAAGACAGAAGAAAATGTAAATGGTCGGTCGACATTTTGTTTTTCTACTGTTTCTTCTTCACTCATTCGTTTTATCTACATACACAAGTAAGTGAGTGAGTTTGTGCCTTTCCGAATGCATGCGCGTGTGTGTGAGTGTGTGTTTCAGCAGACAGACAGGTAGGTCTTTTCATATACTTACAATATAATTGCAGTATATAAAATATATATATATAAATTGCATTTTATGCATATTTATATGACTTACCTGTAATGTTTATTGTTTTTAAGAAATAAGTGGAGATTTAGCACAATTTTTTATTATTTTTGCGAGTTGAAAACGTCGGACGTCGTAACCAACCGCACACGCTCGCAAATGAGAACAGAGCTACCAACTCATACTTATTTCAATGTAGAAAGTCATTTGACCAGCACTGGATGAACGAACACTGAAGGTAGTCAGTGCTGTGGAATTTCAGCATTCCACTGTTGCGACTTACAACACTAATTAACAGAGGTAAACAAAAGCGGCGGAGAAAGTTATAAATTGGAAAAAAAGTAATAATAATAAAAATTTAATTAACGCACTAAGAAAAACCTGATTTGATGATTCAAAAAAACTTCAAGGCAAAACAAATCGCATTTCACAATGTTTATATACGTAAATCTTCATTAGAACATGTCAGCATTTGTAAGTAAATAGAAAGAAGTAGTAGGCAATAAAGGGTGTTGCAATTCTTATCAAGAATTGTAATAAAGCTTTAAACAAACGACGGACAGCAGCAAGCACAGTGGCAACCGCCCCGATCGCATTAGTTTAGAATTCAGTATAAGTGCTGGCGTTGTGAGTAAGCAACAAAGCAACTTTCAACTCGGTTTAATAGAACGGAAAATTTCTCATAACTGACGTGTCCCAGTTGTGTAAATGTGAGAAAAAAAAAAACAAAACACAAATACCAATTGTTGTTACATATTAGTAACAAGCACAAACAAACTTAACTTACATAGATAGCTGCTATACATACATAGATAGTTAGATAGCTATAGATATTTGTGTATATTGAAAGCAATATGTGCGGGTCCACAAATACAGCAGTTGGCACAGGTACACGTGCCCTTATACTTGTTGGTGGCTATGGAACACGTCTGCGGCCACTGACACTGAGCACACCCAAACCACTGGTTGAATTTGCAAATAAACCAATTTTATTGCATCAATTGGAAGCACTGGTGGATGCTGGCTGCAAACAGGTAAATAATCATCATAATTATCATAAAAATAACTTTATTTAAATATGTACTAATTAATATTGTTGCTTTCAGGTTATCTTGGCTGTTAGTTATCGAGCTGAACAAATGGAAAAAGAGCTCAAACAGGAAGCAGAAAAATTGGGTGTCGAACTGATATTCTCACATGAAACTGAACCATTGGGCACTGCCGGACCGCTGGCATTAGCCAAGTCCATACTTAATGCCAGTACAGAATCATTTTTTGTTCTCAATTCAGACATTATCTGCGATTTTCCATTTAAACAACTATTGCACTTTCATCGTAGCCACGGCAAAGAGGGCACAATTGTTGTCACAAAAGTCGAGGAACCGTCCAAATATGGTGTCGTTTTATATGATGAAGTTGGTTGTATTAAGAATTTCATTGAGAAACCTCTAGAGTTCATAAGCAATAAAATTAATGCCGGCATTTATATATTTAATCCATCGGTGCTCGAACGCATTGAAGTCAAACCGACTTCAATTGAAAAGGAAATCTTTCCAGTTATGGCTAATGAACGTGAATTATATGCTATGGAATTGCCTGGTTTCTGGATGGATATCGGTCAACCAAAAGATTTCCTAACAGGTAAATAAAAGCAATGTAAAGCAAATCGGAACCTTTGAATAAATCAAATCATAATTCTTATCTATTTTTTATGATTATTGAGTGTGCGTGGCAATCTTAAAATACAAGCACACACTCCTCCACACCTTGCAATGTTGTCATTCTTAAAAAAACTTAAGTTCTTCTTTATTTTTTATCTACAGAATGATAAGAAAGTTTTTGAGGAAATATCATTAATTATTTTTCTTTTTATTAGGAATGTGCCTTTATCTAAACTCGCTGCGTCAGAAACAATCTCCAAAACTTTATACTGGACCCGGTGTTGTGGGCAATGTACTTGTCGATCCCACAGCTAAAATTGGACAAGGTTGTCGGATTGGACCAAATGTTACAATTGGCCCTGGGGCAGTCATTGAAGATGGTGTTTGTATCAAACGCTCAACAATTTTAAAAGATGCCATTGTTCGTTCACATTCGTGGTTGGACTCTTGCATTGTTGGCTGGCATTCAGTTGTCGGACGCTGGGTACGATTAGAAGGCATTACCGTACTTGGCGAAGATGTCATTGTTAAGGATGAAATCTATATAAATGGTGGACAAGTATTGCCACATAAAAACATTGCAGCCAGTGTCCCAGAACCGCAAATCATTATGTGATCTGCTACGTAAATGTTTCGGTTGTTGGTCATAGGCCAATATAAGTTAATTTAATTTAAATGTTTGCAATATCTATATAAATATTATATAATTTTCTATTCCATTTAGCTTTGCTAAATTAATATTTGTTTGCCTAATGTTTGTTAAGTTGGTTGAACGAAAGAATAAATTAATTTCATTATTTTTATTTTTTTATTTTGTAATCAAAAGACCAAGAACAATTTATAATTTTAGATTAAATACACACATACGTATATATTTTTAATAAAATACACAATAAAAATCACTCGGCTGGCTACTCGGCTATTTCCATTTTTGTTGGCAAAACATCCCAAAGATCTTTTAATGTATAACCATCACGTATGCGTTCCATTGCAAATCCCAATTCCTTGCAGTAGACTGGCTCCCGTATTGGCTTTGCTGCGCCCGCAGTTAGACAACCCTCAGCAAGATAAGAATTTAATTTTGAATTCACTTCACGTTCTTGTCTTTCGTCAATCTCTTGAAAATCTTCCAATTTAAATGTATCCTCAAGTTGTGCCGCTACTTGAGCTTGACGTTTCTGTATTTCTAAAGGATCGAAATGTACACCGAAATTCGGATGCTCCAGGGAAATACTGTGCAATGAGCAAAGTTCTTTGTAGAGCTCATTCAAACGCTCGGCTGGATCAATGCGAAAACCAAGTACATAGCCACCGCCTGTTTCTGCCGTTTGTATAACCAAAGCAGGACCATATTTTGACTCACGGATGCGTATCTTAAAATAAGAAAGAAGAAAAGTCATGGAAATAAATTAATATGAAAGAATCTTCTCTGTTTTTACTGAATATGATAAATCTGAAGAAAGCCAATGACAAAAGTTTACATATCTCACTTATTTGTATTATTTGCTTTCCGGCATTAGAATAAAAACTTACAATGCTGTTCACTCAAATAGGAATATCATAATATCCTAGCAATAATTGTATTTTCCCTATTCTCTGGTTACTTTTATTAGTTCAGGATTGAAGCTAACCATTCGGATTTTATAGACTAGAGTAATTTCATATTGGAAACACCATCTCAAATCACCAAACATGTTTTCCAAGTAGGAAAATATCTCTCCAAGCAAACTTTTTGTAAGATTTCAATTATTAAATAAAAAATTGGAATGCGCAAGATTCATAATAAGAGAGAGGATCTGCGTCTAGACCATAATACTCGCTTCTTAAGCAACTGTGTTCAAAAATACTTCTTGTGTAAGCTCATTATAGAAATAATAGTTGTAACCAGGTTACATTTCTTATGAATAAAAAATGATTTTCCATTCGTTGTTGATCCATTGTTATGGGAAAAAGGATCTGTCTCTCTTGTAAGCGATATTCAATGGGTTTTTTACAGTTTTAATCTTTTTAGCCGTTTAAACATTCGATTAGTATGTTTTATCATAAAAACATATGCTGTTATCACCAAATCTTATGATATTCGCCGCAGATTGGTGGGAATTACTAAGAGATACATAGTTAATAAAGAGCCTTCATGGAAGTGAATATAATGTTCATAAAATAGTCCAGCTAAATTATATATGTATATAGATCTTGTTTGTGTTTACTAAACAAACTTTGATCTTCTGCTTAGAAGGTCTCTTCAATCAACGTCGCCAGGCTGTTTGAATGGCACACATTGGGCATTCTGAAATATCTATGAAAGATGGTGCTGTGCACAACCCAAGGGTTGTTATGGAGATTGCATAATAGCTTTATTCAATTTTTTTGTAATATCTCTAATATGTAGTTCTTTTAATTTCTCTCCAAATCCAAGTTTTTGTCAATTATGAACTTTTTCGACACTGTATGCTTCAAATGAAATTAATTTATAATTGTTTTGGTAAATGTTATCTGTTTTAAGAAACCAAAGAGCCTTGACCAATAAGCAAATTGGGAGAATTATTAAAGAAAATAATCCTGGTTCCTATTAAAGTGACCAGCAGTGTGTTTATTTTGCGTATGCAGTATTTCCTTACCGCGCTTTGTCTGGTTTTTGTTTATTCTGTTTTTCTTTACATTGCGTTTGCGGTTCCGTTACTTTAACTAAGCGGCAAAACATACAATAGGCTTATGTACACAGTCTGTCACAAAATTCTTCGCAATTCGAAAAAAGAGCATTAAAACATTAATTTAACAATAAATTAATGCAATATGTACCCAAAAAAAATGGACACGCAGTTATGTTCTTCAATTCATTAATGATGAGTATTGATAAAAAATCATTGACAGTCTATTTAAGCGTACAATTTCATACAAAATTCTTTGCAAAACCGAAAAAACTAACTAACCTAATTAGAAAGAACGTTATCTTCGACTATGCCGAAGATGAAATACTCTTCACGGGACGCAGTAAATGTTTCATTGTAGTATTGAAATGAGTGGTTTGTATGTGAGGTACCCCCTAGTGGTCCGTTTCGGCTGGTTCCGACAAATGTCCTGCGCCTGTCTTGGAAACTGATAGTGTCCAAGTTTCAGTTTGATAGGAGAAAAAACAAAAAAGTATTTCTAATAAGAACATGAATTCAAATGGGTGGTTTGTATGGGAGGTACCCTCCTTAGTGGTCCGATTCGTCAGGTATCCGACAAATGTACTGCGTAGAGTAAAAAGAAAACGAAATTGCAACTTACACTTTCGATTTGTAGATAAGGCAAACTTATATTAAATGTCTCATTGGCATCGGCAAACCAAACTAAACGAATATTGGTTATCACAAAACTACCAAGATTCCCTTGATCACTCGATAGATTCCAAACGCCTTGGACATTGTTAAAGGCCTGTTCATCGGGCATAATAATCAATTGTCCAGATTGCACAATGGCACCGCGTAACTTTAAATCGCGATATAGTTGAGTTCGTAAGTATAATCTATAAAATACAATAATGGATTACTCATCGCTCAAATCAAAAGAAATTTATTACGCACTGTTGTATTTCAAAGACATTTGCAAAAATTGGACTATCACGCCGTGCTGTATCGCCAGAGACATCTGTAAAAAGGAACTCAAAACGTGTATCTCGTACTATGGCCAAAATATAGAGTGCTTGATTTGTACCCCGTACTTTTGAATGTATCATACGAGTATTTATATTGCTAATCCTTGAAAATCCAATGGCTAAACAAAAGATTTATTCAACAATGGAAATTATGTATGTATCAATATAGATAAGTCATATCTATCAACTCACATAAATTGTATTTCTTGTGTACCAAAGAATGCCATAAAATACGTAGATTTGTTACCAGCAAGCGACCTGTATCACCTGGATTACCTTTTGTATCCTCAATATGACTTATGGTTTCCAATATTTCTTCCCCATTCCGTAGACGATTGTGTCTGAGGCATGTTAAAATGATAATCTACTTATAGGATATTTATTATTTTTATCTCAAATTATTCTCACAAATTTGGTGTATCAAATTTAACTTCTTTATCTTCCCAAAGCAGGTTAACTTCCTGCAGGGAATCCATTTTTGAGAGTGTATGCAAATGTGCGGCCAACATTTCTAAAAAATTTGATTAACTCTATTGATTTAGAAGTTGTGTTTGGCCTTTGTGCAAGGATGTTGCTAGGTTACCAATTCAATGACATTTTATTTCTTCAGTTCAAAAGGAAATATACAAAATTAATGAAAAATTTCCAATAGAAGAGAATTCCAATTATAATTTTCAGTTCGGGCTTTGGAATGCCCTTGTAGTACCGTTGCCCAAGGAAAAAGTTCATCTATCTATATTTTATTTTCAGCTGTATACGTTTCGCCTTTGGGTCTTCCAATTAACCCTTCGATCCAGATGGAGCCCGAGGTATTTGACCGTATGATTTTGTGAAATGCATGGTGGGTGGATTGTTTAAACCGACTTATAACAAATTGAATAAATAATATCAAATCGGTATCTTCATTTTAACTATTTCAAAAAGAACGACTATTTAAAACTCACCATATTTTTTTTTAGTAGAAAAAGTCTCCAATATATTTTGAATTTATTGCAAGTTAAGCCGATTTGACTCCTTCCTGGCGCAGTAAAACTTTCCGCATCGTCTTAATGTAATTCAGCGTATCCCATAAGTGTATTTTAAGATTTCGATAAGGTGTTTCTAGTTGTTTAGGAACAGTTACAGAGCAAGTAGTAGTCACTAACTTCCAATTAATAACGAAGCAATGATTTAGTTTCAAGAGTTATAACTGTCCTTTTTCTTTCAGTAATCAGAGAACTTGGACTAATAAATTACTCAGAAAATATGTTGGTCGTGTAAATAATAAAACCTTGTACAATTTCGATTTGATTATGAAGCAATGATTTTTCTCCATGGTTTAAAAGTGTCATGTAACTTTCAATAATCAGAGAACTAAGACAAAAATCCTCTTAAACAATGAAAATTTGAAAAAATATGACACAGTCTCCATGACATACATCGTATAAGTGTCTTGCATCTTTCACAGCTGCTAGTAACTCGTTCAGTATAAAGTTTAGTATTTTATATTAGATTCAATTATATTAAATAAATAAATAATATTTATGTACATGGTTTGTAAGCGTCCAGAGAATTTTGAAAAAAAAAAATTTCCTAAATTTC
The DNA here is from genome assembly GCA_037043295.1 of Amiota minor. NCBI lineage: Eukaryota > Metazoa > Arthropoda > Insecta > Diptera > Drosophilidae > Amiota > Amiota minor. Next base: position 1,078,722 of record JBAMAW010001470.1, on the reverse strand, counting down.
GAATCAATGCTTTTTCTCCATGGCTTTCAGTAATCAAAGAACCTCATTTAACAAAGAAACAATGATTAAATCCGCATCGTCCTTCTTTTCCTTTCAGTAGCAATCAGAGAACCAACTCAGTTAAAACTTGATAAGTAAACATGCCACCTATGACCAATTGATTTGTTGTACTCAAAAATAAAAGATAAAGGGTATAAATTATTGTTTGAAATCTTGAATGTGCTTAAGAGAAGATTATATACAATACTAGGGAGCAATTTTCATTACAATTTCTATAAGAACAAACAATTTATATAAATGAAAAGAAACATCTTTAATGATTTTGTTTGGGTACAATTATTATTGTTTCAATATATGCATATTCTTATTTATTATATTACATTCCTTGTATTATTGCAATTTGTATTTTTGTTTTGTTTTAATAATTTTTATAATTATTAATATTTTTTTTTAATATTAAGATTTATTCTTTAATTTCTTCTCACCTCATTACATCTCATCTACACTTGAGTTTGTATGAGTCTTCATACACTACTGAGATTTAATATCATTTTCCATTCAAATTCATTCGGTTTTATTTTTAAATTTTAATTAAAATTTATCACAACACAAAGTTGATTAAACTATACGACACAAGACAACAAATAAGAATAAATTTTATGTATTGAGAATTAAACAATAATTTACTGAGAAAATAAAAAATAATGGTTCTAAACACAAAGAGAAAGAGTGTGTGAATTAGGAAGCTACGAGAAAAAGAAAAAGGGACTATCACAGATATTTAAATAAACATGAAATATGAAAGTTTACATTTAGAAACTTAAGATTCGAAACTCAGTTTAAAGGTCTGAATGAATGACAGAAATAAATAAATAATTAAATGAAGAATTTGCCTTGTCTTTTGTTTTTTGTTTTGTTGCAATCAAATTTGAATTAGAAAATATGTAAATCCTTCCTGAGGATGTTTTGTTATAATGAAAAAATTGAGTGAACATGTGAAACACATAGATTTCGTAGTTTTTTCTCTTTTTTTTTTACATAATTTTTTATGCAATTTAAAATTACAATATATTGTTTGTTTGTTGGTTTGTGTAAAGTTGTTGTCTTGTGTTCTTCTTAAGTTTTTTTTTTGTTGTTAATTGTTTAAGTTTATAACTATTGCTAATTTTGTTTTAAAATTTTACATTTAATATAAATTCTAACAACTTAAATATAATAATATAGGAAGTTATAATTATTTTTATAATAAATTTTTAGTTGTAGCGTTGCATGTTGTTTGGTGTTGTTGGCCTTCATCATTCTACATTCTACATTAAACATTTTCCATTTTCCATTTCCCAATCATCATTATCATTCAATTGGCCAATAATTATAATATTAAGCAGCTCAACCAAAACCATTGGAATGGTTTTCTCCACTCATTATTATGTTTATTTATTTTAATATTAAAAAAAAAAACAAAAAAAAAGTTTTTCCCTTTTCTTTTTTTTTGTAGGAATGACTTATTAATTAATAATAATTATGCTTTAATAATTTTGTTGTATTTTATTTTGTTTTTTGTTTGTTATTTTTAATACCATTCTGTTTGTTTTACTTTATTCATTTGTTGTATTTTATAATATTATTATATAAATTGATTTTGCAATAACATTTTTAATTATTCATTTTTTTTGCATTCGTTTTCTTTTCTTAAATTTTTTCAATTAATTTTGAAGTAAATTAGAATAAATTGATTAAAATAAACATAAAACTACGTCTGTACTATGATTTCGCTTAAATGTTAAGTAAAAAAAAAAAAAAAAAAAAAAAGAAAGGAAAGAAAAAATTATTCTTTAAAACTCAATCGGAAACTAGAAAACTAAACTCACTGAAGATTTTGATTCATTTTTCACTGAATATGAAACCAATCATTCACTGAAGATGAGATAAGCCTTTCACATTATACATATATGGTATAAGTATGTAAAAAGCTGAGGAAATAAATATCCTACAGACCCAGAGAAAGAACAACTAACTGTTTACTCCCATATTGCTTGTATGACATATTCTATCAAATGTTTGCCAGGTTGGTCGAATATTGATGATTTTTTGTTAATGGTAATTGAGGAAACTCTTTTTCAAATACAAAATCATATTCATTATTCGGGGGAAGAACCTTTGTAATATAAAATATCAGGCTGATTGACGCTAAATGAACGATTCATAAATTGAATGGAATTTACCTAACAATTTTCATCATTTCGTAGTCAATCACTTCTTTATGGAGGAGAGTTCAGTTCTTCACTGTAAATAAAGTTCAGACTCATATATAAAGAAGTGGTTGAGATTGGCCAATCACTTTTCACTGGTGGTGGAGAGAGTTCAGACTTATCAAGAAAGAATTTGTTGACCCCAGACAATCACTTCTTATATGGAGAGATCTTTTGCTATAAAAGAGTTCAATCATATTATTCTATAGAGAATTTTGTCAAACTGAGGAATTTACACTGATTTATAAAGAATTTGATGACCCCGGTCAATTACTTCTTCGTAGAGAAATCTTTGTCAAAGTGGAGTTCAGACTTATCTACAATAGAAATAAGTTACTGAAACCTGTCAATGAATTTCTCTGTTTTTAATGAACTAGAATATGAATTTATAAATTGTATTAGCATTATGTGTATGATTTTCTTAATTTATAAAGCAAAACATATATGTAAATATGTGGAATGCTTTTTGGGAACTTGACAACTTTAAACTTAAAAATAAAACTATGTTTTTTTTTTTTTTTGATGATAAATTTAGACTTAACAAACTAACAAACTTCAACTTGAAGGAATTAAAAAAACACACTAATGAAGACTAAGATACTAAACATAAAAGAACACAAAATAAAAAAAAGAAAAAGAGTAAACATAAATAGAACAAATAGAAATTAATTAAAAGTAGCATTTATTGTTGGCCAGAACTAAGCTACTAAAGCAAATTAATATTGATGATAAACAAAAAGGAAAAATGACAAAAAAATTAAAAAATTATTATTATTAAGGACGAATCCTACCAAGAACTTCTATAATCTAATTAATAAAATAAAATCTAGTTCGTTTCGCTAGTCTTATCTCCTTTGTTAGTCTTAAGAGTGATGAAGATGATTGAATCAACTATTATTAGTTAAACTATTGTAATCTCATCTCATTGTTAGTTTACAATAACAAAAAAGAAAAACACAAATTGAATATGAGAACAAAAATTGAACATATTCTAAGTTCTGAGCTATGACAATTTGATTGTACTTGATAAAAATTTTGACTAAGACTTTAACAAAAGAAACATAAATTGTTAAAAAGAGAACCAAAACAAAAAAAAAAAAAAATTGATATATCAAACAATAATAAGTAAGTCATATGTGATCTGCTAATAAGGATTTAAGCGAAATCAAAGTAAATTACATACACCACACGCAACACAACTACATGTAGACAAACGTAATCTTGTATAGAATATTACATTTTTTTTTTTCTACTGTGACTGATTGTAGGAGATCTGACGTGCACGTTGTCGTGTCATGGGTGGTGAATGTCTTAAAGTTTCATTTGCTTTGAGTTTTCTACTAGAAGTTTTAGCACTTATCTTTTTATTCATTAATTTTGACTTTGCAACATCATCAACAACAATATTTTTAAATGATGAGGCGGCATCATTCATGGCTTGACAGTCTTTTGTTAAACGCTTACGCTTACTTTTAGTTGGCTGCAAATTGTTTATTGAATCAACATCATCATCATCATCAGTAGTAGCAACACTTTCTATGTTTTCTTCTATCAGTTGTTTATTTGTTTTATTAATTTTACGTTTGCGTTGATAAGTTCTTTTTTTTTCTTGTTGTGATTGTGGTGCATCTATATTTCTTACCGTTGGGTTAGTAGTGTCTGCTGTGGCATCTTCATCAATTTCGTCCATTAATTTTTTAGGTCGAACACGACGCCTTGGAACACCAAAAGCATTTCTTCGACGACGACGTCTGGGTTTTTGTTTTTTATCATTTAAATTTAAATGAATTTTTGATTTCTGCTTTGCCTTAATTATCTCATTGCCATTTATAATTTGTAAACAAACAAATGCCGATTTAAATTGCTTTATCCTTTGATTTGTGTGTGAGGTTGTCTTCGTTGTGCTAAAGACAAAAATTCATTAATATAAATAAATAAATGATATAAATTTCATTTACCTTGAGGCGGCTGCCGCATTAAGTACAGATGATGGTAGATTGAGATTTTGGTTTGACAAGTTGATGCTGCTGCTGCTGGTGCTGCTGCAGCTGCTGGAACCGGTGGCTTTATAGGTAGAATTGATCGAAGCAAAATCTTTTTTTGTGACCTCTATAAATTTTGGAGTTTTGATGTCACAGCCGGGTGGTTTATTGCCCCTAAAAGCATGGCGATAATCGTTATGTTACAATGATGAGCTGATGATAATTTGATGTTCGGATGTGTGTACTTACAATTTATTTCGTGTTAACGGCATTGGGACGAATGGGTTTGAAATGGCACAATTCTTTGAGTAGAGAGTCAGTGCTGTTGGCATTCTGGCGGGCTTCTGCTGAGCGATGCAATGCGGTCGGTGGTGGTATTTCATTCAATTTTGACTTTGAATGACTTTGTTTGTATTTGTGGTGGTGATGAGGCTGATTCTGTTGCAGATCTTTGTTTAAAATCTTTGTGTTTTGTTTTGTGGATAATGTGGATGTGGTTACTTTTGCTGCTGTTGTTGTTGTTGTTGTTGCCTTTGTTTTATGCACTTCTGTTTCAAACGATGAAGATGTTGAAGATGATGAAGTAGATGCCGAGGCAGATGCACTGCAAGCAGCTGTTTTGGATCTAGAATCAACTAAAGCTCTCTGAACTGTGTCCTTGATGAATTCTGTGCCGCGATGCAAGCGAACAGCGAGTGTTTTCATCAGCGATGTTGTGTTATTAGTTACAGTTGTTGTTGATCTGCTGCTGCTGTTCTTGTTGTTGTTGTTATTGGTGATTTGTGGAGGCCAGCAAAGGACGATTGAGTGAATGCTGGACTTTTTGGCTTGAATTACTGCCGACGACGCTACCAACCGTTGAGGTTACTGAGTGCTGAGCGTAGGAAGCCGCTTGGCCAACACTGGCGAGCAGCATTTTATTGTGTTTAAATTGTTTGTTGTTGTTGTGTCTTCTCCCCCTCTATCTCTTTGACTAGCATAACCGGTTCCTTGTGTTTACTCGTTCACTAACATTGAAAAAAAAACAAAACAAATTGAATTTTTTACTTAAAAAAAAAAAAATCTTAATTACGTTTGTTTTTTTTTTTCATTTAACTCTTCTTTAATCGCAATATTCTCTTTGCACCCTTATTCGCTTCCAAATCTCTACTCCTACTAATACACACACTTACTCAACTCACTCCTCCCTTTCTCCTCTTTACACTTGTTTCATGTACCGGTTTCAATACCGTGAAATTTTTATTCATATTTTATTTTCCTCAACCAATTTAATTTTACTTTTGTTAAAATTTTCTTTGTTTCTTCCAATAAATTCCGAATTGATTCGCATTTTATTTTCCGTTTTTGTTACTCCTTTTTTTTACTACTACTACATTTTTACTACACTCTTCTACACCTTTTACGTTATGTTTTACAACCTCTTACGCACATTTTCATTCCTTCATTCATGATTTTTCACGATTTTCTTACCATCGATTTTGTATTGTGTTCGGTTATGATTTTTTTGTGTTTCCCATCGCCCATCCTTCAATGCTTACCCAATTATTATATTTGTTGTATTTTCTAGTCTTTTCCCTTTATTTTGAGGAAACGCTTTTTTTATGATCTTTTACATTCGTTTAATTACCATCTTCCTGCTTTTTGCACATTTCTTCTCTTGTCTTCTATATGTTTCTTTTCACAGCTGGCTGGCACATATGGAAGAAAATGTTGTGTGAGCGAGATGGAGCTAACAAATTGCATTTTCCGAGAGCGCCATTGTGGCCAACTAAATCAATTTTTCAAGAGTACACGCTACTTTCAAGGGTACTCGCTGTTTACATGTGTGCTTATGCTATTAATAGCAAGATGGTGCTATGCAGAATTGAATTAGTTATTATAAGAGGATTGAAATGATTGATTCTGCTTTGCTGCAATTGCTATTTATCTTGAACATAAGCGGACCCCACCGATAGTTTTCGTATTCAAAACAACGCCGCTAGGTGTGGAAAGGTAAAGGTTTACATTGACACTTTCCACGTTGAAGGCATGTTTATTGTACTAAAAGTAAAAAAAAGAACCTCTATTTTCTGTAAGTGGACTGATGTAAAACTGTGCTCGGTATTTGCAAGTTGGGTTGTGATCGTCTTTGTTGTATAAACTAGATCCTCAACTACACATTTTCCTGCCCTCCTTCTTAGAAAAAAACTGTTGAACTGATTGATTTGGTAACATTTGTTTCATTGCAATGGTAGTTTATGAAGGGAAATATGAAATAGAGGAAAGAAATTCAATTCAAATTGTATACAACCACTTTTAATGAATTGGGGGCCCTTACCTTATCGTGCGGCCATATATGTATATATACAATTCGATAAATGGGCAATCTTATTTTACCTTGATATGAGTCACAAATAATGAATGAGGAGATTTGGAAGTGAGACTCACTCAACCAAGTGTGAAATTGCCTGGCTTTCAAATTTGTATTGCGTTGGCATATAAAGAAAATAAGAATTTCAAAAAAATGAGGTTTAGTTTAAATGAAACTGCCAAAACCAAACTTTAAATGAGAGAGCATTTTTTTTACTCTAGTTTGGCTGGCAATATGAAATAATGAGTGTGAGTGAGATGAATAGTTGTTGCTGGCATGATACACCATGGCTGCCGGTAAGTAATTTTATGCAGTTGGCAGCCCCAAAATTTTTTGTGTGTGCTGCGACATTTCTGTAGAAATAAGCAGTTAATTTGAAAGAAATGTTATTTATTTATTGATATTATTGTATTTTATTTGTTTAATAAGAAATAAAAATAATTCATTATTTACAACTAAAGCTGTGTTAAACATATTTTCTTATTTATAATATATTTATAAGTTCAATTGAGTTACAGTTGAAGTTCTATAAAACGAAGTCGATGGGACTGGACAATTACTTCGTTATGGAGGAGTTTTCGTAATAGACGAATAAATGTCTGTTTTTTTCTGCTTCGAATGTTAATAGGACGAACCCTCTTCAATCCATGTCACCTCTCCCCATGGGTGAAGGCCGTCGCCAGGCAGTTTGAATGATTTTGGAGCCTGTTGGTGACGGTTGCTGTTCTGGAGGATTTTGTTGCATCACGCACCTTGTTCATATTCAAATCTCTATGCAAGGAAGTGTTTAACATTCAACAAGACCAGGGACCAGAATTGTTTTAGCCCAAGCGCAGTGTTCAATTTGATGCTTCTATTAAATACTTTGGTCTATAAGACGCGACAATGTTCTCTGGTTTTGCAAGTTTGGGAATCCATTGCCACTGGATAGGAAAGTGGCAGATATGCGAAATGGCATTGAACAGAGTCACTAAGAACAATACTCCACCCACTTTGGCATCGATTCTGTCATGTTCTGGATATTTCTTGGATTTCAGCCACTGGATTTGTAGCCTCACTTAAGCGGGAGTGATATATTTTGTTTGCCATAGATCCGCGTCATTCTTTGACAGGCATTCGTAATCATTAGTTTTCCCTTTATTTATATCCCTAATTATTTATAATATGAATGCCTATTAAACAATTGATGCTTTTTCTATACTTTTTATTTGAAAAAAATGATATATTAAAATGTATTTGAAATGTTCATTAAAATCAGTTTCTTAATGAATAAACTATAAATCATTCATCAAATAAAGTTGAACTCCAAGTCTAACTCAGTCACTCATTTTCTCACTCACTCAATCCCTCACTCATTGTGTGTGTGTGTGTGTGTGTGTGTGTGTGTTCAATTCCTTCATTCACTGAAAGTTCGAAAGTGTAACATTGATTAGATATTATTAGAGATTACATTGTTGTTGTTGTTGTTGCTGTTGTTGTTGTTGTTGGTAGATTTACTATACTCGTATGATGATGCTACATTAGAATCGATCAAAAGACTATTGAATATGTGCGATGTTTTATGATAGTTGGCACAGTGGGACATTTTGCACTCCCTTCCTTTGCTTGATGCTTTTATTCATTTCTTTTTTTTTTTTTTTGGTCATTGTTTCGTTTTGATCGAAAACATCATCAATGTTTTCAATTGAAAATACAAATGAGTTTTAACGATTAATGTGTTGTTTTTATTTATTTATTTTCTTTTTTTTTGTTTCTTTTATTGTGATTTGTTAGTTGTGATTTGTGGGATCCCCACATGAATTCCATTTTTATTGCTCAGTATTATGAATCCTTAAATATTAATTAATTTTTACAAATTTTTAGATAATCTTTAGATGATGAACCACAAAATTTTTCTATGATTACAGAAAATACGTAGTTTTCTAAAAATTGAATGGGAATTTCCACATGAATTTTGATTTCATACTCTTAATTATAAGTATTTTATTTGACCTTTTAATTTGTGAAAGTAAAAATTTCTACACATGCCAGGGTGACTTTTAATTGTACAATATATTATTATATTATTTACGAGACTTTTACAAAATATATTGTAGCTCAAGATGAGCCACGATTAAGCATCGATTAGAAAAAAGTATTCACTGCATTACTATCAACAATTGATAACAATGAAGGGAAATTGTTTTTCCTTAATGCCCCAGGAGGTACAAGAAAAACATTTTTAATCAATCTGCTTTTAAAAAAGTGAGAATTACCGGAAAAATGGCGTTAGCTGTTATGTCATCCGGCATTGCCGCTACGCTTTTGGAAGGAGGCACACGAACCGCACACTCTACATTCAAGCTCCCGCTGAAAATCGCCACCGATGATAATAACAGCGTCTGTAGTGTTTCTAAACAGAGCAATACAGGAAAATTGATGCGTGACTGCTCATTAATAGTCTTGGACGAAGCTACCATGTCAAACAAGACGTCTGTGGAAGCACTGGATAGGACAATGCGCGATTTGCGCAACAAAAATTCACTTATGGGTGGATGTACAATGCTGTTCTCAGGAGATTTCCGTCAAATCCTACCAGTTGTGACTCGAGGAACACGTGTTGACGAAATAAATGCTTCCCTAAAAAGATCCAACCTTTGGCCACATGTCAATAAATTAGAGCTTAAAACTAATATGAGGGTTTTGTAAAAATAATTAAGTTGAAACCTGCTATAACTGATCTCCGGTATCATCTCTGTAAAAAGGCGTCTTGCACGAGCACGATATCTCTGGGCTAGATAATGGGAAATGAGAAAACCAAATCGATTTTTGAAATAAATTTGAAGCGATTGATTCATTGCCAAGATCGCCTTTAAGGTCACTGCTACAGATGTACCGGGTTGCCTCACTTCACATCTTAGCACTTTATGCTGAAATCTTTGTATTTAAACACGAGCAGCTCGCTAAATGGTAAGTCCATAGAGATCCATAGAAGAGATCCTTAGGAGAGATCCATAAGAGAGATCCATAGGAGATATCCATAGGAGTGAAAATTGAAGTGAAAATGACATCGGTTTTGATAGGTCATGGTCTTTTTTCTTTCTTTTTTTTCCGATGGGGAAGCATTAAAAGCCAAACGAATCTACTATTCGAAGTGTGGGACTTGCACCCACTAAACCCCACCGTCCAAAGTCCTACAGTCCCCCTGGAACTACCGCAAAGCATTACGTCAAGGAGAAAAGAGAGAGCATAACAGCTCAAAGTCTGCTTCTACTCCATGTAAATCAAAACAAATTTACGTTAAAACTTCTTGTCAATACCAAACTAATGACCTATCACGTCTTCGTTCGTCTGATCACATTGTATGTGAAGGTGACATGATTAAATGGCCATGATCTGCCATTGCAAGTCCATTTATGAGGAAGAGAAGAATATTTTGTACCATGCCCTGTAGCCAGTTAGCAAGAAGGAAACTTCGTTAACTTGGGACGTCAATTATTAACAATCTATATGATCTTTCAATGATACTTGACAATAACATAACTTTGATACTACTAAAGGAATCTATTGGAATCTTGTGGGTTCAGTGGATATACCCCTAAGGGGGGCAATGACTCAAATTTCCCGGCTTAAGTGAGTTAAAATTAATTGCTAGTTACTAAGTAAGTTGGGTTTGGGGGACAAGATGAGTCCTTAGAGTTGTTTATAGAATTCGTTTCAGTTTTGAAAATATTTTTTAATAAAAAAATTATCTTTTGTTTATAAATTGTATTAGATTGAGATGAGAGATGTGACTGAAATGACTTGAAGGGTTACAAGTTCCTAATCCTGTTGCACTTTCCCTAGTTTTAATGTTTTTTATTCTAATAAAATCATATGTCAGTTTCTCTTAAGGAAGTATCCTTCATTTATTGTTTAGAACTTACATCTTTAAAAGTTTGACGCCATTGAAATCCATAGATTTTTCTTTTATTGAAATTCAGCTGACTGGGTTGTTAATCCATTCTAATGTGAAACCTTTGATTTTATCAAAGAAAGTGCATGGTTTGACATGACATTTGAAAGAAACGAAAGAAAAATCTTAATGACATTGAACTGGGTGAGTTGTTCTCAGTTCTTGGGCAACGAGTGTAAAAAAGTGCGCACAGCACGAGTTAAAATTTAATTTAGTGAAAATAATTTGTTTAGCGAATATCAGAATAAATGCAAAGATAAAAACGAAAAAAAAAAATACTTTAATAATAATAATAGGGAAAGAAAAACTTTAATTATATAATGAATGAAATAAGAGTGAAACTCAGCGAACTTGGAGGGTTTTACAAAACCGCAAGACCACAGGCAGAGGACACTAATGAGCGAGCGCACAAGTCTAGTGACAGCCCACAAAGACAATATGAAGTTAAGAACTTGACACCGGCACATGGCATGGCATGGCATCGACTATCAACTATCGACAATTACGATGACTACGTCATTGACATCAATTTGATTGGCGCGAATATTCAAATACGCAATTGTTAAGTAAATTGCAGGAGAAAAATGAAAAAAAAAAAAAGGACTTATTACCAGGACTTGGACGAATCACATGCTGTGGTTGTGCTTAAGAGTTAACCTCTTTGGCCGTTGCTGCTGTGGTTGCGCGCAGGCGCGTGCTGTGGTGCCACAATGGGAGGGCGACGCAAGCCAAGTAATTCAGTCAACATCCAGCGGTGTTGGAAAGAGCTCAGACCGAAAGCCGGCTGCCGTCTGTGGCTATGACTACGAGTGCAAATCAAGAATCCACAATTTATGTTGTACGCACAAAAATGTACTAAAGCCCAGAGTTCTTCGATTGTTGTTGATGAGATGTAAAACAAGGCTTGTTATTATGTTATTAAAGCCCGAAAACAGGATAGATGAGGTACGATTAAAAGGAAAGAAAGGAAGAGCTCTGAATAGTTCGCTCTTACATTACCAATGATGACGACACAACACAACACAACACAACACAACACATTAAAAACAAAAACAACATTAGTGCCATTTGACATGCCAAAAAGTGCTTCTGCGCAACAACTTAAGCGACCCGACCCAATGACCGAACGAACACCAACCCCCTAGCGGGTGGCAAAACGGCGACTGCTGTGTTGGCTGCTGATTTTGTTGCCTGCCAATGCCGCCAGTTAGACTTGCGTCGTCGTCGTCGTCGTCATAGCTTCCAAGTTAAAAACTTTTTTTTTTATCTTTTTACCGCAAATGAAATTACGAGTAGCACGAAATTTCAAGGTCCACTTGTCTTTCAGTTGCCCCACGTCAGCCTTCTTCTTAAATTCAGTAGTTCAGAAGTCAGAAAAACCATAGGGATTTACACATTAGTAGTTTCATAGTGCTGGGTCACATAGACTAAGAAGAGTGTCTTAACTAAAATACGATAATATCTCAATGCGGATATGACTATATAAATATATCGGTGTTAACTAATAGTACCTAAAAAAAAATGGAGATAAATTTAAAAAAAAAAACCTAAAAATTGAACACCCTTTACTATCAACACCCCATTTTATACAATGTTTTGAAAATTACAAAATTAGGGTCAACAAAACCTCTGTAACCTGTAATCTAATTATCAGAATGTCATGAAATTTCGAAGGTTTGTACCATCTAGAAATTACATGGGTCTGGCAACAGTGTTGCCATACTTACGTAGAGACTTATAGAGTGATGTATTATGTTCTTTATTACCTCGTCACAAGATGTTTGAGAGTCCTTATATGCTCCATTGAAAAATCAACCAATCAAAAGGTGTTGTAAAAAAAATCCATCATAAATCCATCAATTTTGCATAGAATTGAAGACTTTATTTAGCATGGTTAGAATGATCCGATAACTTGGCAACAAGTTCATTATGCTCTCTCATAGAGAACCTCGTCTCTCTTGGTAAGAAACTGGGACAGTCGATTTTAGCAAGATTCTCTTGAGGGAATTTTTTACAAGAAGAATTATTTGCCATATACAGGAACAGGCGGTTATTACTAGGTTCCCGGACTATAAGGGGGATTCATAAGAGCCTCCAAACTAAGTCACACAAACAAAACAAACACTATTCATCTTTTATTGGTCACAGCTGACCACTTCTGGGTGTTTGCTTTATTTTAACGGTCCAATTGTTGAGAGTGCAGATCTGATTTAAGAGTTTGACAATAGGGGAGCAGCTCAAGCAAGGTAGATGATTTGTTGCTAAATCTAACAAACCACGTAGAAAAAACTTTTTGACCATCAATTTTCACTAATGGATTTCTATTTCCTACACCTCTTGGTATAAAATTATTAAAAAATTTTTATACAAATATTTTAAATACCATAAATCTAAATATACTTATAAAATTTAACTTACACAGGTTATTCGATTTATCTTTTTGTTTAATATAATATATATATATATACATATATACATATATTTTAATATGCTTGAATGCATTGGCAAATTGGTAACCGCATGTTGCATGCCACTGAATTCTGTTGGTTATCTATTTTGATTATGAATGAAAGTCAAAACATTCAAAACCACAAAATTGCAATTATCATGTTAAATTAAAAATGCAACAAAAATCAATTTACAAAACTTTATGACCAGATGCATAATTAATGCAATGGATTACAGTGAAATCTCATTCATTGAACATGTTAATGTTTTCTAAGATTGTAACAATGGTTTTCATGATATGCATATTGAAACTTTTATTTGAATCTTTGCAAAGATTAGGGAAGGCCGGGAGTTAATCATCTGATTTTGTCTTCTAAGTTTTTTTTCTGGTATTTAAAATATTTCTTCTTAAATAGAATTTCTAAATAAAATGAATTAATTATCAACTAGCTGAAGACTAGACTAACTCAGTAGCAAGTGGAGCCAATGTAGTACATATTGCACCTAATTTCAGGTGTTTATTTGTCACATTATATAAACTACTAGTTGTGCCCGCGACTTCGTACGCGTGGTATGCGATGTTTTTGATACACGTCTACCCCGCGACCCTCCTACTTACCTTATCAACAAACCAAAATTGATCAATAGCCTCAAACACGAAACGAAGAGCGCAAAAAGTGCGTACTCAGAGAGGAAAAATACAACAATAATAACAGACAAAGCATTAAAAGCATATTGCAGTGGTTCCAAAACAACTTAATACTTAAAAATATTATATTAAAAGTTAAAAACTTAAAAAAATAAGTATGCAACTTTTTTTATTAGCATTAATTTGTCATTTTAAAAGAAATATTATTAAAATCGGCTTAGTATAGTGTTCGCTAAATAAAAAAATATTAAAAATTTGGTAAAAAATGTGTCTTTATCTCTACAACAGCGTCACCTACCGGGTCCAACAGTAGAATAAACCATCTTGGTGACCAATGGGGTCATAAAACAAAAAATTTATGAAAATTGCTCTAGCCGTTTAGGAGATTAAGAGTCAGAAAATTTCGTACACTCGAATTTTTTATATATTGAAGAAGTTTAATCGAATTAATCTGAAGGTGACATATTCGTACTACACTGACTGGAACTAGAGGAAGGAGACGATGGCTCCTTTTTTTTTTTTGTAATTTTTTTCAAATATGTTTAATATGAAATTGTATAATCTGGAATTTGGATTGCATTCTTGAACTATTATTTTGCCTATTATATGCTTAACATATAAACTGATCCCATTGAGAAAACATTGCTTTATTTATACTTATAAATCAATTGATGATAAATTTTTGCTTGTAACACCAATCTTAATCCAAAATATTCTTCTAAGAAAAATTACATTCTTTGGTTTGCATATTTAACAGGTAAATGCAATGGCACAACAACAAAAACTACTGGCTGAGGAGCGAGTACGTTGTACTTATTAATATTGACTATAAGGATATGCCTTTTGAATTAAAGACAGCAAATGGCAAATGGAGTATAGCAATGGCAATGGAAATGGAATTGGGAATTGGGAATGGGAATGCGAATGGATTGAAACACGACAGGCAAAGTGTGGGTTGGCAAACGGCAGCCAGCTATACTCTTGTGGTAGATGTTGTTGTTGTTTTTGTTCAGATTTTGCTGTATCGAAAAGATGGCGCCTTGCTGCGTACAAAATTGATCAGTGGATTCCCTGCCGTTTGAACTATGACGCGATATGTCATCATATTTCGCATCGTTTCGGTTTTTTGGATTGTGAGAAATACAAGTATAAATTCAAAGATAACCAAACTAAAAAGAGTGAGGGATTGGAATCTCTTTGCCTTCTCTTCTTGACCCTTACTTCACTTATGCTGTTGCTGCTGCTGCTGTTGGTGATGTTGCTACTCCTGTCGTTGTTGTTGTTGTTGTTGTTAGTGTGCATTTTGTTGCAGCATATTTTTCTCACTTTGTCAAAATCCAAAGTACATTATGGTGGATACGTTTGTCATAGCGCCGCCGCCAACCGAACTCCTTGCATGAAATTTTATCAAGCCCAATGCTCTGTGGTCCACCGTATTCAGAGGTCTGTCCAATGTCCGTCCATGCATTCTTTTGTTCGTTTGTTGAAATGTTCGTGGTCATGTCCACTTGTGTTTAGCATCCTGCTAACATTTATGGCACAGCAGTGAGCATCATTGCACTCGGTTGATGGTCACCCATTTTTTTTTTTTTGGTTTTTTGGTTGTTTTGTGAAACTTTCACGACTCGTTCCCATTGAAGGGGGTGTGGCACAAACTGGTGGCGCCGTAAGTTGCAGTACAGGATTTGCTTACTGTTGGTGGCTTTTGGCTACTGCTTGTGCTTGCTTCTTCTTGGTTTGGCTCTTTATCTCCCAACTCTCAGTCCACTGTGCTGTCTCTTTACTTTGGTTGGTTTATGTTTCGTTGTTGTTGTTGTGTATGGCTACTGCAAATCAATTTTCGAAAAACTTTTATTAGTTTCTCACAGCAGCAGCAGCAGCATCAGGAGCATTTCGAGTTCTTCCTCCTTTGGCTCATTCTTCATCTGCTCATTCAACTCAACGGAGATACTTCATGTTGTCTGAGATACTTGTGGTGCTGCTCCTCCTTGTCTTTGTTTTAACATTTTTTATTACTGTTTGTTTATCATTTTATTGGTCGGTTGCGTTTTTTGAGTAATGGCTTCACTTGGCTCATTTTATGAACTGCCGAAGACATTTTTTTGGATTCTGTTCAAAAAAAAATTGAGTCTAAAAAAGGATAAGTTTAAGTTTTCTTCCTTATTAGTTTAGTGTTCGTATTTCTGACAAAAAAATATTTATAAGTTTATGTACTACATATATATATATATATATATATATATATGTATAATATTTCAACTAAAGGATGTTTCCAAATAGAGAATTTTAATTTTTTAAAAGCAGTAACCAGATATGTATGGGAGTAGCTTTAATTTCTGATGTTAAATCCAAACCTTGGGGCAGAACAAACAAATTCCTTCTACTGCTACTTCTTTTTCATTGCCATGAATTATCATTTATGTTTCATAAAATATATGACTAACCTGATTTTAGCACCTTGATGCCGATATTTGTTCGCCTGTTTTTTATGTAACCCATCAAGTTGATTTTGTCACAGGAAGAAATAGTCCCCAATCAAAAACAAGAAGATCCTTTGTTTTGAAAGTGTGTTTTAACACGTACTTCAATATCTTAATAACTTTTTAGAGAGTCACAATAAAATTTCTATCCAATCAAAGCAATAATACACCTTTATAAGTATAATGCATTTCTTATTGAAATATGAATTGAAAATCTATAGTCATTCTTTAATAATCGTACTGGGAGGAAGATATTGTAGTTTGGTTGTCTAATATTGGCTCTAGCCATTATGGATTTTTTTGTTTTTAGTCTTCCACTGTTTCTCGAATCTTGTGAGTTCCATCATAGAGCTTGATCCTATCCATCCAAAGCGTTTAAGTAGCTCATTTGGAGTTCGCTGGTCAAGTTAAGAAGGTTTTGGTTACAGATGACGAGGGGTCATTAGGCAGGATAACAATTTTCTTTAGTTTACTGGTTGCTTCAGGAAGATGTAGGATTAGCACATGTTTCCTAGATGGTAGGGCAGCTACCTTGTAATTGCGAGGTGCAATTTCAGGCCATTCGGCCCCACCTTGTTTTTATGTTTATATCGCGAGCCATTTGCTCCAAGTTAGACGCCCACTGTAGCCGCCGCTATCGTAACATCTGCATAATGCAATCAAAAGAGTAAATTCCGAGTGTGTGGATAAGTTTCCTTCGCACAGAGCCTTGTCTGTTTGTGATGTTCCTCGGTTTCTGTCTAGACAATACATTTAACCAAAATAAAGGGCCATGTTTGTATCATCCTTATACAAATGGGAAAAATCAAATCGGCCTTAATTATATGTTCGCAACTTTTACAACGCTGCCAAGAGAGGAGATTCCGAGAGTGACTAATAATTACCATAGTTTCTTTCTCTTTTACTTCTTGGCATCCCCCTCTGGGAAATTCTTCTGGAGTTCTATAAGTCTTGATGCCTAGAACTCATATTCCTGGAGGGAACATTATTTTCATTTATAATTTGTGATCCAGGTTATCCTCTATAAATGGGATTTCTTGGCTACTACATGAATGAAAACAATATGCGCTACCAACCCATGAAATTTTTGGAGTTCGTATTTGGTGGTACCTGGGGTACGAAGTTTGACCAGAAGCTATTTTCTGGTACCACGGGTGGTCAGGAGCCCACGGACTTGTTTCCGTCCTGGTCAGCGGGTACGGCCCCCTTTTGGGAGTATCGTGGTGGCTGTGGTTTAATACCCAAATGCGGGTAGAGTAATAACTCGATGTGGAGTTGCGTTATACAACCGGGTGCTGTGACCCAGAAAACAGCAGAGGTTTAAGATGGGCCTCCCTCCCCACCAAGGATATTTACCAAAATAAATATGACTCAAATTTGGGACCTGCGGATATATATCTAAGGGGACGTTGATTGACGTTTATCAATCCATGTGCTTGGCACCGTGTTCTTAAGTCTTCACAGATAGGTGAGTACGAAAAACACTGGTACTTCATTTCCTTCTTGCCAGCATCTACTCGTTACGAGAATAATAAACAAGGACCCTTAGAGTACTTTGTGTATCTGGTCACGTTAGCCTGATGGTTTTGGATCTACCTCCATGGTAAATATGGCTTCTTATCATCAATGGTATTGTTTTTAATATACTAAATGCTAATTGTGTTTCAAAGTCTACCAATGACTCTTTTCAGATAGAAGTGCTCCATTAGTCTTGGTATTATACTTACTATATTGTATATATCCAATGTAACTGAACTGATTTGGTTTAACAAACATACATAATTTCTGTATGGATCACATTACTTATGAGTACAATACATCATTTGCTTAGCAAAGTTGTTGGTAAAAAGGTAGTATTTGATATATTGTATTAGACTTGTAGTATTTCTGTCTTATTTTAATTGTTTTTCCATTTTTTGTTTTTTATTTTATTGTAATTTGTTTTTCTCGTTTCCTATGCTCGTCGCTTTATTATGATTTATAATTTTTTGAAAAGTTCACAACCAGCGAGTGGTCAACGCCCGCACATTCCTTGGGGAGCGTTTTGCTTTCGCACTAATTAGAAAAGTCTTTGTGCCTTTTTCTTTACATTTATGTTAATATTATTGTATTTTTTTTGTCTTTCTTCTCTTTTAGGATTTTTTATTTATTTATTTTCGCGCTTGGTGCTAAATATATTTTTAATTATTTTTTATTTATTGTTTTGGGTTATTATTTCTCATTAGTTTCTTTTCTTTTACCATTACGTACTAATTGTTCTTTTTTAAATTGTTTTTTTTTTTTTTTCAATTGTTATACTCTACAGTTAATGAATGGTATGTTAAGTTTAAGGAAAAGTTTGTCAGAATATTAATTTTGGTTCACGGAATCTTATTGGGAGTACAAATTAATTCAGGCCGTTTTTTGTGTTCAAAAAAGAGTTTTTTTTTTACTGAAAAAAAGAAAAAAATATATCATTCAAAGTATTGTCCGCCGGAAGCGACTACTTTTTCCCATCTCTCTGGTAATTTTCAAATACCATCTTTAAAAAATGAGTCCTCTCTGGCCTGAGCCAGTTTTCGTTTTCTTCAAAAGACCCGAACCGGTGATCCCCCAAATCGTTTTGCATCCGTCGAAGAAGCCAGTAGTCACAAGGAGCAAGGTCTGGAGAATAAATGCTTTTCACTCAGAATGAAATTCAAAACAAGTGATTTTATTAGAATTTTAGTACTAGGATAAGGAAAATTCAACTTGCATATTGTACGGGAAATACCTCTTCCAATAATCTGAGATCCAGGTGTATACAGACAAAAGAATGTTTCTGCATCAAATTTTTGTTAGCAAAGATTATTACCAAAGAGAATTAGAGCCTAGAAAAGGAATTCAAATTTGGATCATTTAACCTCAACAGCTTTGCATTTCGCATTATTCCTATGTTTTTTTTGTGTAGTTTTCAGTTTTCAGGAGCCCCAAGCTCGATTATTTTTAATGTTCAATATTGTATTGTAATATTTAATATTGAAATAACTGTTTAACAGAAATGAAAATAATGTTGAGTTCTATGGAAACCATTACCGTTTCTTAAACTACGAAAAAATAAAAATTTGTGGAATTAAATTAAAAAAAAAAAAAATAATAATAAAAATATTGTATTATCTGGAGAGATTTACTTTATCAAAAGATCTTAAATTTTGTATTAAATTTAAAGGAAAACTTGCCATATATTCTTTATCTAAAAACCCCGGAAAATTTGTTAACTAAACTTGTTGCTTTGTTTTTGTAAACTTTCCATTCATAATAAGATAGGATATAGATAATTCGTTTTAATCAGATGATGAATATTATCTATTCTCTTTCATTATAAAGGTACACAATTTATTTTCCTTTTTATTATTTTCTATATATTTTTTTTTTTTTTGTTTTTGTTTTTTTTTTATTAGTTTTGTTCTTTTTTCCATGGCATTAAATGAAAAAGTTTCACACTGCGCTGCAGTTTTCTGCGCATAAATTAATGAAATACATTATCTGTTTGTGTTTTGTATTTGTTAAGAGAGAGAAAGGGTTTCGGGTTTCCGGTTTTGAAAAATTAAAAAAACAACAAAAACCAGAGAAACGAAATAAAACTAAAATGAAAGCCAAACGCGAACAAAAAACTCTCAGCGTTAATGAAAGACTTCATTATTAATGTTTGCGTTCAAATCTTCATTTTGTTATTATTCTTTATACATAACATGCATGTCTCTATATATCGATACACATATGTATGTATATATTAAAGCAAACCATTATCATATGTGGATGGATGGTTAATGGTAATGCATTTCTCAGTTAATTAACCACAATAAATGATCTTTCCCGTTGTGCTTAACTGAAAAGAGTTTAAAAGAAATTTCAAATTGAACAGTAAAAGTTTTGTTTTTTTATCTTAAATTTAAATCATTATTGCTTAAATTATTGGAAATAAAGATAAGAATTCAATTCCGAAAGAGAGATAACTCATATAATTTGATGTTAAACTTAATTTCAAAGAAAAAAAACTTGTACTACTTGTTTAGGCCAGGAAGATGATAACATTGGAGAGAAACTAATAGACTGATAATTACAATATTAGCCACCTTCTTTTGTAGTCTCACTATTATTATTAGAACAAATCTAATGTGCTTTGGCTAGTAGCCTTACTAACTCTTTTATTGGACTCAAGCCTAAAATACTTACATATACAGTAGATCATCCCTCGCATAACAAAGAAAATTATATAAAGACAACCTCATTGAAGAATTTACATTTATCAAAGTTCACTTTCTGCTTCCTAACATTAAATCTATATTACCTCAGTAACAGGTTATTTCTAGTTTTGGTGAAGCTCTATACTAAAGAACTTATCCAGAGTTGTTTTGATATGACTGAAGGAACCAATCTCCATTCTTCTACATTGTTGCTTGTCTCAAGTTTATAAAAAAATCGTGGAAATGTGTAACAAATTCCTGGCTAGAGAGGTTTGTCGTATGTAATTCGGATGGACTCGATGTCTATTGAGCCTTTGGTCGATGAAATTGTATTTTTAGCTAATGTAAATTGGTTTCTTTATTCCAGATTGTCTCGTTCCTTGTTAGAAGAAATCATCAGGAAGAATCAAGTTCCTTACAAAATATATAAAATTTCTATTCACAAAAAAATATTTTTATATTTCCTATTTTACATCAATTTTTATGGTGAAAGTGGGCTTCACTTAATAAGCGTTTCGCATAACGAGTGACTATCTGGAACAAATTATGTTTGCTATGTGAGGCTCCATTGTATTACTCTATTCAAGACCACATGGACTCTACATAACCCTAGCTACCATTTAAAGAGTTAGCACAGAGAGAGAGAGAGAAAGAGAGAGGGAGAGAGAGAGAGGGAGAGAAATTTAAATACTGTCTAAGTTCTTAGAAAGCTTGTTTTTATATTGGACCAACCATGGAATATGAATATTTATATACTTTTGAATAAAAGTTTAGCTCTTTCTGGACAAACTCATTGTAGTTTGAATATTCTCATTTCTTAATGCAATTAATTGGATACTTTGATATCTAAACTCTTCTTCAGATTCAATCCAATATTCTAGTACAAATTTTTGTGTTTAGAGTGTTGAAAAGCCTTGAAATTCGTATTAACTAATGAAGATATTAATACGACAAATTAAATCGTAGGTCAGATGGAAGGGAAGAACGAAAAGAGAAAAAGCCAGTAGAAAAAATGAAGGCGATAGATAGCAACGGAAAACTAAGTGGTGTTTGATGATTTGATGAGGATTCAGAATTTAATCCAATAATAAGAGAAAACGTGACCCTGGGGAAGCCCCAAAAAGAAAAGGAGAACACCAGAAAGAAGACTGGAGAACTGGTAGAAACATAAAAAATCCTATATACAATACAATACATTAATAGAAATTTTTAAATTTGAATGGTTTGAATATTAGAAGTTTGAATTTTACTTTACCCTATTGAGATGCAATTTTCATCAAGTTGCATTGAAATTTTTTGGCATGAATACGATAACAATATTTTTAATGTTTTCTAATCAATTAGAAAATGTCATCTCATCATTTTTATAAATTTACAATAGTCAAATCCATGCAAAAATTGGATTTTTTCTTTAATATGAATACCATAAACTATAAAAAACAATAGACAAAGGACTCACATTGGGATACCATGAAATCAATATCTGGTCACAATTGGACATCTTTCAAGCTAAAAAATATTGAATATCCCAACTGAAGTACAATAGTATTGTATGTTATACCTACTATTTATTGTCATTTAATTGAATCGAAGGACCTTTGTTTTTTCGCACTCAAAGTACAATATATAGAAATAAAAAAGATGAAATACAATAAAAATTTGCCAAAGACAACAAAAGCGCAGTTTGAATCAACTCAACTGAAGTTTTAGCTCGATTGGATTGCATTTCTCTAGGTTGACTTGACTTGGTTGGATGGATGAATGGATGGATGGATGGACTTGTATTTTTATTTGTTGAAATGTCAAGCGTGAAAATAATGGTAGAATTGGCAGTGAGTTGACATGTCAACTGTGTTTGGCGTTCAGGTCTACGGTCCACCCGGGCAGCGGTTGAACAATCGACTGGAGAATGGATTGATTCATCCTCGTCATCGTTGTTTCATGAAATTGCGCATAACAAAACAAAAGCTTACAAAAGAAAAACAGCAAAGCAAATAAAATAATAATAATATGTAATAATAAAGTGAACAATTGCGAATGCGATTGCGATTGCGATGATTCGGTAAACACGAATGCATTGTTGTACTTAGTATGATTGTTCAGAATTTTGTAAACGATTTGTTTTTGTGGCTTTTGATTTGCATTTCTGCTTCATTAAATTCTCATTTTTCTTCCTTTATTCATTAAAAAAAAATGTTCATTGTTAGCTTTTTTGGCGCGCTTTTTAAGTGGCAATCTGTGTTTGGTTCCAATTTTTTGTTTTTTTTTTTTTTGATTTTTAGTTAAAAATAGGCGGGACATCTTGCTATTTAGAGGTGATTTTTGCGCAGTTCAACTGCTATTGATCTGAAATTATGGTATTTGCCAGGAAAGGGCAAAGTAAATGAGAGAACCAAAATGCTCATGCTATAGGCTACCCAGTGGAATCAGTAAGAAAATATGTAAGGACCTTATGGTCTAGTGATTTTTATTACCTCCATCTTCATTTAGAGTTGCCCATCATTTTTTAATTGTATATTTCTTAAAGGAGACCTTAAAAACCTTTCCAATCAAGACACTTTGAGGCGAAGGATGTTAGTCCTCCTAGTCTCTAAATCAGAGCCTTGAAGTCTAAACCAAATCTTAAAAAGAATTCCTAGAGTTTCTGCTACGGGGCGTAGCCACCGGGGAAACAAAAGAAATTTTATCCTAGTCAATGAAACATTGTCTCGTTCTGTTTTTATTTTAGTTCAAAGTTCATAATATCGTAACAAACCATGGGCCTTATTTAGTTTTCCTTCCCTTGATCTCCGATAAAGCCTCCTTTTTTAAACTGCTCCTTTTTTAGCAACCATAAAAAATTGTTTATATCAATTTTTACTGAAACATTTAACAAGATTCACCATTTAATCATGGAAAAATGAAACAAAGAGTCTAAATTTGTCAGCGCTATAAAGAAAGTTGGCATGAATATGGTGAACTAATTATTGGCGTTTTAGGCACGTTTCGGACTTTACAACCACATGTCAAGGTTATTTCCTATTATTCTATTGCGATTTAGTAAGCAACTGTGCGGGTAATTGGGGGGTTAGAGCAGTTCAACATTGATCATAGATTTGGAACAAATACGAGTATCATCTCTAGTGCCGAGGTTAATTTCTGAATGGAATAGATAAGCAAACAAGCAAAGTTGTCTCATGAAAGACAGACAATTCAATAAAACATCAAAAGTCAAAAATGTTGCAGATGATTACATTACAATGAGACTCAGTCTCAGTCTTCATTATGACCTCATACCGACCTCAATGGACAT
Source organism: Amiota minor (assembly GCA_037043295.1). Classification (NCBI taxonomy): domain Eukaryota; kingdom Metazoa; phylum Arthropoda; class Insecta; order Diptera; family Drosophilidae; genus Amiota; species Amiota minor. The sequence goes on along the minus strand of JBAMAW010001470.1, from coordinate 1,055,133 downwards.
CATGTTTGTCTATCAAATAACAAACTAATCGCCCATTTTTACAATAGAATAATTGTATGTCATAGAGGAATTATAATAAAAATTCAAACAGATGTAAATCCGGGCGTAAAACCCAATAACAAGCCAAACAATAAAACTGTATAAGCATAAAAACCTAGAAAATAAAAGATACAAAAGCACTGCACGAATTTAAGAAGATAACACTAGGAAATCATTTTGTCAATGATTAACATAAGGGAAAGTGGTAGAACTATCTGCTATAAATGAAAAATATTGTCGAAAGGAAGGAAGGAAGGAAGGAAGGAAGAAATAAAGAATGAGGTAGGCCAAATATAATACATAAGTGTAGGTATATAGTAGACTATGAGTTGAAGTCTCTTAGGCTAATAGAAATTTTATTGCTCTGAAATGGCAATGAGCAATGGGCGGCCAAATGGCCGTGTGTTTTTAACAGGACACGAGGCCATAACCCACTATACAAATAACAACGGAAATGAAACAGTTGGATTGGCCTATGTCCTTCTCTATAGATTGAAAAAAAGCAAAACCATACGCAGAAAACATCAAGAAATTGCACAATTCGTTGAGTAAATGAAATAAAATTACGAATACATACCACACCCGCTAGCAGGCGTCCAAAGGATTCGTGCTTGGTTCGTCCTTTTCCTTTCATATGTTGTAGATAGATAGAAAGGGATAGCAGGTGACTGGGAGTTAAACTTGTCCTGAACTGGTTGCGAGCGAGATGACCTGCTGTGCTCGTGGTTGGACCAATTCGAAATTGCCACGAACCAAAAATAAACCAAAAATAAAAAAACAAAAATTATCCGGTTGTGTATTGCTTTCTTTGTGGCTGTTGGTCCAAAAGGTGCGAATATTTATTATTGAGGAAATTATACTTGTACAATATATAAAGCGACCCTTTCATCCTCTCTTATTCTTTTTGTATGGACTGAGATATCACTGGGCAACCGGAAATCCATTATCAAGTGTTAAAATTCAAATGACACCAGATTGTGAATTAAGGTAGGTTTGGTTTGTTGGTGGTGCAGCTCGGCTTAATTTCATTTTGCAAATTTCATGCTGATCTTAGTTGGTCCTTGAAATGTGTCAATACGCATAAGGCGCATCTGTTTTTATCGTCATTCATCCCTTGTTCCCTTTCTTCTCTTATGTCTTTATGAATTTTTATTATACTATATAATTCCAAAAACAAATTAACATTGTTTGTATTGTTCTACCAGTTAGTTTATTAAAGATCCTTAGCAGCCGCTCTTCTAATGTACAATATACATTTTTTACTTCATTTAATCAGCATCAAAATTTGTTGTATGAATCCAACGATTTATAATATTATTCATGCGCCCCGTTGTCTGTCATTGTATCTCCTTATATTCATAAATATGAGTAACAATAAAGTTTCTACTTTTACATGCCAATAATTATGGGTCCTTCCTGCAAGGTAGATAAGGCGGTTCACTCCACACAAAGGGTCTCTAATTAAGCCAAAGGGCTGGTCGAAACAGTCGAAGATGAGTTTCTTGTACGAACAAGAGTTCTGACTTGTAGATTAACGTATTCCTTATATACCACTGGCGTTACTCGCCGTGCGTTGCTACACCCCCTAGGCGGTAATTGGATGTTTCTTCTAAAAAGCTTTGTTGTAAAATGTGTAATTAATAATTTACGTGAATGCACAATATATTTTAATATTCTATTATAACCTAAGTACCTTTAAGTTTCATTTGTTCTTAAAAAAAAAACCAAATTATTAAAATCGGTTCAGTATATTTTGCGTCAAATAAAAAAATGTTAAAAAAAAAATGACATAAAACTATCTATATCTAAAAAACAACGCCACCTACCGGTTCCAAATGCATCAAAGAACCTGACTGGTATCTCCATGAGTACAACAAAAATAAAAATTATCAAAATTAGTGCAGCAGTTCTCGAGTTTTGCGGGGTCATACTATTTTTTGGGTTTATTTTTATATATATAGATGGAGCGCCGGTGAATGTTCGAAGGACCTTGGATTGAGCTAGTTGTATAACTTCAATGACACTCAAGCTTGTTGCATCCCACTGTTCGGAACAATAGATCTAAATTGGATTAATTACAGAGTCATACCTTAAAACCTTTTGCTCTTTAAGATCAGATTTAAAGTCATAAACCAGTGGGGACTTTATGATTTTACAATTCATGCATGCGTTTTTAGCTTCTATATGTTGTATGTAGAATTTGTATTGTCATTACTTGTAGAGTTTAGTGATATAGTCTTGCACTACAAATTTTTGCAAACTCATTTGCTTTACTCATTATCAGATCTTCACTAAGAAACTAGCAGAAATTAAGAATAAATTATGATAGAATGAATGTGAAATATTGATTTAATAGATCTCTAAGAGTTGTATCAATATTCAAAAGAATTTTTATAATAACAAAAATCAATCAATTATGTCGGGTCGGTTTTAATGCAAGTCCAGAAGTCTGTTCTTTTCGATTTATGAACCAGAAGTGCGTCTGATCGTGTTGATAAGAGAAACCGTGAAAAAGATCAATCATTCACAATCAAAGACATTTGACTGAAGTTCACTTTTTATGAGTATCCAAGAACGGAATTCAAGCAAATGGGCGAAGGGCGATTTAATATCGCCTTATCAAGCGATTAACGGAAGGCTGTTCTGTTGTTTAATACTATGTCATTTGGATACCAAAGGCGCTGCCATGGCCAAGGAAAATACCAATCGCAATTCCAGCAATTCTAGAGGTTGAGATGTTAAGGTCAAGAAAAGATTGGTTTATTGGTAAACTCACAGTTTAATAGATTCTAATATCAGTTCAATATGATACTAAGAGATCTCAGGAAGCTTTTCTTTTGATACATATAAAAATCATTCTCAATCAGCCAATCTAGTTCATAGTTCAACATAGTTCTCTTCCTAGATACGACGAGTTCAGACGAACGAAGACGTGATAGGTCATTAGTTTGATATTGACAAGAAGTTTTAACGTAAATTTGTTTTGATTTACATGGGGTAAAAGCAGACTTTGAGCTGTTATGCTCCCTCTTTCCTCCTTGACGTAATGCTTTGCGGTAGTGCCAGGGGGACTGTAGGACTTGTGACGGTGGGGTTTAGTGGGTGCAAGTCCCACACTTCGAATAGTAGATTCGTTCGGCTTTTATAGATATATAACTATTGACCTTACCTATCTGATCTTAAAACCTTATTTTTTCAACAGTTTCCTAAATAGATTCCTCTTGCATTATACATACAATATAAAATGTAAGAAATCATTTATTGAATAAATTATAATCCCCAAGTACATTGAATTTTATAACAATTGTATATTTTTTTTTTAATAAACATTTTGCAACAGAATCTCTACACAATCAAGTGAACCATAAATTTTTGGAAACTTTAATGAATAGTCTTAGTAGAGTAGTAGTAGTAGTAGTAGTAGTAGTAGTAGGCCTCCTTTCATTAAGTACAAATACAAAATCTTATATAGATTCATGAGTACCCTAGAAAAATCATTAGAAACGCATTACTTGAGCATGACTTTGCTTTGGCAACAATTTATTGACTTTGAAATCCTAATCTGAACAACAAAAAATACTTAAGTGCGCTTCAAAAAGCAGAAATTAGCAGAAAATGACGACGTGAGGTCGCCAGGTCAAATATAGTTAGTGCTTGGCTCTCCAAGTTTGAACAAAAGGAAATGGAGGCACAGGCACACACATACACACACACACCCATACATACACATACTGCAATACAAATTTTTATTATTACTCGAGTATATAGAAATGAATAAAGTATGTGTTTGAATGAATTGAATGAATGATCTTTATGCGGTATTATGAAAGTAAAAAAATATATAAAAAATAATTTCAGTTTGGGCGCAATGCTCATGTATGAAAAAAACATAAAAGGGTGCACTCGAGATACTCGTACTATAATAACAATGCATTATTATGTATTACGAGTACAAAGCCAAGCAATAGCAACAACAGAGAAATAATAATAATAATACTATTGTAAAAGTATTCAAGTACGAATATGGAAACACTTTGCACCCCAGGTGAGAAATTATATATAATACACATATAGGGGCTCTAATACCATATGTGTTGTGTACCAATGTATATTTGATTTCCTGTCTTTATTTTTTATTTTTTTTTTTTTGTCGACTCTTTTTATTCAGTCTCTCTCACCTTCTGTTATGCTTTGCTTTGCTTTAATACCGTTACTCAATCCAGTAAAGAGGCTTTTCAACATCACCACTGGGGGGCTTGACATTCACATATTATTCCTACTATTATAATTTGTACCATTCACCCATTATGTAATATTATTGCATTCCCTCTCCCATATTGCAATAGTACATCATTCCAAAAATGCAGCAGCACACACCTTTTTAAGAATTTTTCAGTCTCTTTGCATTCCAACTTTATCATTTCTCTAACTCTCTATAATTATATATTTCATTGACAACGCCTTGTTTTTTTTTTTTTTGCAACTACAAAGAGACATTTTTTCCTATTCTCATATTAAGGTACATAAGTTTTTTTGATCCTTTGCTGCTGCTGCTGATTGGATTTGCCAATAAATGATTTACAAAATGAAATCTCTAACAAAATAAACACAGATGTCTGACATATTGACTTCGTTTAGTATATATATATATAGATTTTTTGATATTCTATTATTCTTGTTACAGAAGTACATAGTTGTTGATGTAGTATTTGATTTTATTTGGTTTGGTTTTATTTTTTTTTTTTTAAATAAATTCTGTCAAAGGAGGCGTGAAAATTTGTTGCTTTTAAAATCTCCAGCTGAGCATAAACAGAAATATTAAAAATGTTTTTAATATTGACAGCTGTTAGTTTTTTAAAATTAAAATTCGTTTTTTTCAATTGGCTTTTTAGTTTAATTGATTTTGTAATTAATTTAAAATTGAAATTTATATTAATTGAACATTTAATATCAATTTTCTTTGGCTTTTTTTAATCCTTTAATATATAAAGATATTCTCATAAAGGACTTCATTTTGTATTAAGTTTTTGTTCATGCAAATCGAAACTAGAAACAACAAAGCGAATACAAAACAGTGGACAGTAATACCATACAACCATTGGACAATTACCGCAATTACAATTACTTCATTTGTAAAACGAAAGCTGACACAATGTGATGCAAGTTAACTTGATTAATCACTAGGAGGAAGAACATCCATGTTGTCAGACAGTCTTGATAGAACACTTGCACTATGAACACCGATATCATCGGATTCATAAAGTACATGCAATGGACATTGCTCTAATAGCAAGTCAAGCGGTCCCATTGATGGAACATCCGAAGAATCTCTCACATACTACTGTATTCAACTTAAATTTATGTTCCTTTGCCCTGTCAGCAATCGGCTGATGTTCATATTGAAAGTGACATTAAACCAATTGTACTCTTCAAAACACAGATTAAAACCTAAATCAGAGCCACAGTTAAACTTGCATGCGGCGCAAGCCAAAGTGACAAACGGAAGTTTCCTTGACCGTTTCCGCACAGGAGATGAACTTTTTCTTCCTCGTCAACTTGTCGGAGAGAAGGAAAATATTTTTTTTGTTTTTGTGTTTTTGCACATGTGGCCCAACTTATCACGGATCATTTCACTGCGGCCCAGGGAACCAAGAAGGTGGGTCAGCCCTGATCTAAATATATATTTCACAAAAAAATGGGTTTATTGAAAATAATTTTATTGTATATTTAATACATTAAGGATCTTAATAGAAAAGAACCAAAGGTCCAAAGCTGCTTATGTTTAGGTACTTACCAAACTCCATGTCTGTACTTAAATAATCATTCCTTATATTATTTCGAAGTAAAAAAACTTTGCCATATCAATTACGTCAATAAATGGACAAGAGTTTAAAGGAAGTTGATGGGAAAAGAATTCAGTATGCGACTACAAGAAAAAATGATACAAAAATGTGCACTCTGGCTAAAGATACCTAGGAAAAAAAAAAAAAAACAGTGTACTATGTTTACCTACAATTGTATTTTTTTCGTGTCAATTGTATTAATTTGTTGCAACTTGTCTAATAGGGGCTATCGCCTTATCCGTTTATAGACTTTATAGTACCAAAGACATTAATTCACTGACATCCATCCATTGACATCTATCCGCTGGCACGTAACCATTGACATCTATCCACTGATTTCCATAGATGCATGTATCCATTGACATCTATGAACTAACATCCTACCACTGACATCAATCCACTGACATCCATATATTGACATCTTCTATTTACTTACATCCATCCATTCATTGACAACTATATACTGACATCCATCCGCTGGCACGCATCCATTGACATCTATGTACTGACATACATCCATTGACTTCTATCTACTATCAACCATCCATTCATTGGCATGTAACCATTGACATCTATATACTGACAAAGGTTATTGGCACATAATCATTGCCATCTATAAAATGACATCCATTCTCTCACATTCAACCAATGACATTCATCCATTCTCATGTAACCTTTGACATCTATCTATCGACATGCATCGAATGGCATGTATCCATTGACATCTATCCTCTAACATAAATCGATTTGCATGTATCCATTGACATCTACCCACTGACATCCAACAACTGACATTCATAGATTGGCATATTCATATTGGCATTCAAATTTATCTATTGACACCCATCGATTAACATGCAACCATTCACATCTACAATACAATAGAAGATTTATACTCACTTTCGTGTTTCCATAATGTCACCTACACTGAGATGACAATTTCTCTGCTTTATTCTAATTATGGCTACTTATGAATAAATGAATGCTTTGATGAATATTATTTTTGTATTTTAACATACTTTCACTAATAATTCTTAGTGGTGAAAATTTCCTTTTATATGTGGCAATAATTTGTATATGAAAAATTCATTAAAAAATACTTATATCTACAAATACGAAATTTATATACAAAACTAATATGAAATAATGAATCATTATGCCAAGGAATCACATACATATATATATGTAAATAAATACATATCTATATATGAATCCACATATATAGTATTGTAGTTAAGTACATACATATGTTATGTATGGTATACAGTTTTGACATTTATATTTACTTCATCGTATCCTGACAAGAAGATTTTTTTGTTTTTTTGTTTTGGTGAATTATAACCAATAAACACGCAATGCTATGCGAGAAACAATAAACAAACATTACTCATAACCAGAAGCCGAGGGAGTCCAAGGCAGGGTCGGGGGCCTGAAGAAGGCTTTTGTTATTATTGTTTGTTTTTTATACGCTTTTAGCCTTAAAACATAAGAAGTTTGCTTATTTAATAAGAATACAAAAATAATAAAGAAAAAAATATAATATTTTCCTAAGTTATAATGACACTTCTTATTCCCTACACGAAAAAACTTGATGATACATTTGTCAAAGATTTTCTAAAAGAACTCAACTAAAAGACTAATGTAATAAAAAACACTTAAATCATTCAATGACCACAGAAGAAAAAAAAAGGTGTTTCATTCATTGAAATTAATATAAGCCTCATAAGAAGGGTATCTGCTCATAATACATTATACATACATACATACTTATGTATTTATTTGTATGTGAATATACTTTGGAGCAAATGAAAAATTACACAGGCGAATGATAAATAACATTCCTTGAAAGAACATAAAAGTCCATGGCTCTAAGAAATGAGTTTCCATAAAGCAAATAAAAATATATACACTCACAATAAATGTATCTCAACTTGCAACATGCATCAGCAGAAAGAAGAAACGCAAAATGAGACCAGTTCAGTTCTGTTCAGTTCAGTTCAGTTGAGTTCAGTTCTGTTCATTTTAGTTTAGTGTGGAGTAATATGGAGGAATTGGTAAAACTTGCGCTTATTTGTTTAGCACTTATTATTATAATTTTTTTTTTTGTTCTTTAGGCAATATTTTGCATAAAGAGACAAACCAGAGAACTTCATTTGTTATTGCTGGTGTTGTTGGTCTTTTAAAGGTTTCTTTCTTTAGTTTTGTTTTGTTTTTGGTATCTTTATACTTCTACTATTGTGTATAAAAAAAAAAAAAAAAAAAATACATAAATAAATATTGTACTTCAACATTTTCTTCGTCATTGTAGCAGTTTATTGATGAGTTTTAACCGGAGGGCGCCCCATTGGATCTTGGTTGCTATGTTGGTTTTTGCACCATGAAATTACTGAAATGTGACAGTTGAACGATTAAGGATAATCACTTTAAGATGTGTCTGCATTTTATGTTCTCAACTATTGATTTATGCTCATATGGATATATTTATTTTTACAATATTTTTATTAGAGAATTGAAAATAAAAAAAAAATAAAAAAATAAAATATTAAATACTATAATGTTAAAAGTCAATAGCAAATTGATAGAAATTCATGGGATGCCAATAAAATGTTATAGTAATACCTAAGTAGTAAGAAGCAAACAAACTGAAGATGATCCCAATTCCAAATGTCAAAAGCAGAATAGAAATAGTAAAAATCATTTAAATATGTTAAATAGCAAATCAAATATTACAAAATATGTAAGGTAAAGGTTGACGATGACGCCAAGCAAAGAACAAGCATTTTGTTTTCTTTTTGGTCAAAGGACACCATGACAGCACGTGCTATGCCATCATTTTATCTATTGAGTTGTTTGCATCGTTTTTGAAATTGAAATCAACTGAATTCATTAAAGAACGAACGAACCAAGGAACAAACAAACGAACGAAGGAAGGAACAAATTTGTCCTTTGGTCTGTTGTTTGGTGTATGTACCTTCACTAGCCTCACCTTTAGCCTTACTCACACCACAGGCGTGTCATGCATTTTATTTTTCCTTTAAAACAGTTGGCGGTCCTTTCAAACAAATTTTCAGCTTTTCCACCTTTCTTTTTTTTTCCATCTCTTTCATCATCGTCATTTCTTTGTATTTCTACTTACATATACAAGACATACATATATAAGTATATTGTCCTTGTAGTTACTTTACTCAAATTAGTGGGCACTTTGCTGCATATACTACTCGTACCCATTTATTTTTCTATTTATTCCTTGCATTGTCCTTGTCCTGTCATATTCAATAAGTCAGTCACAGTCACAGTCCCAGCCACTTGCAATTTTATGCTTATTAAATAGTTTTCGGTTTAGTTTAGGTTTTTACTTTTACTTTACTTTGTTCTTGTTGCCCTTCATCTTTTCTACTATTTACTAACGAAGCATTTGAGGAAATATTTCGGTTTACTTTGAGGTATTTTTAAGTCATGCTGGCTTACTAAAATTTCTAGTGGCATGGAAAGTTTAACATCTTGGATGAGAAGATATTTGTTTATATTGTGAAATATTTTAATTTTTTTTTTCATAGGTTTATAAGTGAAAGCTCTCCTCAAACTAAGAGAACATGAATAGTAGTTCTAAAACTATATAGTCAATGGGTACATACACTAGATTCTAGTAAACCTATGACTTAAAGTAAAATCTAAGTTGTACAATATTTCATTGCTGCGCCTTCAAATTTGTCTAATTTCATTGAGATTGTGATGAATGCTATATATTTACCAAATAAATACCATGGAGTACCAACTAACTTCTGCAGAGATTTAGATTGGAATTTCAGCAGTGCTTAGTCCCTATAGGTCTGTCAGTGCCCAAGAAGGCAAAGCATTCTTCTACTCTTGACAATAAGGGCTTGTTAAGTAGGTATAATCTTTATCGGATTGCATACATTATTTTCTTTATTTTATTTTATAAAACACTAAAATTTCTTAGAATTGAATTAATAATGAAATTTTAATTATTCATTCTCTGGTTAAAAAGTTCAATAACAAATCGAATTCTTAAAACTGTTAACCCCTTTTTGATATTTACAGATGAATTAAGAGTCATATAGTTGGACGTGGTACGATTAATTGATCTTGTTATGCTCATTGATTTCATCCATTAAAATACTAGATAGTTTTCTTATTCAGTGCTTAGTATTCAACATACATAGTTGTTGCTTTGGATCAATGCTTTTATTTATCAATTTTTAATTTAAATCCTCTGAATCTTCTTTAAAGGCTTTTTTTTTAAATTAATTAATCATATCATTTAAAACTACATAAAACGTAAGTTTTGCATGTTCTTCCAATAATTTCTTGTATTTATTTTTAATGAATTTCCAAGAAATAATACTAGTAAAGAGTTTATTTAATTTTGATAGCAGTACAACATACTGTAAATGTAATTCTAACAGAAGACACTTGCTGTGCCTTTGTTGTTTTTAAAAGAAGCGAAAGAACGAACGAGGTTTTGGTTTGTGAATATGAAACAACGACGTCACATCGTCATAAGAGGAACATTGAAAGAGAGAATTTAATTAATCGTTAATTATGGCAAAAACATGATACCTAACCCCCACCTTACTATACAATATACTTACTTGTATAATCAAGACACATTAACAACATCACTTCATAGACTATATCATAAGCACAACATTTACGCAAAGCGTTAATTAAATTTCTTTCCCCATAATCTCGAGATACTTGTTGGCATCAGCGGGGTCAAGTTGAAGATTCAATTCGCTGTATTTATGTATGTATGTAGTATGAGTTCCAAAGCATTGCATAAAAATACTAAATGTATGTAGGATGTTGTCAGTATGTAGCGCCACCATGCCAATGGTTACGTTAAAAAGAAAACCCAACAAAAATGCTGCATTTTATTTATGGTTTTAATTTTAATGGCACAAAATTCTGATAGTTAAACACACAATTTAGTGGTTAACCAACGAACTGAATCTGGCTACGATACTCTGTGGAATGAATTGGAGTTGAGTTGAATGGAGTTTAGTTCAGTTCAGTTGAGTTGAGCTGAGTTGAGTTGAGTGTAGAGTGAAATAATGTTAAGTTGACTTTATTTATTTGCAAAGGGGAGAAATTTAATAACTTTGTTTATAACATTACTAAATCATAACTAATGAGCAAGCGATTGAGTGAGCAAGCAAACCAAGTAAGGAAGGATATTTTATGTTAAACATATGGGTTATTTTAGCACCGAAAGAGATTTCAAATTGGAAGGAAGGAAACAAGCATATGGTATATGGGAAATATATAATAATTTTTGTGAAATCTTTATAGATTTTATTGAAATTAATCAATGACTGCCAATTGGGGGACTGAAATGTGTGGGAGAGTGTTTGTAGGTATGTTTCAATAAGCGATTTTGAACCTATCTTTATAGTTTGTCAGACTGACAAGGGCTTTAAAGTAATGTTCCCCTAGGAAACAGCTTTGTTTTCTAAGAAGTGCAAGCTATACACAGAAGAGACATTGGATACATTCTGCGACTACTTCATATGTTAAGCAGCGGCTAAAGTCCTATTGTGGGGCATGTATCCATGAGAGCCCCTTAGGAATTCCATAAACATATGAATCGTGTTCTTTATAAAGTGTATCCTTTTCGGTTGTCGGAGTGTTCAAAAGATATGAGAGTTTCCCGGTTCAATGGCTCACAGTATGCCTGACAGTTTCATAGACTTTGCTGCCTGTGTCTAGAGGAGGAAATCTTGAAAAGGAAAGCCCTTTGTATATTTTATTTCATTAGTATTCAGTTTCTTTTTTTTTTTATTACTGAAAATAAATAAAGTTTGAATTAAATTCATTGCATTTTAAATTGTTCTTAAGTTTGTATGCATTTCACACCAAATTTAACGTACTTCAATATTAGTTGACCTAACCTTAAAAATTAAAGATTTCTTTTCATTTTAGAACTTAAACTTTAAGTTTAACCTGATGAAATCGCACACAGAAGTGCACATTCATTAATATTGTAACTGAAAATGCCAAAGGACAAAGGATTTTATTAATTCATCTTGTATTTGTTGAAGTCATAAGAGTGTGAAACTTACATTGTGTGTTGGCCACTTCAAGTGGAATTGCAGCAGAAAGGCCTAATAACTTCCAGCTGAACACTTTTCAATAAAAATTATGAACTTTTATCCTTTCTTCCATAAATTGCGCATTTTTGAAAAAGCACAAAAACCGAACTGCACAATTAAAACTTCATATACTACATATGTCTTTAGTACCTTACATGTATGCATGCAATCAGTCAGTGAGTCAGTTAGTCAGTGAATATGATCGAGTGATGGAATTTGGGTAAAAACGTAGTCTATAATTATTGACGCTAATATGAGAGAGACAGACCCTTCCTTGATTTGTTCTTTTATCAAAGGCAGGAAGTTGTGTATTCAATTCAATGAATTGAGTTTATGGTACAGCGAAATTCCCCCACACATGCATAATGAAAATACTCGTATGTAGTATTATAAAAATCTTGAGCGTGAGAACTTTTTGCAAGGAAGTCAAATAGAATCTTACCCGCTAAATTCAAGAAGTCAAAAAGAAAGAAATTCCCTTTAAGAAAACACAAGCAAACACCCCTAAAGAGCACTCGAGGCAAATGGGCAAATAATTACACACCTTCTTTCATTGTGGATTGTACATAATTAAAATGTACAATATTATTAAGTATTGTTCATAGAAATCTTGCACCGCAGCGACGACAAAAAGGGGGTGGGACTCGTATGCGCTTAAAATGTCTTTTATTAAGTTCCTAACAAACACCCAGTGACCTTAAGAGCAAATCTTTAAGGTAACAACTACTCAAATGCTGTTCGTTTGACTTCCGGTTGTAGCTTTAGATCAGATTACTTCGCGAATATGTTGGCCTCATTTATTGTTCATGGGCCTTTAGCTATTGATGCCTTGAGTGAATATCATTGCCATTATTTTCCTTTTTTTTTTGTCTTTGACATTTTGACTTCAATTCGAATATTATTCATATTGCTATGGGTTAACTTGAGTACATTGAAAAACACCTTTACTACTACTATTGTGGAATATTATGAAGTTTGAAATTCAGTGGCGGTCTGCAGTCATTTGATGACAAATTGAAAGCAAATCTTTTTTCACCTCATTTGCAGCTCATGCAGAATGAATGTAATGAATTGAAATGCTTTTTCAGAAATGATGAATCACAATCCCTAAACATCGAGACATTTCATTTCTTTCCTTCCTTTGTCTACCCTTGGTTTCCTTTATTCGTTTCGTTTGCCCATTGAATTTGATTCATTGAAGTGAGTATTCTTGTTCTTTTCTTGATTTTTGCACTAATGAGGGCTACACGTCTCAATAGTTCTTTGTTGCCATCAAATATTGTAGTTCTTTGGCTTTTGTATGGAATAACACGAAGTACTTTAAAGTGTTTTTAATGGCGAAACATTTTGTATTCCTTATGCAATCAGGCATAAACTCTCCAATGATTTTGATTTCATAAAAAGTTCCAGTTTTTAAGCAATGTTTGTGTTATGTTAAATAAGAATAGAATTTCATTTTTAGGGTTCGGGACCCAAAGGCTACCAAAAAGGAACCCTACTGCAGAGACCGTCCGTCCGTCCCCGGGTCATATCTCATAAACCGCAACAGTTAGAGAGTTGAAATTTTCACAGAACGTGTAGTTCTATCCGGGCATCAGCAACAAATACTAAAACTAAAATATTTTTAAAAACGTAAAGGGGTCCCCTTACAAGAAACATTTTGGTTTGTATGGCAGCTATACAATCCAGTAATCCCATGATCTTGAAATTTGGATGGTCAGTGGCTATATATCAGAAACTTAAATTTTTGAAATTTCAGTTTGATCGGATTGCTAGGGAGGGTACCTCCCATACAAACCCCCATTAAAATTCAGGTTCTTATTAGAAAAACTTTTTTATTTTTTATTTTATCGAACTGAAATTTAGATACTATAAGTTTTTGATATAGATACTACACATCTGTTGAAATCATCCAAATCGACTTACTAGGAGAGGTACCATCCATACAATCTCACCATTAAAATTCAGGTTCTTATTCGATTTTTTTTTTGTTTTTTGGACTATTGAACTGAAATTTAGACACTATAAGTTTCTGATATAGACGCGGTACATTTGTTGGAATCAGTCAAATCGGACCACTTAGGGGAGTACCTCCCATATAAACCCCAATCTGGTACGGAACCCTCCGTGTATGAGTCTGATTCGCACTTGGCCCAATTTTTTTTGTTTTAATATACAAATATTTCTTATTCGGGATGGAATTGGGGTTTTTAGAATATGGTAAAGGAGAAACTTATGTGTATGTAATAAACTCTTCAAACCATGTCATACATTTAAACCGAGCATTGTAAAATGGACCTTTCATCAATGCTTATTCACTATTTGGATAAAGTGATGTAGAAAGTTCTACCTTAGTAGCCAAATATCCCCGAAATCGACTCACCCGAACAGGAATAAGTTGTATCTCGGTTGGGAGATTGATTAATTGGTTCGAAGCTTTATTTGACTCAAAGGTTAACTAAAACCATTTTCTGTGTTAAGGATGCGATTGGATGGGATTATTACTTCCGATGGGCAATCCTTTGAACAAAATACATTCACCATAAAATCATTAAAAAGGTGGGCTAAAATATGGTATTACTTTGATAAATTCATAATTTTTTTAGGTTTTTTTTTTCCAGATTACACAACATTCAGGAATCATATAGCTTCATAAATCTTCTTTAACCGCTTTCCTAAATTTTTAACTACATGCTCAGTTTTCTGTCAATAGTTGGCGGAGGAATCTATGCGTAAAAGATTGAACCAGGCTGTTTACTGACGGCTGCAAAATGAATACATGTATAAACTTCGTTTGTCAAGGTGAATTAAAAGGGGTGACAAGGATTGCTCTCTCATTACTACTTAGTGTTTGCAACCAGAACTATCGGGATAGTAAAAGGTAACCACTTAGAGGAAGTAACTAAGGGAAAATATATAATCTGCATGGATAGATTGTTATTTGTTTTAGAATTACTGTGAACTCCAGAGTCTGTCCATCAAATACCAGAATAAAATAAACCCAGTCACCCGGTAATAGAAGGCAATGAGCATCTTGATATGTAAGCGGTTTGTGATCCATGTATTATAACTAACTACATGTATGAATAATCTATAAATAATAATGATAATAATAAAATTTTATTGAGTGCTATTAATTGTCATCTCCAATGGGATCCAATAACTAAAAAAATCCAACAACTAACATATTGCAATTAAGATCAATTTAATTTTATTACTTCTAATAGAAAAACGATACAAATTATTTTCTATTCAATTACAATCAATTAAAAATGACTAATCCAATGAAATACTAGGCAACTCTTACGGATATCCTGTCTGACACTTTATTGGATTTTAAAAAGCAACCACGATGTATCCATGTAGACAAGAAATATTCGTATTTGTTTGTTGTATTCTACCAAATGAAACAGAGAGCACTGTGAGTGATTGGAGTATGAGAAATATTACCGCCTAGCAAATAGCTCTAGGGTAATTAAATTTCCCGCACAGCAGCCAGTGTCAGGATGAACACAGTTCGTTCCTTTTTATTGGGTATCTGCTTTCGTTCGGCATGACGCATTGACTAAGCTAATCCATTTGAATTTGATTGAATTAAGACTGTGCTGAGTGATTCGTGGCGTAGAGTAAACTTTATTTGTTTCCCAGTTACAATAATTCTAAAAGCCAATAATGAGGGCATGATGATGATGATGATGGGGATGAGGATGAGGATGAGGATGGGGATGGTGGTGATAATACTGATGATGCCAATGACGTCGGCATAGATGTTGTCAAGCGACACGATATTTGAAATATGGTCCAAGCTTTTGGTTTACTAGTAGCTAGCAATATCTCCCTCCTATTGGGCCATTGAACACAGGGAGTCTTGGACCCCGACTTTCCGACAGACGCCATGTCATGACTTTAATGTTGTTGCTGTTGTTGCCGCTGTTGCTTCTACTGTTGCCGTTGTTGTAATTCAATTGGTGACGCTACTGTTCCATTCCACTGCGACAAATGCTGTCAACCAATTCCGTTGCCGCATTGACTGCCTTTCTCTGCCTCAAGTTAAATATATTTATATGCACATACATACTATTGTGTATCGGTTTGCCTACACAAAAATACATGTAGGAAGAACAACACGAAGAGGAATGACAACATGCGAAATGGTTTGGCATTTCTTAGTGTTGTTTTTGTTGTTGCTTGAACATAAACAAACATATTCGCTCCCCTGCGGATCTTTAAATGCTGCGTAAAATTTTGGGGGAGTATCAATTTCATTTCGTTACGGAATTTTATTCTTCTTAATTCTATTGAGGGTGGATAAAGTATATTATGTTATTATTGTTGTTGCTGTTGTCGCTGCGGTTGTTGTTGTTGTTATTGTTGTTGTTCACACTTAAGTGGGTGGCCTTTTATTTTCATTGTATTTTAAGTGCAATCGCAATAAGAGAGTATTTATTTATTTATTAACTCCCCCACCAAAAACAACAAAATGAAAAAAAAAAAACAGAAAAACAAAACCAAAAACAAAATGATCCCTTGACAATCGTCCTTTTTGTGAAAAAAAAGTTAATAAAATTCATTGAAACCATATGCTTTCATTATCATCATCATCAATATTATTATTATTAGGGCTCAATGATTTTAATGTTTTCAATTTTAATCTAATCATGTATTGGTCTTTATAGATCTAAATTAGTAGGTGCAAGGATCATGTGAGCCATTCCGGTGATAGCCTTGGAAACGGCTGTCTAACCTCTTTGGGTCCCTGGGTCGCATTGGAAGAAGTCGTGGTGATCTGGGCCGCAAGAAGTAACACAAACAACAAATCCTGGAGAGCAAAAAAAAAATTTCTCTCGGTTTCTGTTAGAGAAGAAAATCTTTTTTTTTCTCCTTTGTCACTTGAGCTGCATGTGGGCCGCACCGCTTTAGGTAAAGCCTCCCATGCCGGTAAACTCAAAAGTAAATACTGAAGCAAAGAGCAGTCCAAGTCAGATAAATCACAATTTGCTATTTGCATTCCTTATCTTTATAAAACGCAGATCACAGCTATCGTTACAAAATTTTGTACCAATAATGTTGAAAGGGAACCAAGTGCGACTCAGACTCGTACACAAAGTGTTCCGTTCCATGGTACAAGATTTTAAAGAAACAACATTTGTGTATGTGGCACAGCTGGCTCAATCCTCTCTAAACTGTTAGTTAACATTTGAGTAGCATTGCCCAGCGCACCATAGTTTAGTGTTAATGTCAACATTTGAGTAGCACTAATCTATCATCTTTAAACTGGCAGTTAACATTTGAGTAGCTCAGCTGTCAATGCTTACAAAACTGTGGATAAAAGAACGCCGCTAAATAGCAGAGCTTTGCAAACTGTGCGCATTGTACAATATATTTTACAGGGACCCCTTTAATTTTTTAACATTATTTTATTTTTATTATTCGTTGTTATATCCGCAATAGAACTACATATTCTGTGAAGATTTCAACTTTCTACATATCACGGTTCATGAGAAGACGGACGGATGGGAGGACGGATGCTTATAGGGTTCTGTTTTTCATTTAAATGATTCTTGATCTTCCATTTTTCTTTCAAACTACGCGCAGCAAATTTTATGATGATAGATGACCAAATCTCTCGCGCAACAAATAACTTTATTTATTGTATTTATGTCAATATTCAGTTTAAGTTATTAAGGTTTTCCTGTATTCTATTAGAACAAATGTAAATATATCAGTTGTAAAAATGGTCAATAAGATTTAATTTTAAATTTAGTTTAATCTAAGGAGCATTTACAAAAGCTCCAGCGAAAAGTATATTCTTCTTATTCCAAATGGCATAAAGAAATGGACGGTCGGCTTGGAATTGCAATGGCACCAATACCATGCGTGTCATCATAATCATGCCAGTGGCAGCAGCAGCTTCAGAGCCTTCTTCATTCACCTCAATACTAGCCTTATGTAGTACTTTCGAAACAAATACGTTTTCAGGTGAATCCAATAAATCAGAGAATTCTGCGTCATCGGTAAACATTTTCTTAATGCCAAGCTATATATTGTAAGAAAAAAAAAAAAAAAAAAGGGAGGGTAATGAGTAATAGATTAATTCATGGATTAATAATGGAAAAAATGTTGATAAGGAAATAATAAAAAGTTTGTTATCATAATTTGATAATATTGATATAATGAGTAATAAAGATTCCTTACCTGTTTCAATTTCTCAGACAATTCAATGGAATAATCAATTTTGAATTTCGGAAATTTGACTTGTACTTCTTCGACATTAAGTTTGCTTGCCAAATCAATCAAATTGACAGTTTTTAACTTTTCCCCTAAATCCTTAAGACCATCGATCTCTTGAGGTAATAAAACAAATAAAGATAAGTCAGAATCTTTATAGGGCATATCAAGTGCTGTACATCCAAGATCCTCAAAATATCCATAACCGAATTTAGCTTTTTGATTCATATAGTTTACTTTAACTGCTTCTCCATCAGCAACCCAAAAATCATCCTCAACCGTTTTGGCTTCATCGAATTTGTGTTCCCATGCACCTTTGAAGTGTATTGCATTCAAAAGTAAAATTCTTGTGTTATCATCCAAACTGTCTGCACTTATCAAATTTGTTATCTTGCCCGCAGTCTTTGCACTAATCCAGTTATTAATGGCTTCTGCTGCTGTTACATTTTCAGTAAAGTTTATTGGTTCACTTTCGGCATGATATTGTTCTTTGGTGACATTCGCATATTCTGACTTAAAGGTGTAACCCTCTTTCACATAGATCTTGTTGGCAATTTTTAAAAGGTCACTGTCTTTGTAATGCTCCAAAACATTTTGAAATGTTAGAGCAACTTCCGGTTGAAAGTTCGAAGGAAAATGTAAAGATTTTGCTATTTCATCGGCAGTATCACCATTTGCTCCTGCAAATGCCAAAGCTATACATGCCTGTATAGAGAAAGGTGAGAATATAATATTCTCCTTGAGTCCACCGGCGGCTGATGATGTGGTAAGTGCATCGAAGAGATCTGTCGTGAAATTGGCTGTGCCACGGGCAAATTGTAAATTAAAATCGAACATATTTCGTCTTTCTACTTCCAACAAACAAACTAAACTGAACACAAATCGAATCGAGTTCGAAAAGGAAAGCATTGATAAAATAGACTTTGTTTAATGATAAGCATTGATATTTGCTTCATATGTATTTAATATTTTATAAACTGATGAAAGGTTTTAAAAACTTATCTTATCTTATGTAATCTTATCTGAAAATTGAACATTGTATTGTATATTTAAACAATTAGTCAATGATTGGGAAGCACAAATCATTTAAACTTAAATAGAAATGAATGATGTTTGATTAAAAAGTATTTTTATTTTTCACAAAAAAAATATTCTTATTCTGCAAAATATCTAAATTTGATAAGATGTGTGGAAGGAAAGCTTCATGAAATCACTTTCATTCAATATACCTAAATAATAAATTCTTCAATACAACAAAAAAAAAAAAATAACCAAACAAAATAATAGACAACCCGCAGACCATTGACGTATTACCCAAAGACATGCGAAATATTGTTGTTTATGAGAGATATCAGATACTCATTGTATCTACAATACAATACTAGTATATTGAAAGCAGAACAAATTGTCTGCACATTTAACATCATTCTTTGTTTATCTATGCAGCATAGTATTGTATATAGTATCTATCTCTCTTGTGTATAGTAGATTACCATGACAAGCGTAAGTGGCAAACTCATTGCTGGAACGAAACTAAAGTGAAACAAATAATGAAAATCTGTAATAGAAAAACACAAAAACAAAAAAATGAAATATCTACCAAAGATTTAAGTATAGTAAATCCAATCATTGCTTGCTAAAAGATACAAAATACTTACTGAAATTGATAAAGTAGAACGAATTCTCATGACAAATTATGGGTTAAATTTGATTATTCTACTACAATAGATTTTAATACTGTGTGTGCTTTTTTTTTTTTTAAGATTTGAGTGTTTTGAGAGCTGAACCTTGTTTATATTATATGGATTTCATTGAAATTCTAGACAACTTGAACTTTGTTGTTGTTTGCACTCGTTTCATTTAAGGCAATAATATATACAATAATGTATAATTATGACAAAAACAACGACAATCATAACCAATCATAATCATAACCATAAGCCTCCTTCTCATCATCATCATCATCATCCTCATCATTCTCATCATCATTCTCATCACTGTAACTGAGCAACGCTTTAATGTTGTTTATCCAAAATGTATCTTCTATTTGTTTGTGCATTTTGCGGTTGTGGTTTCGGTTTCAATTTCAATTTCAATTTCATTTTATTTTTTTATGCATATATGATAGTACAAGTTTGTGTATATATTTGCTACCCTCATTTTGACTAATTTAGTTGATTTGATATTCGCTACTTTTGTTTAATCAAAAGCAATTGTTCATTTCAGAGTTTGATTTGATTGTTGTGGTTTTTATGTGATGACAAATTTTGCAAAATTATTGCATTATATTTCATTCATTCTGGTTGAGGACAAACAAATGATAATGGTAATTGCTTTGATACATAGATTCCACATACTAAGTATGTAAAATGACTAGTATGGGTTGATTCATTTAATAACTCAGAAATGTATGGCTTAATAAATATTAATTATATTTGAAATTATGATTACCTTTTTTTTTTTGTTAAGATTTATTTCCCTGGATAATGCAAAAGTTTTGGGGAGATCAAGGCAAAAATGATTCCTGTTTAGTATGTGGAAAGAAAGAAAGAATTGACCAGAAATAGTCATGTGTTGAATATGTTGGTTGTTCTTATTCAATAGTAATATAACAAAAAGAATCTATAACTTGTCTTATGAAGTGCAATAGACATAAAACAAGAAGCATCTACGAGTACTGACCTGAACAAATAATGAATACTGTTAAGAGACTAAACCTTTCATTTTATTATCATCCAATACTATTGAAGGTCTCCTAAAGATAGGCACAACTGCCTAAAAGAACAGTATCCTGACAATTTCAGTGCAACTGGACCACAAAAGGTCATGTGATTATGTATTCTTGTGGATGAAGTACAATAGGAATACAAAAGACAGATTGGGGTTTGATTTGACTGATTCCAAAAAATATACCGGGCCTATATCAGAAACTTATTTTGTCTAAATTTCAGTTTAATAGTCCAAAAAATAAAAAAGTTTTTCGAATAAAAATCTGAATTTTATGGTAGGTTTGAATGGGAGGTACCCCTCCTAGTTGGCCGATTTGGCTGATTCCAACAGATGTATAGCGTCTATGTCAAGAACTTATAGTGCCTAAATTTTAGTTCGATAAAACAAAAAATAAAAAAGTTTTTCAAATAAGAACCTGAATTTGAAGGGGGGTTTGTATGGGAGGTACTCTCCCTAGCAATCCGATCAAACTGATATTTCGACAATATAAGTTTCTGATATATAGCCACCAACCTTCTAAATTACAAAACCGTGGAATTACAGGATCGCATAGCTGCCATACAAACCAAAATGATTCTTGTATAGGGACCCCTTTAAGTTTTTGAAAATATTTTAGTTTTAGTGTTTGCTGCTGATGCTCGGAGAGAACTACACCTTTTGTGAAAATTTCAACTCTCTAGCTATTGCAGTTTATGAGATATGACCCGAGGACGGACGGACAACGTAGTCTCTGCAATAGGGTTCCTTTTGGTACCCTTTGGGTCCAGAACCCTAAAAACAAGAAAAATCATAAAGACTGAATACTATATGATTAAAGAGTTTCAGCTTAGAAAATGATGCTAATCCTTTCTCTTTAACATCGTCCAATACTATTGTAGATTTACTGAACATAGGCACAACACTAGCTCGAAGAAGGGTATCTTCCGAACTAAAAAAATCCAAAGATTGATCCAAAAGGAGCTAAAGACTTGGTAGACATGCCAAGAAACAAATAAGAACAATCTTCCTGATATTTCCTTTGTAAACAACAAATATGTACATTTATTTACTTAACTCATAAACTTGAAATTGTGTCTTTAAAATCTCTTTTCCTTCATTAGATTCTCTCACCATGTCATTACCAGAATGCAGTTCATTAAAATACAATAATATGCCATTAAACATTAAGATCTAAACC
The DNA here is from genome assembly GCA_037043295.1 of Amiota minor. NCBI lineage: Eukaryota > Metazoa > Arthropoda > Insecta > Diptera > Drosophilidae > Amiota > Amiota minor. The sequence continues at coordinate 1,033,003 of JBAMAW010001470.1, read as the reverse complement.
AATTTTTATTCATGACTTCTAAGCAACAAATTTCCATAGAATTGATTGTATGAGTGTGATTTCAATCGAAAAAAACAAATCGTTGTTGTGTCTTAACAATTGATTTCTATTGTCGTAACAATTACAACAATATTAAGAGTGATCCGCCTTAGCCGACCGATATCTATGTATGTATTTATGGTATGTTTAATCACAAGAGGTCAGTCAACAGGTGTTTCTTTTTCCACGCACATATGTACATATAAAATTCTTATAAATTCTAGAAAGGCGAACACATTTATCACATAAATTGAAAGAAAAAAAAAAAATGAAACTCACACATTCCAAAAGAAATTCAGTTGGCATATTTCAGAAAGGAGAGAAGGAAGAAGACCCTTTAGAATAATAAAAAAAAACAAAAAAAAAAAAAAAAGAAGAGAAAAAAATATTAAGAAACTGGGCAGAATTGGAAATTAATGTACTTCCATGAGAACGGCGAGAAGTAGAAGAAGTGACATGAAGAGGCATCAAATGAAGTGAAGTAATATTTCAAAAATTAATTAATCAAGTGAGCAGCCAGCAAGCAAACGCACGATCAAGTGAGTTCTATTGAAGACTGCGCATGCGTAGCTCTTGGAGTAAAACCTAAGAAGTGACCATGTTCGTATGTATGTACGAGTTTATACTCGTAGCTTTGCCCTAGGGCACTGAGAGGTTATTTTGGGCTAATTAAATGATTGATGCTGCCAGTTTTGTCTTTGCTTGGAGAAGAGTATTGTATCAGTGCGTAAAAGTGCTAAAAACCATTTGGAGTGCTGCAAAAGATCAGGTTGGTCCTACTGACAGATAGACAGGCAGCCAAACATATATAGAGAAAGAAGTAAACAAGTAAGCAAGCAAGGAAGCAAAACCATATTGGAGGCAAAGAAAACCAACATTGCACAGCGAGAGAGCATGCGCAAAGAGGCGGCAACCCCATAATTTGAAGCGTTAAAGGGCGGACAGTTTGACATGGTGGCGGATTGGAGTATGAGCACGTGGAATACAATATATGGTACATCTTGGTAGCTTTATTAAGCATTTAGAAACGATGTGTTCTTGGTCATTTAGTGTAAGCGCCTAAGGGTCTACTAGGCTTTACTCATATATCAACAACAGAACGCCCTTATATAGGAAACATAGATACATATGTGTGTACGTGTGTGTGTGTGTGTGTGTTTACCAATTATGTTATCAATTTGAAGTATTTATTTATACTTCTGTTCTTAGCAAAGAAATGTATGTAAGTTACATTGCACTCCCATTTAACAAATTTTATTGACACCTTTTGTTCTGGTTGTTTGTCATCTTAGTACCTACCTGCCTCGTACACTCTTATCAATCGTTTGCCTTATTCCCAGGTTTAAACTCATTTAAAACTAAATGCTGACAAGATAAGCAAAATAGATATGTACATGATGATTTTAATGCCAAACACACAAAACCAGAAGTTGAAAGATAGTGAGGAAAACACTACGCGACACTTATGCGACAAATTACCGTATGCGTTTGTGGTTGCTCAAGGCAGATGCAACTTAAGTCATGCGTTTAAACATCTACGAAGAGTTAGCCATGTCGTTATAAGAAGTAAGTAGTATAAACTGGCGGCGGCGCTTCCTTAGTATCTAATGTGTTGGTTGGATGGAACGTGCGCTGCTCATGTCGCTTGTTTGTAATGTGACACCCGAGGGAAATTTATGTATGTTTAGCTATTTATCTTCTTCGTCATGAGTCTATGACTCTTTTTAGAGTCGAGTCTTTGGCGTTCCCCCAGTTCATGTCTATTCTATGTCTATGTGATGAACATGAACGCATACTCTAGGGTTATATGGGAACAATGGTAAGTAGAATGGGATATGAATAAACTTGCTTTAGCGTAGGTAGAAATAAAATTCTTATTGAATTAATGTTTTCCTGTTGAAATTAGAAATTTTTATCAATTTTTACTAAAGTAGTATAAATTTCAGTTATAAATAGGGAAATATTTTATATTAATTTGAATACTTAAAATATAATAAAACTGTTTTGGTGTTTAATTTGATAAGAAATATGAATAATAGGAATAAGGATACTGTTAAAGTTGGAATTTCACTAACTAATTTGTCATATTGTATGTTAAATAGACTTAATTTTTGAGATGTTGAAATGAAATTTTATTAAAAGATCCAAAAACAGTTAAAATATGCACCTTCTGTAAAAGGCATACGGATTGGTTACTACTCAATAGCAATAGCATCACACGGAAGGAATGGAAGTATGAGAAAAACTCCTTAGAACATCTTCAATTCTTCTGTCCGGGATTTACGGAAAACTCTCAGGACGTATGTGTATATACTTAGGATTTCCAAGCAACTTAGCTAAACTGAGAGTGAATCGTACTTAACACTTCCTCTTTCATTTTATATCATTGAATCAAAACCATTCATTAAATATCAAGGCGTACTTCTGGACCACCGGATGCGCTTTGAGTACCACCTAAAAGAGTCTGCCGAGAAAGCAGTTGCCGCACACAAAAATTGGCTAGGATTCTCCCAAATCTAGGGGACCCAGATAGCAAAGATGAGTTCCATTAGATTCTGTGAATAAATCTTTATTGCTTTATGCAGCTCCGATCTGGGCAAAGCCAATCACAACCAAGCCGTACCTGTGTGAAATAAATAGTGCTCACAAAGCTGCTAATCTGATGATCTGCAGAGCATATAGGAAAGTTGTAGACAACCCGACGGGTTTACTTGCAGGCAGGCTTCTAATAGTTTTGGAGATATTAGTGCCAGGTACGTAAAGTTATGGCAACATTAGTGGAGTAGTGCAAAACGACGATAAGCGAGCTTATCCCAAATACAATATTACAGATTGGCTTATGCGTCGCTCCCGGGACGTAGTGTTTGAATTTTCAGGCAGCACTTGCTCTGCTTAGTTGTTGTGGAAGACTCGGAACACCTTGTTCATGAGTGCCCTCGATTAAGTAGAATATATATCGCTTTGGATCTCTCTACAATTCACAGGAGATTGTAAGGAGAATCATCTCTTCTACAGAAGACTGGTCGTTCTACTCTACCGATATTGGTAATTTAATGGCCTGGTTGCAGTGCAGCTCGTACCTTGTAACCGCATCATACGAGTTACTCTCATGTACCACATCTTTTGTTTTTATCGTACGAGTGATTAAAGGCGCATAACTTGAATATCTACGAAGGATTGCTTTGGTGGTTCCATAGGGAATTAACGGAATTTAAGGTGATAGGGTTTTTTTTAGTAGAAAGGTGAACATTTGTTTTGGGAAAACTTTAACCGACATAACTTGTGGCAGTGGTCATGAATATCTTTTGCATGTTTTAAAAATCCTTGTTCGTATAACCAAACCAAAATAATTTTCTCCTTCTTAAACGAATAAAGGGCGGTTAAGGCTAAGGACTCCTTGACTGTAAGAAACTTCGGGTAACCTAATTTAACATAATAACTGATAACCATTCCGGTAACCTAAGGGAAATTGAATAAATTTAAGTTGGAAATTAATAGAACAGTTTAGTCAAATGTGAACTTTTGATTATCAAACCAACTTCATTTGTCAACTATTTCTTTCTGAACACATAAATTTTATTATCAAAAAACTTATATAATTAATAACTCAACTCTTTTGACAAAATCTAATTATTCTTACAAGAAATTCTACATATTTTTTGTTTGTTTCTTATTGACAAAGACCATTTCGAATAGTAAATATTTCTATGTAGATTAGGAACTTCAAAAGTATATGTATTTTCTTGCTTAAGTTTTTACGTTATTAATTAAAGCAACATAGTTTGCTTTAAAAACAATAATTAATATTGTCAAGAGACTTTATTTGAATACAAATGGACACAATTTTTGAATAAAATTAATTAAAGCAACCAAAGAGAACATAAAAAATCATAACTTTGTATTTATCGAATATACAAATGTATTCGATCTGAAGTTCCATAAATGAAAGAACAAAAGATGAGATGATGATCAGAGAACTGCAACGACACAACGACAACAACGACTAATCCACTTTACCATAACACTTTACATTTATATAAAAATCAAGGAAAAAAAAAAACAAACAGCAAAAAAAAAAAAAGGAGGACCAAAACCAAATAATAAAAAAATATATATATATTAATAAAAAAAAGGGCATAAGAAACAACAACAACAACAACAATAACGAAACAACAAAACATTTAAAACATACAAAAAATATCCAGCAAATGTCATTAATTTACGCATAAAATTTTATAATTTATGACAGCAAAAGGTGAAGCTGGAACGCAGACGTAAACCAAATCTCAAGAAGACTCCGAATCCAAAATGTTTTGTAGTTAACCAACCATTCACCATTCACCATTCACAGTCATAACCATGGATACTTTTCTTAACCCGTCCAAAATAAAGAAAAAAAACTCTGAGAAGTCTGAGAATCAGAATCTGAATCAATAAGAATATCGAGATCACAGAATGAATACTCGTAAAGAGAGAAAGAAAAAAAAATGAAGAAAAATTAAGATGGAGTTGTGGAGTTTTGTTGTTTTTTTTTCTCTTTTGGAGACGCTTTTATAATTATGTCTACGCATAAAAATCACATAAATTTATGCATAAATACAATACCAAAAACATGGTGAGTCCGAACACATTGATCCATGTATGCATGTAAGTAACATAAGGTGGGTGAGCTGTTAGAGGGAAGGCAGGTAAGACATCATAATAAATGATGGCGCTTAAAATGTTAAACACATTGAGCTGTTCAATCGTTGCCAGACACAGCAACAACATTTTTAATCAAATACCACAATAAATAAATTTGAATAGAGGAAAAATTGTCAAATAATAATAATAATAATAATAATAAATATTCAAAAAATTAAATGAGATCTGATTAATAATTTTTGTTTTTTTTTTTTTAATATCAAATTAATCTTAATAATAAGATCTACCAACTGTAATCGATGATTCAAATCAAAATTTTGAAAAACTCACATATAAAGAAAGTCAGAATTCAAATTTACTGTGATCCAAAAACTTACTTCAATCACTTCACTTCACTTGCTTGGTCTCTCACCCTAAAAATTAAACGTGGGATTTTAAATATTTAAATGAAATTTGGCCAATGTTTTGAATTTGAAATGAATTAATGCATTTTTGTATCTCTGCCAAAGTCATAAAATCGATTGTTTTTTTCTTAGGCATCTTTGGCATCATCATTAATAATTTAACTCACTCAATTTATGTGCGTCATGAAGCGCCACTTAAAAATGTCAATTATGATTTAGAACTTCTATAGCCATGAACGGATTATTTATATTTGTTTGTGTGTTTGGTTTGTTAACTGATTGAAATCATGTTAAAAATGTTATAATACTTGATGAATGAGAAGAGAAGACAAGATAATCCTCTTGTAAGTAAGTATTATAGATAGATTCAAGGTAGGTACTTATACAAAGAGATATAACATTATGATTTAATATAAACATATGGGATCCTTGGCTTATCTGTGGGGAGTTTTTATAAGAAGAGAAGGTAAAAGCATAAGTCAATCTATGGATTACAAAATACATAATAACAAAACTAACAACTATTCTTAGTATGTATTGTTTAATCTATCTATGTTTATGCAATAGTATACTGGTTCCAGTCAATACTCCGCTGATAAGTCATTATTTCATATATGTATATGGCGACTTATGCTCAAGTTTATACATTTTGAATAAGTAGATAGATGGGCAATGGGAAGCTTAACTGGTCATTTAAGAATGAGATAAAAAAATTACAGTAATCGCTTGGTTGTATATAGATACCCGCTTATTTGTCTGACAAATCTTATGACTATTCCTTTGAGTGAATTAATAAATGATTATAGAAAGGATTCTGAAGATCTTGCAGCTGAAATATTATACCTTGTATATCACTACAAATGCAAAATTGATGATTTTCAAAATTGGAATGACTTACAAAGCGAGTTTGGAGTTCAAGTGGTTTATAAGTTTGCATTAAACACCTTAGAAGTCTTGAATGGTTTCAATTATATCATCATTTGGGCTGAAGAAAATTGTATTGTGACTTATTGGTGGTACTTCAGAAAACTACTACATCATTCATTATAATGATTTCTGTTGATAAAATTTTGTTTTTGTTATCATTAATTTACAATATTTTTTAACAACATTTTTAAATTTTTATCATAAAGGAAAAATGTTTATTACAAACAGTCGAACGAAGTCATGTGGACTAGTCTTTAGACTACAGTGAAGTCTTCACTGTAGGTGAGTTAATTATAGAGGACTCTGACTGTAACTACATAACTGCTATCTCTCATGTATAAACAACAATTCACTTAACTATGGGTAGTGTATGCTGAGCGGGTGAGATTGTGATGTTGGCTCCATTAGATTAATTATCTTAAAGGTCTAAAATAATCGGAAGCAAAAGAAACTGATAATTTGTCTAAATATTCTAATTTTATAAAACTTTCTTTTAAAGTCCCTCCTCCCAGTTGACCAGTACCTCCTTCTTAGGTTATAATTGCTTAAATGCAGCTTTATGATTGAGGTCAGGGACGACCGATCCTTGGTCCTGTCTCGATCATTTTTGCATACCCCACTTAGGAAAAAAACATCCAGAGAAAACTTATTTAATAAGTTATTAGCAAATACGAGTAATGCAACTCATCTTTAAACAAATTTTCCATTATTTCATGTACTCATTTAACCAGTTATAACTGGACACATACTGTGCTCACCTGAAAGTATCTACGCACGGGTCATGCATGCAATGGAAAAGTCATAAACGTACCACTGGGAATGGTTAAATGAAGATCTTTTTCCTACACTACCATGTACAAGACATGAGTATCACGTGTTTACACTTGTCAACTTGTTGTTATTTGACAGTTTGACTTAACCACCGACGACGCCTCAAAATGTCTCTAGTCTTGCTCATGAAAAAGATATTATTTGAGTTTTTTTCCTAGTGCCTTCGGTTTTTTCTTTTATTTTATATGAAATGTAATTCTTTTATTTGTCTGTTTGTTGTTTTCTTGAGATCCGATCATCTCAGATTGCTAGATTGAGATAGTGTCGCCGCAGTTAACCGAATAATGCCGCTATCACAAAAGACTCATCTTAAGAAATTTAGCCCAAGACTCTTTAATTTTGATTTTTTTTTTTGTCTTTTATTGATTACAAATTATGTCCCAAGTCACAGTATTTCTATAATGGGATGAGTATCAACTTATCGTGCTCATATCTACTAGAGCTAACAATTTTATTAACATTTTTGGTTTCATAGCCTCATAGTCTCAGAGACAAGCGCCATCATTATTGCAGCCGCCAACGCTTGAGTTCCTCGCTTTATTAATATCATTTTCCTCTTTCTTTTTATTCTTTTTTTTTTTTTATGAAAATATTATAAGAAATGAAAAGAAAGGAAAATATGAGTTTTTCCTCTTTTTTTTTGTTTTTTTGTTTGGTTTTGTCATAACAAAAAATTGTATTTCTTTTTAGTTTTGTTCTTTGCGCCATGTCAAGATCTTTCTTTATCTTATTAACAATTATTAATTGCTCATAATATTTATCAAATCATGTTTGTATACCTATATTTTTTATGTAAATTATTGTATTTGTTCTATTTTTGGGCGTATTTCATTTGAGTTTTCTTTACATAGGAGATTTTGACTTTTAAATGTTTATAGAAATATTAGAAATCGTTATAATTAAAATTATATAATAATAAATTGAGATATAAATTGAGAAAATAATGATAAATAATAAATGAAATAAGAATATAGAATTAACCAGAAAAGAATTTCGATTTTCCTAAGATTTTCTTACCTTAATTACCCAGCTAATGAATTCATTATTGTACAGGAATTATAGGGTGGATTATATGGTATAAATGGTCTATGACACACAAGGACTCCTAGGCCTTGCAAGCCTCTGGACTGCTCACAATTTTCATTGTAAAAAATGTAATTTGTATTTCATATAAAACTAATAACTATGAGGACTCAAATATAAATAGAAAGTGATTCCTTTTAGTTTCGCAAAATATTTGTATTTCATTTATAACTAGTTTTCTGATCTTTAACTTTGTTTGCCCATTAATTCCATTTTACATGTTGGGATATTGTAGTTACTTCTACAATCAAGAAATCTAGATCTTACTTTCTCATAAAACTCGGAAAATTTCAAATGTTGAGCAGGTGATCACATCAAAATTTGCCATTAATGCCAATCGGGCAACTCTTCTTTAGACAAATTAGTATGATTAGTTTATAATAGAGTTTGGATACAGCAGAACTAACTATAATTAAAATTAACTACGACTCATAATTAATCATCAAATATAATTAAAATTAACTAATCATTATCACTTTTTGATTATCTTGAAGTGTGTTAGTTGTTGGGTAGTCGATGTACTGGGATTATTAGCAACATATTGATCAACCAAAGCACATTAGGATGCCAGAAGTTTTGTATTTATGGATGTATATAGTAAGATTTAGAATGATTATTTAGGTATATTTTGATAAAAGAAAAGTAAATAGCTAAAACTGTAAATAATTAATGAAGATTTCTCTTCAGAGTAGTCGTCCTGGTGCCAGCACGTGATATGATAACATCTTTGTTTGCCAAGAAGTGGTCCGAACACATGCTGTTGGGTACAATTTGAAGAATGTTTCGCTTCATTTTACTAAAACAAGCTTGAATAGGCAAGTTGTCAGGATTGACAGGATGACAAGCAGGTAATATCAACACCCACAAAACAACTTGACTTCACATACTAGGTACCTTGATGAGGTTACGCTAGGTGAGGTGAGGTGAGATATTGTTTGTGGCTGGTAATGAACAGTCCAAAGACGAAGGGACATTCAGGATTGTTAGTCGATAGATCGTAAATAGTTGGAGAGAAGCCCAAATTGAAATTTTCACATTGCTGAATATAATTTACAATCATTTTGTTCGAAATTCTATTTCTATTTTACGAGAAATCACCAAATGGATTTCAAATGAAAATTTTCATCAATTTTTCATGCCTCATAAGAACTCAACATGATCATAAATTACGCCACAAAGCGTTGCTATTCTGTTTTCTGGCATGAGGAAAAGGCAATACTGAGACCACTGAGAGACTCAGTCCAGATTGTTTTCAGGCTCAGAGAGAGAGTGGGTATTACTTTTTGATTTTTATATTTTTTGCTTGGCATGGCATGGCTTTGGTAGCACTAAAGTCAAACACAGGGTCAATGTTTGTCCATGTCTTGACTTTAGTTTCATGTCATGTGGCCTTTCGCACATCGATTCGGTGTTGGTCTTTTGTTCCAAAGTCTGTTCATCCAATCGTCAGGTAAAATACTACTCCTTATCTGCATAAAAGACGACAATGGAACAACCATTTATGCCAACCATTTACTTGTACTGACCTTGTCCATTGGCATTGACTGACTAACATCAGTTCCCTTTTTGATTCAATGAAAGTTGTAAATTTTCTTCTTTTTTTTCACTCGAAATACCAAAAAGGATGCAGGATTCTCTCTATGTGTGTGTGTTACTAATTTCCAGGATGTTTACTTCATTGTTTGCAGTTTGGTTTTTCTACCTTAAATTTTATGACCCCCAATAAAAAAAAAAAACATAATTTATTACTGACGTGTCCTTGTCACATTTTCACTAACTTCTTTCTTTCATAAAGCAATGTTTTCCTTTCTTCCATGCTTAGTAAAACATTTGGCCATTTGCTGGGAGTCTTGCTTCTTCGGCGAAAATTTATGCAAAATTTTATGATGCAAATATTTGCAGATTTCTTTATTGTCCTTTAGTTGGTGTTGAATTACGTTAGGTAATAAAAAAATTGACTTTATAAGTGGATGTTTACTCATCTGCATCCGTATTAGCGAACTCATTTACCCATAGTTAGTTGTATCACGCCTATCCGCTATAATTTTTGTGGGTTTTTAGCAATAATTATAAGTCAATTTGCAATTGCCTGCCTCTTTACCTGCTTCTGATTCTTGTATTTGGTGTGGGTGTAGGGGTGTGTTTGTATATAAATTACGTAAATTAATGTGCTACGTAAAAGTATAACGGTGATGACTACCTAAGTATAAGTTTTGAATAATCATAAATAAAGGTTGAAATATTGAACTCATAAATTTTGAAAGTATTAATGAATGGGTTGATTATTTTAGTATAACTTTTACCTGTTAAAATGAGTAGGTGGGTTTCTTTCTCTTATGGGTTTTTATAAGTTTTTCCCTGATAAAAGTATGAATGAATTGTTTGTTGTTTTCATTATGATGAAATAATATATTGTAGTAAAAGAAAACATTGGTTAAATATTTAATATAGAAATAATTCTCATCAATGGAAGGAATTGAATTTTATGAGAAGAAAAGTTAAAGTATTCAATTTTGTTTGAGATTAAAATGCAAAGAATATTTGTATTAAAAAAATAATCTATAAAATATTTACCATCTTACATATTGTATTTCCAAATTTGATTTGAACATATTCAATGTTTTGAAGATGATGACAAATGATCGGATGAACTTGAAGATCGTTCGCAACTCAACTTGTCTTTGTTATGAAAAGATGTGTAATAATTGCCTTCATCCTGACTTATGAAATGAACCTCGAATCAATAGGACAATACTTTCCCATTTTCATATATGGGAAATAATTACTTACGAAATTTATTACCAGTATAATCAGCCGCCACTTTACTGAATTACTGACTATACTAGTATTGAAGTAGGATGCTATAGGACGTTGTTCTCAGAGTAAGCGCTCCTACTGACTAGCACGTTGCTCTCATAGCAAGTGCTCCTGGACCCTAAACTAATGACTTAGTATTATATGACTGCTTTACTTGAGAAACTTACAATTTCAACTTTCTATTGTACTTATTTCATTGCTCTCATAGCAAGCGCCCTTTTCTCCATCCAATCAATCTCTTAAATTGCTAATCTATGATTTTTAAAGAATCTTGCTTGGTTTAAACCTTGCAAATATTTACCTTTGGAAGTAATTTTATTTAACATATGTATCATTATCTTCATCATACTTTGATACATATTGGGTTATCGTAATATATCCATTTTTCATCTCCAGTCACGACCCGGTGCAAAAATTTCTTCCTTTGATGTCTTTCAAGAAGCAGTTCCGAAGCGAAAAATCGCCTTTCGACATCTCTCAGTTTCAACTCGTACGGCACCCAATATCCTTGCTTTTGAATAAATTCCAAACAATTTAACTGAACGGAAATTGCTTGCTGAGTCACTCCCACTCTTGATCCAGTAAAGCCTCCAATTCCTCATCTTCAAACTTTTTGGGTTGGCCAGGACTGCTCTTTGTCTTCACCACTTTTGAAGCGTCGAAACCACATGCAGACATGACTTATCGGTCGGAGCAGATTCACCATAAACTTCCTCAAGCATTCGATGGGCTCAGCTGCACTTTTCTTCCCATTAAAAACGAAAATCAAAACTTCCCGCAAATGCTGTTTATTTAACACAAATCCGGATATTTTCGAAGAGGTAAAAAACAGTGTTGTTGTCAGAAACAGACGCTGATGCAGACTCATTTGTTGACAAATGTCAAACCTTTCCAATGGAATAGGTAATCGCTTCCAAAATCGGTCACAACTTGCAGGTGGAGCCATCTTTAGAAAACGGACCGAACTAATTTGTACTCCCAATAGATCATGATATAACATCCTTCACAACTCATCAATATACAATAAAATCTCAATGTTTACTTAAATCATTTAATTATGATTTTTTAGGCATAGAAAACATTGAAATGTGACCTAATCACAACAATGTTACTTGCCATTAGAAGACAAATCCTAACACCTCTTAAATTTATAATTGCACCCTCTATTTTTTTTGTGTTTTTTTTTTTTGTTAAGGAATTAAAAAATATGTAATTCTTTTCTTGTTTTGATTCCCTTTTCATATGTAAGTGTGAAAAAAAAAACATCAACACAAATTCTACATTTCGAAAAGAAAAACAATGAAAAATTCGTAAATATAAACGAAGAAAGACAAATAAAAGGAAAAACACTTTTCCGTCAAGTGCAATGCTCAATTGACCCAAAGAGAGCAAACAATTGTGTTTACAAGGAAAACAACTTAGTAAACAGCATGACACGGGTCAAGTAGAAATAAAAGTAGTTGTAGTTAGTGGGTGAAGATTGAGTGTATTTTACACTAAATTAAAGATTTCGAACCAAATTATATGGATACACACCCAACACAAATGAATTTGATTTGATCTCTCACTTAAGTGTACATTTTTAGTTATATTAGATACTGTAAATGGTCACTGAAGTCAACTTAAATGATATATAGAGAGAGAGAGAGAGAGAAAGGGAGAGAGGACACAGCGTGAATGTATTTGCGAATACAATTCAGTGCAGGACAGGAGTAGTAGTACCGGCGGCTAAGAAACAGACAAATACATACACGGGATAAACAGGCAGTTAATCCTGTTAAATCTATCTACGCCTACTGTTAGTCTAAAATGAACACGCAAAGTATGTAAAAAAGAAAAAAATATCCATATGCCAGAAACTGTAAAGTCATGACAGAAAGTGGGTTCGAAATCTAATATTGTATTATGTACGAGTATATGTAAGTTTGATATGCTTTGGCAGACAATTATCTTTGGGGAAATATTGAAATCCAAAATCATATTTGACTTTTGCTTAATTCAACATTTTTGTGTTTTACTGCCAGTTTCATAGCTCGAAAGATAAACATGAATTTAGATTGGATTTGTTTCGCTTGTTTATTAAGTGTTAGCAGCAATTCCATCTTTCCATTTTTATCATCAAGTTATTCAACTTTATATTAGAATATTTTCACGTGTCACTCATTCAAACAAATTTAACTCAACTCAACTTCATCAACTCAACTGTTGAATTCTACTTACTTTACATTGGCTATGTGGCACAGCTGGCGTGTGTCTGCGCCTCATCATTATGATGCCCGTTCCCGTTGCTGTTGCTGCGGACGATGATGTTGGTGTATGTTGGTGTACGTGAACTTTGTGTTTACGTGTTGATTTGGACAGCATGAAAACCCCCTGGGTCTGGGCCTACATATCAATGCATTTTATGCATTTTCGAATTGTATGTAAATATATTTAAGTATTTTAGCCTTTTCTTCTATTCTACCAAGTATGTTGTTTTTTCTAAAAAAAATTATTTAAAGTTTATATTTAGAAAATAAAATTAATTTCAGCTAATCACTATAAATTGAGGTCAAAGCATTTTACCCCTCTAAAAGGTTTTAATTTTATTTTAATATACCATCAAATATTGATATTGTGATATTGTGTCATAAAAATGCAACATTTCAGGATTTTCCAAGCTCAATTTTTTTATTAATTCTATTCTAGGGAATTTTCCATATAATTGATTTGATAATTGATAAATTGTCTTACAACCTTGGGAAAATAGCATAACTAAAAATTTACATTGCTTTATCATACATTTTTAGAATATTTTAAAATTTTTCTGATTTAACATTTATTTCTTAAGGGTTTTGAAATGATTTTTTCCAAGTCAATAGTATTTATTTATCACTTTGAATCAATCTTTTTGCTATGTCCAGATTAGGGAAAGGTCGAAAGGTCTACTGTAGCCTCGATTTTGCTTGATGTAATACTCTCTTGAGGTCTACATGTATGTGCTGATGTGCCCCAAATATAAGTCAGTAAGAGACTTTGTGGTGGCCACTCCAGAACCATGATGTATAGTGAGTCCAGTGATGATTTGAAAACAATGTTTTGGGTCATTATAATGTTGAAAAAATCCATGCCTTAAGCAAATTTTCAGCATAGTTGGTGACCAAATGTTCGGTTAATATATTCTTATAAATCTTGCCAGGTTTTATACCGTTAAACATGCCTATTGAACCTTCCCCAAATGCGGTAAAACAGCCCCAAAACGATTATATATAAGCCATTGAGTTTAACAGTATTTTTGTGGTATTTTTGATTGTTTGGAGCGATGAATCCAAGATCAACTTATGTGAGAATAATGGAGTCTACCAAGTGCTATGTCCTTCACTGAAAGAATTATATTCAAAATACGCTAAACATCTGTTAGAGTTTAAAATACTTAATAATGAGTATATTTTTATATCTTTAGAATGTCATCCAAATATTTTAAATTATTTTATTTTAAATAAAAATTTCATAGAAAATAATAAAATTTCTCTAAGAAAATGAAAGAATAGAAAGCAGCATAAAATCTAAATTCAAATGAAGAAAAATATACATGATTTGTCATGAAAGTTTTTGTGCTTTGAACATGGCAAAAGTTTGGAAGTGAAGAAGGCTTATACGTGTAAATACAAGAAAGTAGAAGAAACTTAAACTGAATGTGTACATTTCAATGCGGTTGACTCAATTTTTCTGAATAGAATAAAAATAAAAAGTTTACTACTTCCATATGTCATGCACTCAAATTGGAGCAGTTACCAACTGCAAAAACATGAAGAGAGAACATAGAAATGCTATTGACTCTAGTATAATATTTATTTTTCTCAGTTTTGTGTATTTTGAAAGTCATTAAAAATAGATAAATAGAAAAAAAAAGAAGAAAAAGAAAGCAAAAAATATGCACGCCTTTTGCCATGAATCTTGTTGGTTTGTGAAGACTTGAACCGCAGGTGATTTAGCCTAAAAAGGCTTCAAAACGTTATGGTATCTTCTTTCTTCTTTGAATGATGATCTTGCAGTAGTAGTAGGACACAGATACTTGTACATAAAACTATGAATTCTAGTTGCGATGCATGCCAGTTTTTTTTTCTTCTTTTACTTTGACATTTTAATACTTTACAGACAACTTTATACTTTCCTTTTTGTTTTTTGTTCCATTTCTTTGACATTTACTGACACATTTCTAGCCAATTACTTTGTGATTGAGTAAATATTGGTAAAGTAAAGCACAAAAAAAAAAAAAAAAACTAAGAAAACACGTTAACAAATGCATTGTTTTTTTTTTACCTTCAGATAAAATGTATGTATTATTTCTTAATGCTGAGCTGAGGAAGGTTTGGTTTTATTTATGAGCAACCATAAATTGTAATTTCAGTTCAGTTCAAGAATATTGAACTTGTATAAGAGAGGGTTATAAAGTTAAAGAAACTGATTTACTTTTGCTAAGATACTTCTTAGAACAGAATCCAGTACATACAATATAATGAAGGGTTAAACAAATTTGTTTAGTCAATAAAGTAAGTTATAGTCAGTATGTGCGTAAGGAACAACATTTTATTACTATTATTAGCATGATGAATGAATGATGCGATCAGAATACCGTGACAGAGCATATTTCTAGTAACAGTTTATGATATTTTCACATTGCCTTGATACAATATATGAAAGGAAACGGACTTAATGTAGACCAAACTTAAAGGAAACATGGAAACATTGTAAATAATTTGTTTTTCTTTTATTTGAAACATTAATCAACTATAAGTCAAATCGAATGTTGTTGTGAAGACCAAGGTATGAAGTTCACGGGGATTGATTTGAAATCAGTTTACAGAATGGAAGCTGAATATGTTTGATTATGTTTTGGTAAGTCAGCAACAGTATTGAATGCTATGAAAATGTAGTTCCTGAAGAACTGTATGGATGCAGAGGTTTTTGTAGAGCAAAGAATTGCTGACGTACCCGGGCGTATTGAAAATTGTCCTGATGACCTTTATTTCTCTGCGATTTGATACCATTTCTCCACTGTTGTTTGTAGATTAAGAGCTCATTTTCCAAGCTAAGTTTGCTGCTATTAGACTTTTCAGAATCCATCAATCCTAGGGATTTTTGAAGGTGAAAGCCCAGGTATTTCATACCTTTGGACTGTGTTATCACTTGACCAGTAAATGTAACCAGAGGTATAGCTTTTCTGCTGAGGTTGAACGAACACAGTTGTCATTGACCATTGTGTTCCACCATGTGAACCAAGCTTCTAAGCAATTCATATATAATGTTTATAAAGTCAACATCCCGATCAGCAAAGCTTACTAAGATCCCATTTTGCATACATTCCTCATGTAAGAATTGCAACAAAAAGTTCTTATAGTTCAGAGCAACAAGTTTCAGAATGGCAACACTTGGATCGATTCATCCATTTTGCTAGAATTTTATAGCAGTTTGTCTTTTGTCCACACTGTGTGTCTTTCAAGCTCTCAAATGTCTAATTTGTTTCAAGAAGAAGTTAAGTTAGAGTTGAATTAATCAGTTTATTAAATTTAAAAATCAGTTCCATCTAATTAATTTAAAATACAATTTAATCAATTAACGAAAAACTTCTCAAAGCTAACAAATAAATGAAATAATAAAAAATTAGAATTTTTCTATAGAAAATTGTTAAAATCAATACATGTTTTTTTTTTTATATGAAGATTATTTAATTATTGTTATTAGTAAAATCATTGAGTTTTCTTATAATTTTATTTAATTAAATTGAAATAATAAAAAAACAAAATTAATTGGCTAATAAGTTTTTGCGTTTCTTTAACAAAATTCAATTATCCATAAATCCATAAATTAACAAATTTTAATTAACAAAATTACAACGAAAACATTTAAAAAATATAAGAAGAAAATTTATATCTCTTGCTGTTTTTCGTTATTTATGATGGACTCATTATGGTTTTTAACATAAACTAATAGAAAAACTAAAACTGAATTTAAAGTAAACAACAAAAAAAGATAAAAATCATCAACCTCATCATCATCATCTTGATCATCATCATGATCATATCAACAATAAAACATAAACAAAATGTTCACTGTGGTTAAATTGAAAGCGTCTGCAAAATGTTGCAATAAACCTAACAAGGGGAAAAATATGCGAAAAATGAAAACAAGAAAATAAAAGAAAAGAAAAGTGACAGCAAAATACTTAGCAACAAAAACAAAAATATTTAGAAAATGTTGACAGGCGGCATGACTAAAACAAGATGGTGATGGTGATGGTGGTGATGATGGTAATAGTGATGATGATGATGATGGTGATGGTGATCATGTTGCCTTGCAAAGTTAAACTAAACTACAGGAAAAACAATACCGCTGACTTGAATGAAAACCACCAACGAACAGAAATTAATGAAATCCTATGAATTGCAAAATGAAACAAAAACAAAACAAAAGCAAACATTAAAAAAATTAAACACTGATGAATGACAATGATAAATTTTTTTTGGTTTGTTTCAGTTCAATTGTAAATTTTGTTTTAGCAAAACTCATTTTTTTGAAGAATTCAATTCATTTACCAATTGATTTTTGAAATGAATAATAAAATTAAAAAAAACTGAAAAAGATTCATGAAGGCCACAAATAAAAAAGAAAGAAAATGAAAATTTGTTTAAGTTTTAAATGCTAAACAAAATTTTTTCGATTTGATTAAACAATGAAATCAGTGAGGCAGCAACCTTGTCTATCTAATTATTGCATTTCATTTATTAATCAGATTAGTAATATTTTGTTTGGTTTGTTTTTTTTTTTTTTTTTTTGTTTAAATAGAAAACAAAATTTACTCTTTTTATTAATTCAAAATAAATTAAAATAAAATTTCATTTAAATGTGAGGGTGATTATGTTTGAATTCTTCAATTAATGAAATACAATTGAGAAATGTTAATGATGATCTTACTAATTTAGCAATTTGTTTGTGAAAACATAATTTTCTGCATGTGGAAAATTGGACTTTGAAATACTAAAACTTGAGGTCATCAGGCAGATTATTGTTTATTCATTTATTTGTAAATTTCTAATGAAAATTTCAATGGTTTAGCTTTGCGTTATTGTGTGAATAATTTTTGTCATACTGTTGAGCCAAAGATTGGAATTTTTTGTTCATCACCCCACACTGCCCTGGCTAGTAGTAAATCAGTTTTACTTGCCAGTTTGAAAAAGTGTTGTGCAAAAAGTGGCTTCATTCCCAATGACCCTTCTGCTGTCCCTGTGCAAGCCTCCAGCGTCCACAAGACGGCATTATGGCCAGACTGAAACTTAGTCTTACCTTATGAAACCATCAAACCAATTTGGATCTATAAAATTCAAGTAGGAATTGCTTCTATGGCACAAACATCATATAAACTATAGCATTCCGCAAAAACCCTGATGCTTTAGAAGAAATAGCTTCAAAGTAACAATTTCCTTGTAAGATTTAACTTTCTTGCGATCTTTTCTAAAGGGTGCGGGGAGTATTTGTTCTATTTTTCTTCTTTTTTTTTTTTCAAATCCTAAGACAATGAAATTACTGTTAATAAAGCTCAATGTCAAGAGATGATTAAGATCTTTTTAGGGAGTCAGTTGGAAGATATTAAAGAATAAGTGGTTTCTAAGTTATTTAAAATTTTACCGAGCTACCAGAGAAGGTCACTTGAATAAGATTCTTTTACATTATTAACCGGAACCAAAGTACTTTTATTTCCCATAAAACTAAGTAGAGATTTCAAAGAATTTCTGTCTTTTATTTATCTGAAATTTGAACTAAACTATGTAAACTGTCTAAACTGTAAACTATATCTATAGTATTCCATGTGTCAGATGCCAACCTTACAAGTTATAAATCGGTTGCTGCAATGTATGAAATTACAGGAATTAAAACTGTTTCCTCATATACCATATTCTCTGGGTATTCTTTCCAGTGACTACTATTCACTTGCAACTCTCGACTAAATGTTCCAAGGAAAGAGATGCTAAATTTTGACCACAACAAACGCTTGCTTGGAGTCCAAATAAAAACCGTTTAATATTAAGGAAACATGGAAATGTTAGAGAAGAATTGTTAGCATCAATAAGTTACGTAAATAAGAAAGGATAAAAAAAAAAAAAAACTTATTGACTCTATGAGAAGACAATAATTTTTCCTTTTTAATATAATTAGGGTTCCGGTCCCAAAGGGTCCCAAAGGGTCCCAAAAGGCCTTATTGCGAGAGCTTCGTTGTCCGTCCGTCCTCGGGTCATATCTCATGAACCGTAATAGCTGGAGAGTTGCAATTGTCACAGAATTTGTAGTTCTATCCAGGCATTAGCAACAAATACTGAAACTAAAATATTTTCACAAACTTAGAGCGGTCCCCATACAAGAAACATTTTGGTTTGTATGGCAGCTACACGATCCAGTAATCCCACGATCTTAAAAATTGAATTGTTGGTGGCTATACATCAGAAACTTATACTGTCGAAATTTCTGCTTGATCGGATTGCTAGGGAGGGTACCTCCCGTACAAACCCCCATTAAAATTCAGGTTCTTATTAAAGAAAATACGTTTTTTTTTTTGTTCTATCTACCTAAAATTTAGACACTATAAGTTTCAGTCAAACTCCATAAGAAGCATCATAGCCTAAGACCTTTGCAGTATGTCAATGTCTTATACAGGCGAACTTTGTTTTCTAGGCAAAGTTAAGTTAGTAACAACAAATCATTTTTATAAAAAGTGGTCCTACATTAGACAAGAAATTCATAATTAATTTTTTTAATAATTGTGTATAAACAAAATTTATAATTTCAGGGTTTCTTATAATAGAAACTAAACCCATCTAAAAGAAACGAAAGGTTTCTAATAAAATAAACATGACACAGAAAAGTTTTTCAATTGGCAACGGAATCTCGGGTGCCCACGCAGCCTGAAAAAGAAAAAACCATCGATAACCAATGACAACGTTGTAAATACTTGGAACATAAAGGCCCAACAACAAGCTGCATGAAAGCGCGTCAATTGACATGCGTTAACACGCCTCCCACAACCTCAGAGGTATAGGAGCGTGGGTAGCTAGCTATTGTATGAGGCATTCGATTGTCCAATGGTGGGTGTTAATTATAGTATTTCGCATCTGAAAGCAAAATAAACCGGATTTTATAGTAGCAACACAATATTAACAACAAAAGATACAAGAGTGAGTGCCATACATGTGATATAAGGTTGACTCTGTCAGTCATATAATACTTTGAATCCACCATAGTCTAAATGGTATAAATATAAGAATCCAATTGGATTCTTTGTACAATTTATTTATATAGTCATACTATTCCAATAACAATATGAATATAACCAATGGCAGCCATTTTCTTATTGCCATTACATTCATACTTATGCCAACTTATGAAGTATTCAACACACTAGCCGAAATTCACCACACCATTGACTTGCTCTTTTTAACACTTAATAAGACAATTTGGTGATCTCTCTCTCTCTCAGCCACATAACAAACAAAGTCAATTGTGTGTTGCAATGTTTTTTCGTCGTTTGTGCTTCTTTCGCCCATTCGCCCTCGTGCTGCTCGTCAGTCAGGGTGCGCGCTGCTTCTTTCCTTCGCACGCAATCGAATTATCAAAACTGTTTTCATTCCTATTTCATCTCTCTTCGTGTTCGTGTTCGTGTTCGTACGTACGTCCGTGTTGCAAGTAGAAGCAGCATCCAAAGCAAGCAAGACCGAGTGAGCGGAGCGATCTGCCCGCAGCGCAAGCACAGCAAGAAATCTTTAAGTTAGAATTTCAGGAGTCATTCCTGCTGCGCATCTTGCAACGGAAAGTCTTGAAATTTTGGCATGCACACTCGGGTAAACAAACGCGCGCGTTGTTTGCTTCTTATATTCAATCAAATGTTGTGCTACGAAATTTTACAAAATCTCGTATTCAAATAAAAGATTATTTTTAAAAACGAAAACCAAAATAAAAGAAACAAATTGAACAGAAATTATCTACTTATGACTATGTAGATCATTCGTGGATATTTCTTATGGATTAAACAAATGAAGTGTTTTTTAAAATTGATACAAAAAAAAGAAAAGAAGAAATAAAGAGAAAAATATATACAAATATTTAAAACCATTTTATGAATGAATATATAAATGGCCAAAGTGCCTGTGAACAAAACAGTGAAGTTTATTGAAACATTATTGATTCTTGTGCTAAGTAAATGACCCTTATTGCCCCTTTTTAATCCTTGAATAGACAACTAAACCAAACAAACCAAAATCAAAATGATGATGAACGCTTTTATTGAGCCAACGCCAACGCATCATCATTTGGCTTCATATGGCTTACGTATGTCACCAAATACGACAAGCCAACAAAGTGATCTTGCCACACAGCATCAACAGCAACAGCAGCAACAACAGCAGCAGCAACAACAGCAACAGCAACAACAACAGCACCAACAACAGCAACAACAATCACAACAGCAACAGCAGCAACAACAACAGCACCAACAGCAGCAACAACAATCACAACAGCAACAGCAACAGCAACAACAGCAGCAGCAGCAATCCCAATTGGATGCTACCACATTGATGTCTCTAGGTGGCATTGGTGGTGGCGGCGTCCTTAGCGGTGGTGGTAGCTCCAGTGACATGTCCTCACCAACAACAGCTGCCGCCACCGCAGCCGCCTACCATACCAATTCCGGTTACGGACACTTTAATACACAATTAGGCAGTTATGCCTCACGTGATTTTCTCCTTGGCCGTCGTACCACCGATGCCACCGATTATAACACGGCTGCCACAAGCCAATTGATGGGACAAAGTGCTGCAACAGCTGGTGCTGCCGATTCAATGCTCTTCTCAACAGCTTTTCCGACGGCAGCTGCCGCTCAAGCCGATCTCTCCACATCCTTTGGCCAACATCCATTTCACACGCATCATCATGCTGCGGCAGCAGCCCATCATCATCAACAAATGCGTAGCATGGGCATGGCTGCCGACTATGCAGTTCATTCTTATGCCCAGCATCATAGTAATTTTCCGTCGGTACATGCAGCCCATCATGCCCATGCGGCCCATGCCCATGCGCATCCACATCATGCTGCTGCTGCTATGTCTGCCATGCATCCGGCTGGAGCTGGTGCTTTTTTGCGTTATATGCGTCATCAGCCGACATCGGCAGCTTCATCGATCAAACAAGAAATGCAATGCCTATGGATTGATCCCGATCAACCGGGCCTAGGACCAAATGCACGTAAAACTTGCAATAAAATCTTTCATTCAATGCATGAGATTGTCACCCATTTGACGGTGGAACATGTCGGTGGTCCGGAATGTACAACGCATGCCTGCTATTGGATCGGTTGCTCACGCAATGGACGTCCCTTTAAGGCCAAGTACAAGCTGGTTAATCATATACGAGTGCATACTGGTGAAAAACCCTTTGCTTGTCCACATCCCGGTTGTGGTAAAGTCTTTGCACGGAGTGAGAATCTAAAGATTCACAAGCGTACACACACGGGTAAGTTACAATCCAATTCATTTCCATGTATTGACGGAATGCTGGCCTTTGTGTGTGTTTATATAATTTAAATGTCAGTCAATTTTGAATGGAGTTTTCAATGGAAATGTCATCAAAGTATGAACTAAAATCCTTTGGTTTAACCCATTACTGCCAAGTGACTGACTGAGTTAGTGATTGAGTTAACTGTTGGTAGGCGTGATAGGCACACTGACTTTTTTCTAAGGATTTACATTTTAAAAATTTGAACCGATTTGATTCTTCTTTATTATAGTATTGAGATATAGATATGGGTTTAGGTTTGGTTTTGGGATTGGGATTGGGTTTTGGGCGTGAGAGTTAGTAAACGCCTAACGCCTGACGATTTTACTTACCTTTACCTGTTTATCTCTAGCAGATTTTATTTCCAAGTCTTTATGTTTTGTGTTGCAAATCCTTTAGGCTTAAGTCTTTGTGACACCTGAATATCCTTTTGGTTGAAAATTGTATGTGACTTGACTTCCTTTTTCACAAATATTTTGCATAAGCCAATAACCAACAACCAACAAAACATATCTTGACTTTAAACTTTGGTTTTTCAATGTTACTACTTAGTACATAGAGGAACTGCCTTTCAAAGAGGATTAACCGTCGGTAAACTTAAGTCATAGGAATATAAATTTTGGTTATTCATTCGTAAACAAAGCATTGATATTTGTTTTTTAATGTTGGATGACAAAATTTTGTTGATTAAGAAATATTTTAGTTAATTTAATAATATCTCTATGATCATCCTCCTCTAAATTTTTCCAATTTTCCCTTTTCAGAGCTTTTTTAATCGAACTACTCGATATTGGGTTCAGTTCCTTACTCCATCTACATGAGTCTATATGAGTCCTTTGTTAAACTTTATAATCACTTGTAGACTACCTTCCTTTCGATTCTCCCTTGTTTATTGATTATTTCACTCCCAATTTCATATACTTCTGTATATGTCTGTCCATGATTAAGAAACATTTTACTTGACTTGGTAAATCAAACCAAAACACAAACACATGAGGGTTTTGTTAAGCTTTATAAGTATGTTGTACGTGTTGTATTCCTCCTCTAGATTTCCTTCCTCTTGAGTTTCTCTTTCTATTTGGTTATTTTACCCCCAATTTTATATTTATTTGGCATTGAGTTTGGTATTAAAGGCCTATGGTTGTTCATAACACATATGGATTTCTTTGCACAATTACAAGCGGACACGTGTCAACACACACACACACACACAAACTCACAACAATATAAACAATACATAAACACACTTACTCACACATGTTTAATGCTATTTAAATGAGAGTTTATGCAAGTGTCAACAAATAAAAACAAACGCCACTGTCAACTGATTGAAATTTGATTTATTTTTATGATTTCTTTATGAGTTAGATGCTTTTTGAATGGTAAAGAGAGAGAGAGGGGGTCACAAGAATCAAGACTAACAGTAATACAAAATATAACTAACTGTTCATTTGCATTTATTTACCTTTTCCCTTTCCTTTCCATCTGTGCTGTGCTTTGATATTCTCCTTGAATTCAATTCAATCATTTACTTTAAGTCAAGTACCCAACAATAAATGCACTTAATTAGCATTCGCCTAACTAAGCAGAGTTTTGAACTCTTAGAGATAGAGAGAGAGAGGGAGAGGAAGAGGAAGAGAGAGGATAAGTTTATGTAAATTCCAATTGAGTTGTTGTTTTCATTAAATCAAACTCTTGTAAAGAGAAGAAGTAGAAGCGGCTACTTCAAATAATTTAATCAAATATGAAAAGAAAGAAAAATTTATAAAAAAAAAAAAAACACAATTTTTAAGAATAACAACAAATTGCAGCTCAAATGATTTCTTTTAAAAGCCACACAAGAAAAATTGAAAAACAGAATATCTCATAAGAAAGAAATAAGAAATAAAAACAACAAGAAAGCGCATATGAAATAGAGACAGAAAGATAGATACGCAGATGGACAATCAGACAGACATAGAAACTAAATATTTTTTGCTTTGTAATGATTGCCAATCACAGCATTTCATATTGATTTGTCTTTAGCCAAAGGCAATACACATATCTAGATGCATAGATACTTTCCGACATATTGTACATACTCGTACATTTTTTTTTTCCTTTTGTAAATCAACCAAAATACAAATTAATTCATCATTATGTTATTGTGTTGCTGTGTATTGAAAATAATTTTTAAAAAATCAAAAAAATAGTCAAAGAAAAATAACTACAACGAAATTCAACATGGCAGCAAAATACAAGTGAATATTGTTTGTGTATGTATCTACATAGATAGATAGATAGATACATATGTAGCACTATGAACATTTTAATTACTCATCAATGAATCTGCAATTTTATTTAAAAAAGAATTTCACTACATTTGCCGCTGCTGTTATTAACATTTTTACCATTTTCTTTCTTTGATTTCAATTCCTGTTTCTCCATACACATACACACATACACATACCTTGTATTTCTTTTCAATTCAATTCATTTCAGTTCATTTTGATTTGATTTCTTATGTTTTAGCTACAAATTGTATACATATTTCCAACTCTATTAAATTAGATTATGCTTTACTTTTTTAATTTTTTTTTATTTTTTCTTATATTTTTTTTTTGTTTTGTTTCCTTCATTTTTTTTTTTTCTTATTATTATTATTATTATTTTTTGCTTATTTCTTTCCCCGCTTTTAGCTAGCAATATCTTTGACTAATTTGTAACTGCCACACTTAGTCAAGTAGCTAAAGCCAGAATTAAGTTTCAACTTATCTTATTTATGCCTATAAATCAGTGAAAAAATGCTGTTTTTTCTTGTATTTTTCATATTTCTTATTTTGTTTTTAAAATAAAAACCGGTTTATTCATTGAGTTTTGCTTTACCTAAAAGATAAAAGATACATTTACTCCTATACTAGTTATTACTTTGCTTCATGCATATTAAAAATCATTTTATTTATATATTGAAATTGATTTCTTTAGCACAACAAAAAAAAAAGGGTACTAAAAATATACATATTTTTTTGATATTTCATTCATTCATTCATATTTTATTATATTATATACTGTTGTTAAAAAAGTTTTACAATTTTTAAATATCAAACAATCATAATAACAATTGAAAATGAAATGTACTTCATAATGTCAACAGCAATTCAATGATGTGTCAAAATAACTCAAAATTTAACAATCAAAGACAAATTTTCAATTTTTATAACACAAAAGCATTGATATATTATTATTTTCTTTATGATGTAGAAAATAAAGGGAGATAATCCTTATTAATGGGCCTCAATCAATCTTTTGAAAATCATAAATGTATGAAGTATGTAGGTATGAGTTAAAATCTATGAATTTGATTCAATTTTTGATGCGACGGATCTTATTCAGTTTGCCTAAATTTCTTGACAATGATTTT
Source organism: Amiota minor (assembly GCA_037043295.1). Lineage (NCBI taxonomy): Eukaryota > Metazoa > Arthropoda > Insecta > Diptera > Drosophilidae > Amiota > Amiota minor. The sequence goes on along the minus strand of JBAMAW010001470.1, from coordinate 1,007,281 downwards.
ATTAAACAAATAATAGGATCTACCTAATAAGGATCCAATGAGTATAAAATATAACCGTGTTTTTCTTACCTCATCAAGTCAAAATATCCTTCATCCATGGCAATTGGATTATATTATTGTATATTATTAAGTACCTTTAATTCCGTTTGGAGCGTAGCATTAAAGTCTTTCCGATTTTGTACAAGATTATTTCAGTTGGTATTAGAGTTCTTCAACATACGTACTTAAGATGTTTTTAACGTGAAAATGTTTTTTTAAAAGCTTCCAATTGTCCTGTCAAAATGTAACGCTTTTGGTGTCGCCATATATTTTAAAATATCTCGTGACTCAAAAGTCATAGCGTCATAGTAAGTTTTACATTCTGAAAATATAAGAGTGCAGAGTTGCTTATAAGAACGTTTTTGTTATTTTTGTGTTACAATTTTAAGATTCACGGGAAAACTTACAAAGAAGTATGTTTATTTATAAACAAAATAAAACAAGTTTCATTTCTTTCCTTATAAATTTTTAACTATGCCTGATGGTTCACGAGAAATATATCCATGAAAAAATATTACAATAGTGTAGCAACTAGGGTGAAACCTAGTCCTCTGCAGTTTCTCAAACTTGGTGGGTTCCACCAGAGAACTGACCTGCAAACTTCGTCGACATCTTTGGGTAAAGTATAGTCTATCCATCCAAATAGTCTATGCTCTATTTCAAGCTTAGAGTTGACTGTCCTTCTCCATTATAATATAATTCTCTTTTAATCATAACTGGAGTTGTCTCACAAGGTTCCCTATTGGATCAAAACAAATGGCAAGGTTAACAAAACAATTTATATCCTTTACCCCGAAAGTTTGCCTTATCTTTACACAATAAAATGATGATCCTATAATTCATTCTTTTTGGCTCGTTTGTCTCACATAAATAAGACAGAAATGTCTTAAAATAAATTTTTTAAGATAATTTTTGTTAACCATTCTATTTTTCTACAGCTTGGCTGCATGAAGTAGAAAAAGCTTAATATATTCAAGGTTCAATCAATATTATTAAAAGAAAATTTATTGAATCAAACAATTTTGTATTCCATACCAAATATGACTGATTCTCGCTTCCCAATCGGTCTAGTAAGTAGTACTTACTAAGTATTAAACTAAGTTTTGTCTAAGGACATTCGACTTATTACTTTTATTCAAAATCTCTCTAATAGATTATCTCTCATGTCTGAGAAACTACATTTTTCTAATCAATATTATAATTGTGGTTTTCTGAAGTCTGTTTTTTTGATTGTATTGTATTGGAATCTTCTATCTTTTCAAACAAATGATAAATGAAATATTGAAACATCTATATATCAAACTACAAACTACTTATCTTCCGACTTTCTATTAAGCAAACAAATTACTTAAAATATCTGTACCAAATTGCATACAAAATAATGACTATATTCAATTGATTGGAAAATTGTTTACGTATTATATAATAAATAGTAAATAATATTGTAAATGGTACATAAACAATTCAGCACATTCAACAAGAATTTTATGTACTGGTATATTGTGTATTGAATGGCAATAAACCATAAACATCTGCGACAATTAAATCCAAAGAACACAAACGTTCCTATAATTGCTTTAAAATTACGCCACTCGTTTTAATAAAGCAAAACAAAGGCAAGGCAATTCAATAATAATATTGTAATAACAACAATTATGTCTAACAATAATGTATAGCAGCACAACATCCTACTTACATACAATACATACAACAAAACCCAATCAATATTCAGTGTTTGTTTGTGCAGAGGAGTAGTTTGTGTAAGGACAACAAAAGTGTGCGGAAGGCAACAGCAAAAAGCAGCAGAAATCGAAAAGTTTATCAATATCAACAAACAACAAATAAACAAAGACAACAGCAGCAGCAGCAACAATAATAATAATAATAATGGCGGCCGTGACAGAAATGAAAGCTAACGTCAAAATCAGAAGCAGCAGCTGCTGCTGCTGCTGGTGTTGCAACAACAACGGCAACTGCATAAATTACAAAAACAATACCAGCAGCAACAACAAAATATTATCCTTGCTTTGTCCAAAGTTCAATTTGCCTGCTTGCTTGTTTGCTATCACACAGACAAACTCACTACACTTACTCATCATCATCACATTTTTACTCACTAAACTCTCTCTCTCTCTCTTTCTCTCTGTGTGTGTGTGTGTTTTTTCTATTTAGCAAACTCTCTTCATTGCTTCACTGTCACTCATTTGCTTCTCTTTGTGTCTGCCATTGTTTTGGTCACTTGACTGTTTATTAAATGCATATAAACAACAAGAATAACAGAACAGTAACAAGAATAGCAAGAAAATGGCGTTATGATTATCAATTTTTTTATTTTTGTTTTTTTGTTTCCTATTCCTTGTTGACCATTTATGGTAAATACAATACTTACAGATTAAATACACTTGACACTTGACAAATGAATGACAATTGATGCAAAATTGAAGATAATTTTTATTAGTTGAAAGAATCTTTAAAGAAAATTAAAGAGGTGAAATTAATTTGCCTAAAGTATGAGAAATTAATAAACCTGCAAAAATGTTAGAGATATTCTATTGAAGTGGCACAGAATATATTTATATCTTTCATTCAATTTTAAATATTGTATTTTGCAATCATAATTTTCTTTTTATTCATTTTTGTCCAATTTCAATTGAATTTTTTTAAATAAAATTATAAAAACTACAATTTTTGTATTATTTTTACCACTCTGCCCTTTGTAAAAGCAGCGGCCTTACAGTAAAACCTCGATTATCCAAGTTTGCTCGGAGTTGAACTCATATCGGATAATAGAAAATCAAGTTTATAAGATGAGTTTTTATAAAAAGTGGTTAAACTTTGAGGTATAAAAAGGAATGTCGGAAATAATAAAAAGGAATGGAAATAATTTGCTCTGCTAGCTCGACAGGTTTTCAAACTTTTACCAAAATTTTGAATAACTTTTTCCATTAATGATGGTTAATTTTGTGCTAATTGTTATTGATGATGTTGTCTTTGAGGTGTACAACAGTTTAAAGATTTTCCATATAAACTTTACTCTTCAAGAATCCCCATAAGAAAAAGTTCAATGAAGCTAAATAACTTGACAAGAATATTTGGTTATCATTGGGCACCAATTGGATTTTGCCAAAAGATCAATTTAGAGATCATCCCAGATCTTGTATCATCCCAGATATTATAATGGTTGGTCTCCTGATTGGGTTGATTATGAGAATGTAAATTTTAAAGATATCTCAAATTTGAACAGGTTTTACAAGTATAAACATATTTAATTTCTAAAATAAAATGGGAATCACACAGATTAGTGAAGATATAATAGACGGTAATCAGAGTTATCAAATTCATCACTTACGTATGTAGTATCCCAATTCCTGAATATACTCTTTTAATAAAGGTCCGGATAATTACTATCTATTGAGATTCAACTGTATTTGTATGTATGCCTAACTCCCGGTGCTTTAATCTGTTTGTAGTGTTTCAGTTTGAAGTTTATATAATTTTTTTGTTGCTCTTATCCTGTCTAGCAAGGCTGTCTCTTGAATTGTTGGTTTTTGTTTTTGTTTTTTTATTTGTCTGCTTGTCTGTCCATTTGCCATTGTCGCTTGATCTGAACCAACAGTTTTGCTGCTCTGTGTCCAGTTTTCTACCTTGCAATCATATTCACATTCATGCAACTACAACGGCAACAACAATCAGAATGTGTGTATGTGTGTGTGTGTGTGTATATATATACTGTATATATGTGAGATATCGTTGCTTTAGTTGTTGCAGTTGTTGTTGTTGTTGTTGTTTGTTGTCTCCATTGTTGGGTGTTTATTAAATGCAGACGCCTCTTCTTTGCAACGACACGACATTCATTTTTTTTTTTTTTTTGGTTGAGATTTTTTCTCCATTTTTGCTTTTGTATATTATTTTTGTTGTTGTTGCTGTTGTTGGAAGCACTTGCAACGTTTATCATTGTGTGGTTTTTTTAAACGTTGACATTGTCCTTGTTGTTGGTGATTGTGTTGTTGTCACACGACAAGTTTATCCATTAACACCTACAATTTTCCACTCAACAAGAACAAGTAACAACAGATTCAGACACCATCAACATCAAACAACAACAACAGCAACAGCAACAACAACCTGATCCAATAGAAAATTCAGCACAACTTTGCGGTTAGTTGGTTTTTTGATTTTATTTGAGTTTTCTTTTATTTTTTTTTTTGTTGGTTTTATCAACTCTGTAATTCTCATGGACTCACCTTTGCATTTGCCCTGGCGTTGTTAGTTTCGCACTGAAGCTCAAAGTCCTTCTTCTGATTTTCATTTATTTACTAAGCTTTCTCTTTACTCCTTTTGTGAGTGGTTTAGTAAACAAGTGCAATCATCCTTTTACTCGCCAGAACAGAAGGAGTAAGCAAAGGTAGGGGCCAGCATGAGGTAATTATGTTCGCCATGTTCATGGGAGTCACTAACATTAACCTAAGTTTGTTTTGCCATAAAAGTTTAAACTTGAAACGACCCTTGTAGATGTTGATTAGCTACTTGTTTTAACGGTATTTTAATGATGCTGACAACTTGCCAACAACAAACAGAAAGACACAGAGAGATTTCTCTCAGGACGACTAAATGCCATTTAGTTGGTGTTTTAACTTTGTTTTGCAAATTACTGAAACGTCAAATTTAATATGGAGGGAATAGTTAATGGCAATTTAATTTTGAAACAGAATTATATTCTCAAGATGATCCACTTGATGTACTTCGTCTTGTCTTTGATTAGGCACAGTTAGTATTTTGGGAACAATGCATCTACATTTCTAAGAAAGAAAATGGTTCTACATAATGCATTGCCTAGAATCCTTGTATAGCTGATTATTTTTTAAATATCCTGAACTCTTTGTGTCGACATTTTCTCATAGAGATTTTCTTTATGTAAAGATTTGATAATTGACTTTAAAATTGATTTCCAATAAGTCAGTCCATTTGTTTTATTTATATTTATTAAAATTAATTATAATATTGCATTTTTACAAATAGTAAAAATAATAATGGACGTATTTTGGAGAACTAGGTGCAAGGGCCTTTGACTCTTATTTTATTAATTTTTAGGAAGGAGAATAACCTTTCAATATTTGATTCTGTTGTGGGAAAAAGGAATGATGAACTTTGTTTTGGAACTAGGAAAAAAGGCATTTCTGATACTTTATAATTGAGTGCAATTGTCCAATATACAATTCTTATCCATGACCATGTCAGGATGGACGCATTTCCCCCTTTAAACGATGTGTGTGGGTGATGACGCTATGCTCAAATCGTAACCGTGTGGAGATGGTGCATGTTTTTATTGGAACAGCTTATGGAAAATTTCTCCAGGTGTGGATTAACAAGTTTTTTTCTATGTTAAAAAGCTAGCCAGTCTTCATATTCATAAGATTGTATTATGTCTATGATTGTCCTGCCCATGTCGTTTTTTTTTTGGAAGCAAATATGGTTATTAAAGATCACTGTGATACTAACTTAGCTGCTGCATTGACCATTTCATTTCTTTTACCCTTTTACCCAGAATATTTTTATAAAAGGGCTCTTGTAAAATATAATTATTGTGTAAGAAACTACATTCCTTTAAAGGCTTAAGATCTCAAAAAGTTATTAAAAGAGTGTAAATTTGTTATATAGAAAATCTGATTGATCGAACTGGAAACCAATTTTTTATTTATTTTATTTTATTAGAACTAAGATTATAATTACAAATTATAACCTAGTATTTTAATATGAGCAATAGCGACAGAGGCCTTCAGCTCAGGGGAAAGTTAAGAAGGAAAGGAGAAAATTAGAAAAGTGCAGGACCAAGACTTGCCTTGAGCGGGAATCGAACCCGCGACTCTTGGGATGTCAGCCAGCGCACTAACCTCTGGGCCAACGAGCCAGTCTGGAAACCAATTTTATATTGTATGATTATTTCTAATTGAACAATAGAAGTTTTTCATGCTTTCTTGCTAAAATTTTCCCTTTAAATGTTAAAACTTAACATACAACTGTTAGTTAACAGAAATCTGTTAATGTAACATTTTTTCATAATTCAAATATGTAAGTATTGTAATTCAAAGAGAAATATTAAAGTTGAGATATATACAATATATATAGTAAGTATTATATATTCTTAGCAAGAATATCAAAACTGCAAATGTCAATGATTGATGACTTTATTGCGGGTTCAATGTTTTTGACTCAATAACAACAATAACATTATAGAAATGCACTCTGAAATACAAAAATCCAAATGTGTTCAACACAATTTTTGTTCATTTCTGTTGTTGGTTTTTTCTCATTATTTTCCTATATTTTATTTAAAGGAAATATCCTTCTTAGAATTGTCATGTTTTCTGTGTTTGATGTTTTTCTCTTCTTTTTTTTTTTTTGTTTTTTGTTTTTGTATTTTTGTTGAGCAGGTAAAGTATCTGCCTCCTGCCAATTCATACTGTCCCGCTTTTCCATGCATCTAAATGACTCTTTCCTTATCTGATTGACATTCAAGTAAGAGATACATGTTTTTCTTTTACTTTTTTTTTTTTTTTTGCAACAAACAATTCGAATTCTGTTTGTCAAACTGCAAATCAATTAGTTTCGCTGTGAGAGGGTTTGATTTTTCCATTTTCATTTCTAGAAGATACTTGTTGTTGTTGCTAATTTCATTGTTGTCCTCAGCACAGGACACAGGATTTCGGTTAATGTAGTATGACGAATGAATGTCATGTTGTGCATAAAAGTATTTAAGAGTCGCCTACAGTGCCAAGGGTCTGTCTGTCTCTCTGTTTCAATTTTTTTCGCCTTTTATTTTTTTTTTCATATTAAATTAATTTGTTTGTTTGTTTGTTGTATTTTTCGAAAATTAGTTGCACCTAATTAAAAGTATCGTTTTTCCCACTTTACTTAAATTTGAAGGTAACTGTAACTTGAATTTTTTAACACTTGGCATATTTTTGTTGCCAAAACTGAAAGATATTTTTGCAAAGTATTGCAAAACTTTGTTATTTATGTACTTGCAAAAATGATGCATAAATCAAATCGAATCCACTGCTGCACTGGTTACGTTACTCTCTCAACTAGCGACGGCAATGAAACGAAAATAAAAATAAAAATGAAATATGAACTGAGCCAAAATTGAAAAACAAATAAAACAAAAAAGAAAAGAAAATGGGGCATCAACCTAAGAACTTACCAAACAAAGCGGAAGTAGTCAGAAAAAGACTCTATCTTTTGACTTTCTTTATCTTCAATTCTTTTCCATCTATGAAGGCGTGTTTTCCTCTTGATATGTTTGGGGTGCAATTTCAATTTGAATTCAGATGAATTGAGTTGGAAACACTAACAATGCGAATTGTATTAAAATTAATGGGCCAAAAGTGAACAACGAACGGCAAATGACAACGACAAAGGTGTCCAAACATCAACTTAAAGAAGGCATCAATTTTGTTTATAAGACAATTTAGATTAGATACAGACAGAAGATAATTATTAAGATATATAGTAGATACACATATACACACATACATACATAGATATAGAATCAGCAAGAAAGTTAGGCAATCATATAACTGAAAGAAAGAATCGTACACGAGGCGTGAAATAAAATTTAAATATTTTTTCTAACAATTTTTTGTTCTCTGCTAACTTTAATTTTTCATTTTTGTAAAAAAACCCTTAATAAAAAAACAATCCAAACATCCGCATTAAAAAACAGCATGTTGTCATTTATTATACTTTGCTATTTAAATGCTGAGTGATTTTATGATTGAGTTAAGCAATAAAACAATTTGAAATTAATTTTTTTTTTTATATATTTTTTATTTCTTTTTTGTTTTTAATTTATTTTCATTATAAAAATATTGAACTTGTTGAGAAAAGAAGAGAAATCATGATAATTAAACAATTATATTTAATAATTTTCTTTAAACTAAAATCACAATTATTTTCTCTTTAAACTACAAACTCCTAGAAAATGGAATAGGTGAAATAAAAAAGAAACAAGGAAACTTAAAAGTTTTGAAAATCAATTAAATTTAAATCAAAAAATATTTTATTTTATTATTTTTTTATTAACAGAAAGGCAGCTGACGAGATCATTAAGAAGCATCAAAATTCCACTTCACAAGTACAGTGCGGACTCCTGTCTTCTTTCAATTTTTATGGGGCTTTCTCCTTTTATTTTTAGGTTTCCACAGATTCACATCCATTCAATTCGTTCTCTAAATCAGTCCTTTCAGATTACCTTCATTTATGGCTCCTTCTTCTTCCTCGTCATGTTTTTGAAATGAAACTTCTTTAGCGAAGGGGAATAAATCCAAAATATATGAAAATGAAATGTGACGAAAATCAAAATTTGACGATGTTATTATTATATTGGAGCTAATTACCCAAATACAATTGAAATATCTCCGTGGCGAAGTGGTTAGAGAGTAGGACTTGCAAACCGAGGGTATGGGGTTCGAGTCCTGCACTGGGAATATTTTTTTTCTCCTTCTTTAGCGAAGGGAAGTAAATCCAAAAATATGAAAATGAAATGTGATGAAAATCAAAATTTGACGATGTTATTATTGCGCATTGTTTTGTGCGTCTTCCCACTACGTCTCTGAAGCATCATTGCATTTTGATTTACGTCACATTTCATTTTCAAATTTTTGGATTTACTCTCCTTCGGTAGAGAAGTTTTTCATATGTTCCGATGACGGTAAGGCGCAAAACTTAAACTTTTTTTTGTTGTTTTCTGTTTTGAGTTCATTTTATAGGTTTCAAGAAAGCTAATATGGTTAAGGTTTGATAACAATGCCAGTGAGTTACTTCTAAAGAGAGAAAAGTGAACAGAATAATATTAAGTTTGATGATATTGTATGTTATTAAGATATATATGCATCGTCGAAGAATCAAAGAGTGGGACCTTTTCAACCTTCTCGGGCAATTATTTGTAGTAAGGGCCATAGCAAGAGGAGGAGGCTTGCACATTTAGTTGGTCCTTGCAATGACCGGCGTTGCGGTTAATTTGCCCATGAAGAAGAAGATAGGATTTCAAGGTCCCTGTGTTTTTAAATCAATTTGACGAACCAAGAAATGCCTGTGATTATAAACTACATAAATGGTTCTTCAAGTTCTCTTCTTATCACATTTAAGAACTTATGATTTAAAGACGCATATACAATATATAAGTTACTAAAGGACATGGAAATATATACTTCTATTCATTATTTTATACACAAATTCTCATAATTGCAGAATATGATCTGTTTAACACTCATAAATCATTAGTATGATGAACATAGAAATCTATTTATATTTTTAATATTCTTATTGAGCTCAAAATCCTTTTTTAAAATTCTTATTTGTTCCCTTTAAATTTCATATGATTAATTTGAAAATCCATTTTCAGTTTTTATTAGTAAATTATTAATCCTAACATACTTTCAAATTCCTTGAAATAATTTACATAATTTTGTTAATCTTCCTTTTTTATTTTTATTGTATTGTATATCGCCTATCTCCAATTATCTTTACATATTCTCTATAATTATTGTATCACCAAAGAAACATGAATAACAATAATTAAAATGAACGCCATATTTGATTGGTCTAAAGACCATTTATAACCTGCCCTTAAGGTAAACAAGGACATCATCAACATCATCATTATCATCATCATCAGCATGGACATAGTCTTCACTATAAACGAGACTATCTATGTTAATGATATTCATATACTTTATGTTGTATGTATGACGCTGCATTATAATTCTATGCTCCTTTAACTTTCAATGACCATGAATGGCTAAAGCGTGTCCTTGTTTGTTACGCTTTGCTGCGCCTTTTACTTAAACTCGTATATAATATGGAATAAATACAAAAGGGTGGTGCTGATAATGATGAACATTTCTCTAAACCTTGTCCAAGCTGTACTTAATATGAATACATATGCTTACTTATTACTGATGAGTATGAGTATATATTATGTAGAGTAAAGCATGAGATACTTTTGGAAATGTCAAAACAAATTCAAAGTCTCATTGTGTGTGTGTGTGATTGTGTCGCATTATAATACTCAGTTCCATTTTTATTTCTGTGGCACCTTTTCTTTTCTTTTCTATTCTATTCTAGTATTCCATTCAATACCATTTTATTTCATTTCATTTTTCCATTCATTTTTTGGTTTTGCTTCGGCTCGCCTTGCCTTGCCTTGCCATACGGCAGGGGTTAGTTTTCCTTTCTAAAGTGACTGTAGGAAGGGAAAGGGTTGTTTGCTATTAGCCTAAGTAGCCATTTTGTTTATACTTGTATTTTCAAATTATATACAATTTTTTGTTATTTGACAGTTGACAAAGTAGTTATCATTTTTTTATTAACTGTTGATGCGTGGCAACATTGCGTGGCGGCATTGAGGCGTTTAAGCTGCTTATTGTCTTTTCTATTAATTTTCTTAAAATGAAATAAAGGGTCTGATTAAAGGGTTTCTTTTTTTTTGCCTTTGATGGTGAATAAAGCCTAAAGCTTTATTTATTAATTTACACATTTTATTGAATTTTGAAATATTGTATTAGAATATTTTTCCTTTGATTTTAATGAACTGAGTTAGAAATATTGCAAAAATGTTTGTTATAAATTTCTAAGTCATTCCTCAATAGCCTTCGACTGGGTCACGCAGCACACACGCCCTTCTTGCATACCACAGCTGTCATAATTTTTTTTTTTTTTGAACATTCTTTTTCGGATTAATTAAAATTGTGGCCGAAAATAGAATTTCTTACACAAAAAAAAAAAAAAAAATGGGTGTTCTACTAAACAAGCAAAAATATGCTACCAAAAAACAAAATCATAAGAGAATAAAGAACCGACAACAGACCATTTGCCTTGAATTTGGTTAAAAGGACATACAGAACACCAAGAAAACAAAACTCAAAATACTTTGAGCCACGTTCCAGGCGCATTTCGATTTGGTCAAAACAAAAAATAATAAAAAAAGAAAAGAAGAGAAGAAAAATATAAAAATTAAAAGAATAAAAAAATATTCACATAAAGAACTGATCAGCACCAGACAAACCATAAAATTAAACTGTCATCTTGCATATTTTTTATACGCAGATACACAATGCGAAATCTAAGCCTTAAACAGTGGCGTAGTAGGAGGAGTAGGAGGAGGGGTAATGGATAGTATGCAAAGCACCAACAACACCAAAATGAAGAAAACAGAAGGCCCAGAGAAAATATGCCAAGCATCATCAGCAACAGAATCATCATTATCATCATCATTATCATTATCATTATCATCATCAGCAACAGCAATCGAAGAAGTCTCCAGCTTTTTCTGTCTTTCTGTCTTTCTGTCTGTCTGTCTGTCTTTCTGCCTTATTTTGTTGCTTCTTTTTTTTTGCAGTTTTTTTTATTCCTTTGAATGAGAAGGAGTTGTATACAACAACAACAACACACAGAAATATGTAAGAAACCCTGACTAATCCGAATTCGTTCATACCAAAAACGAAATCAAGTTAAAGAAAACAAAAAAATTATAAGCAAAAATTGTATCTAAAGAAAAAAGACTAAGAATCAACAATGTTTTTTTTTTTTTTATTTGTTGTATTTTGTTCTGTGACTTGTATAAATTACTTTATGGGAAAAATGAAATCATTATTCATAAAACACAAAGATTGAAGATGAAATGAGTGAAAAAAAAGGTCGCACTTCGAATAATTTGGCGCGAAAAGTAGCCAAAGGTAAAGGTGCCAGTGAGCAATGAAATAGAATTTCTTTCATAATTTTATAATTTTAATTTTTTTTGTCAATAACGGAAATAAATGAAACTAAATCAAATAGGAAATCTTCTCAAAGGTATCTCCATCTATAAAGGAACAACTATATCACTAAGTCACAGGCTTTTGTGTATCTTAAGAAATATCAGTAAATAATCTCTGGGAATGTCCCATAATTGCTGGGAAAAGACTTCATATTCTACGGGCAAAAATTTTGAAACAATAAATCTAATCAATTAAAATTCTGAATATTTAAAGTTACCTAAGTCAAGGTTAAGCTCAATAAACCTTTAGAGGTCACATACAATTTTAATAATATAATTAATATGATTACTTTAAATACTTTAATGAGTTCTAACTCAAATACTTAAATTCACTAATTGCAGAAATTGATAACAGAATACCAACTCATTGGTATTTCCAGGGGTTACAGATTCAAAACATAATTATTAGCAACATATACCTATTAAGATATCCGATCCTGACAATGAAACATGAAGCAGGAAGCTTCATTCAGTACTACCTGATCTTGTGATCTTACATCTATTAGACTCAAGTTGGTAAACTTGCTGACTCAAAAGAAAATACCCTTTAGACTTGTCATATAGATTATAGGATAGTAAGTAGTTTTCCTGGATTTTAGTGCCACGTATCTCAACTTTGCTCTTCAGGAATAAAGTTTAATTCTTCTATAAGAAATCTGGAGATCAAAATGCTTTCACGCTTTTCAACAGCAGAACAGAAACTCGGGTCTAAAAATATAAATTGCATAAAAAATGTTTTCTTCTATTGATACAATTTTGGACAAATGGTCTAATGGTTCATTGACATTAGCATGACAAGTTCATTGACATATAAAATAATTTTTAATCACATCATGTGATATTTGTAATATCGTTTAGATAATTAGATTTATAGCGTAGTATTAAGTTCGAAAGTTGAAAGGTTATTGTAACAACAGATTATTCAAGGCAACTATAAATGATTCATCCGAACAAAAAAAAAAAACAAAAAATCTAAACTGTCTCTCATTAGCCTCAAACACGAAACACACTGTTTCTTTCTTGTCCCACTTTATTAAATGAACATAAAATACAGAAGCGGAGAACGCAAAGAGTGCGTAATTATAAAGGAAAATTGCAACAATAACAACAACCAAAGCATTAAAAGCATTATACTTGGTCTTGCAGTGGTTTTCAAAAAACTTATTACTTCAAAATCTTATAATAAAAGTCAAAAACTAAATAAATAAGTATTCAACTCTTTTCATTAGCATTCATTTTTCATGTTAAAAGAAAACTTATTAAAATCGGCTTAGTATAGTGTTCGCTAGATAAAAAATGTTAAAAATTTGTTAAGAAAATGTCTGTATCTCAACAACAGCGCCATCTACCGGGTCCAACTGAAGCATAAACCATCTGGTGTTCCCATAAGTAAAACACAAGAAAATTTATCAAAATTGGTCTGGCCATTTAGGAGATTAAAAGTCACAAAATGTTGTACACTCGAATTTTATATATAAAGATATTTAATGTGAGATGTGTTCCTTAAGAAATATCAGAATTGGGTGTACGAATAAGTTTAGCTGCTCGGCCAGGACATGAGTCATCGAACGGAACAAATGGTAGCGGAAGGATCAATGCTTGGTGAATACGGCGGGTGGGATAGGACATCAAATTGTAGCGTCTCCAAAGTTTCCTTGACAAATTTTGCAACATGTGGCCGAGTGAAGTCAAGCTGAAAGATCACTTTGTCATGTCTTTTGCAATATGGGGTCGTTTGAGCTCCAAATTCGGCTCAATTGCACTAATTGTTGTCGGTAACATTCCCCAGTGATGGTTTCATTAGGCTCGATTAGCTCATAGTGGATCACTCCGAGCGGTTTTGTTTATTGTAGTGGATCCACTTTTTGTCCCCTTTCCGATTTTCTTTTTGTTGCAATTGTTCGCACATGAATAATAAAGAAAACTTCAATAGCCTTAAGAATCTTCTTTACAGAGATTTTAACACAAGAAAATAAAAGTATCTTTTTCATAGATACACAAACTTTGCATATACAGACACGGGTAAATAAATGCTTGTGTGTGTTCCTGTCAATTTGCTTTATAAAATATTTGCTTTTTATTATGTTTCTTTTATACTTTTTGCATAAAATGCTTTTTGACATTTTAAACAAGAAAAATATTTGAAATTTAAACAATCAATGACGAGAATAAATCAAGAAAACAAATGCTAATGCGCTTGGGTTAACAAATTTGTGACACACCAACGCCTTTCAATAAGGCGGACAGATGGAGGCACGGACAAACAGACAGACAGACAGACATACATTTTATATTTTATTTATTCGAGTATCTTGATGTAAAATTTATTTATTTAACAAACATTTAGCTTAGGCAAACATAACCCAAATACCATAAAACATAACACAAATATTACATACAACAACAACAACTACAACAACAACAGCAACAACAAACAAACAAACACAAAAAATCAAAATGAAAATGAAAATGAAAATGAAAATAATAACAAAAATGTCAAGTGACATTTAAGCGCAATTTATTGTAAAAACATTGTCAATGTAATTAGACAGTCAGACTTTGCCACAAAAAGTATCTATGGTCTATCTATCTTTCTCTACTCTCAACTAAAAATGCATTCATTCTACATTATACATACATATGTACATATGTATGTGTAGTAGATACTATATACATATGTATGTTTGTTGCTTTATGGTTAAGTTATAGTTCAATTTTAGTTCAGCCATCGTCGTCGATGTTGTCTGTCTGTTGTGCAGGCGTTTATGCATAATTTTGTATGACAGGAACATGTCAGCGTTTGACAGCAGCAGTTTTGTCTAAAATTACCAAAACCAAAGCCGCTAACCACTCAACAGCCAACAACAACAACAACAAAAACAACAAACAATAATATCAAAAAAAAAAAAAAAAATCATATATAGAAAAAATCGAGTAAAAACCCGCCAACGAAGTAGTCTGTCTAATGCTGCTGCTGCTGCTTTGCTGACTAAGCTGAAATCTATAAAATTTATAAAAGAGAGAAATCATGTCGCCATTGTCGCCTGCCGTCGGTTCTGTTAACTTTTAACAGATTCTGTTAATGTTAAGCAAATAGAATATTGAAAAAATTGAAGTAATAATTTAATACAATACTCGTACATTTGTCTGTCTCTTGTTCCCTTTATTTTTGTTGAAAAGTGATACAATTTATGATTTTTACATAAATGTTCACATGTTTGCTTAAATTTGTCATTGGTTTATTCACAACAAAAACGAAAAATTGGGAAGGTAAAAAAAATAATCGTTCATTTTTCTTGTTTTGATATAATTTTTTTTTCTGGTAGCATTTTTCTCAGAGTACTCAAATTTCATCAAAATAAACCACACACTCCATTTCTTTTTATAAACCAGAAACCAAAAATTATGAAGCAGATCATTCGTAGAGGTGTGAGTATTGTATAATATACTCATAATATGTTTTGTATCTGTGTGTGCTACTTGGAAATGGTTGACAGAGTGTTAAATCAAATTTTATATTGCAACATTAAATTATGTCAACGATTAAAGTCTTAAGAGGTTGATATAATGTTCAATATAGGATTTCAATTCAATTAGAATTCAATAACACAAATATGTAAACTGATTTAAAAAAAAAATAGAATTTGAATTCAAGAAACATCTTATATGTATTGAGCTATCAAAAGAACTCATCTTGTGAAGGAAGGTCTGTTTTTGATTCTTATACGAGGGTAGATCAATGAGTACCCATGATATTTCTAGGAAAGAATTTTCAAATTTTCTTTTGTATTTTTCAAACGTAACTTTAGTAAAATATATTTTTCCCAACATATCTGCCATTTCTTTAAATCCTCAAAAAAATGCCATTTGTCAAACTCTACAAAATACGATTCTGTCTCAACGTTAACAGTTTCCTTCTATTTGCATCGATCTGGTTCAATAATTCACTGTACATAGGACTGCCCAGAGGTCATTTCTTCTTTCCCCAAAAAGTCCATGAGGATTATTCCTTGGAGTCCCAAAAAATCAGACGTATGATCTTACCGACCATTGTTTTCATTGTCGCTTGGTCGCTGGCGGATAATAATGGATCCAGGTTTCATCAACGATGATCAATCGACGCAAAAACTCTTGCGAATTTCACTTCATTTCCAAAAACACTGCTTCTACATTGTCAGTTGTATCCGCTTGTTATCCACCGTGAGAAATTTCGGCACCCATCATGTAAAATATTAATTGCCGTTCTCTACGACACGCCTACGGCCACTGCTA
Source organism: Amiota minor (assembly GCA_037043295.1). Classification (NCBI taxonomy): domain Eukaryota; kingdom Metazoa; phylum Arthropoda; class Insecta; order Diptera; family Drosophilidae; genus Amiota; species Amiota minor. The sequence goes on along the minus strand of JBAMAW010001470.1, from coordinate 991,155 downwards.
CTTCGTGCACTTTCATTCAGCGTGGATATTTTTAACCATTTCCTCCTTTTAAGTGAGAGAGATGTAAGATCAATTGGATTGATTCATAAACGTAATGTATAAAATTTGTATCCAATTGAATTGATTTGTAATGAATCCTGGAATTGATCTTTTGCACTCAATACTTAGAAAGCAGATTTTGATTTTGATACATTTTTCCACAATCATTATTTATTTTTTTAAATTTATAATTTTATTGGCAAACTGCCTTTAGATTATAAGCGAATTTTATGGCATTATAATTTTTAGTTACAGAAATATTTGATCGCCAATGAGATCGCCTATCTATGAACCAGATCCAGGACATGAGATCTCCTTAATCTCCTGACAGCCTCGCTGTTGTCAAGTAGTTGAATAGATCATTCATTCCTATGTATATATTTTTCGGTAATTTTACCAGTTTCGTCCTAAGAAAAAGTATGTTGAGAAGATTGAGAATAACGTAGTTTCTCATACACCAAGGAGCATTGACAATTCTTGATACGTTTGAATTATTTTGATGTTGTAACTGCTTGAATCGCCCCAAAGTTGCATGGCATAGGTCCACACTGGTTTCAGCATCACTTTTTAAAGGAGAATCTTATTTTATAGCCTATCTACAGTGAGCTGACGGTTTGGTATTTACAGTGCCGCTTTTGCGTTGTGAACAGCTGCTGTTCGTTTTAGTGTATAACCAAATATAATAATTGAGCAAAATTCAACGGAAAATTTGTGAAAAAAATATAATATTCATAATTCCCTTTGTGGGATTGCTAAAAATTAATGTTATTAATTGCAATTGATTGGTTTTACTTTCTAAAAATCAGCTGAAAGACAATTTATTGAACCTGAACTATATTTTAAATGAAATTACTATTTCTACCCCCTCTGATGTCTTAATAAACAGAAAAAATATGAAAGCATCGATGGTTGTTTTTATTTTAATCAAAATCAAACATCAAAGTATTATAGAAGATTTGGAGATTCTTATCAAATAACCAAATCTTGTTAAATTTGACAACTTTAAACATGAACAAGTCAAGACAAGACAAACATGAAGAAAGAAAGAATGAAATAAACTAAATAACAACAACTTAAGATAAAATGTCACTTCAGATACAAATTGATGACAATCTTGATGACATTTTAATTTCTTTCAAAATAAAAACAAAAACACCCAACAAACAGATTTTCTACTTGATGAAACACAGATATACACACACATATACACACACTCATAGTATATTATCCTCTTATATTCAACACGCTTACCAAAGAAGAATTATTGTAGATATTTGCCGATCCCAGTTAAGTTGAGAGGTTGAATTCAGTTGAGTTGAGTTGAGTTGAGTCAAGATGAGTCGAGTTGAGATGAGATGAGATGAGATGAGATGAGATGAGATGAGCCTACTGCCAAACAAGGATAAAAAACAATAATAACAACAATACAGATTAACATCTTAAGCATGAAAAACGGCACATAAAAAATATCATGAAACGAAACCAAAGCAAGGAAAAAGATACTCGTATATAAAGCGAAAAGTATCTGGTGCGAAAATGATGAGCAAAAGAAAGGAGTATGAAATAAAGAAGTATGAAATAAAGAAGAAAACCATCCCGTAGTAAGCGGCAAGTACAGACAGAACAATGCAACATCGACCATCGACACCGATACTGACACCTCAAACTCAACTCAACTCAACTCAACTCAACTGAACTCATCTTTAAGTATTGTCATACCGTTAAGTAGGCTTATAGATACAATGTCGTCTTTATTATTGTTGTTGTTGTTATTCTTATTGTAGGCGGTATTGATAAAAATATCACATACTCGTTTATAGAGCACATTAGATTTTCCTTCTTTATTTTCGATTTTTGAAAATATTTACTAGATCATTCTTTGTTTAAAATTCATTCATGAGGTTTTTCATTTTCACTTTTGAAGAAATACAGAAATTCCGAATGCTATTTGAGCAATACGAGCGAGTATCAGCTGTTGTCCTCATATAGAAAGAAGTTCAAGATTTTTCCAAAGACTTCAGAAAACATACATTTTTTTTTACCTGATCACCCTGATGGCACCAAGTCTGTAAGTCTTTGTAGTCTTTGCCAATTGTATGTATCTATGTATCTTTTTTTTTTTTGTTTGTTTTTCTGTTGCTACCTAATATCTAATCTCACTGTGAGTGTATTTTGTTGTTATTTGTCAACTATTACCAGTTAGAGAAAGATATCTGTTTACTTGGTTTGGTTTGGTTTAGCTTCGCTTGGCTTGGGTTATTGTCTTTTTTATTCTTGTCACTCCATCCGTCCATTTGTCTGTCTGTCTATCTGTCTGTCTGTCACTCAAAGGTCAGACAATAGGCTTAGCAGTACTTTGGCAGTATTGTCAACGCTTCGTTGCGTGTTTGAGAGTCATTACTTTTAGGTCTATGACACAGTAACCGAAGTCGAGTAAACACACAATCTATTCGCATTTAAAGAAAATGAAACTATGGAATACAAGTAATTTTTGTTCTTTTTTTTTTTTCAAATTAACAGGGTTCTTATAGTCTGCAAAAAGTTAACAGAGCCTTAACAGAAAATCATAGAGGGTTTCTAAGTACAACAAATTTGTTTCTCTTCATACTCTTCTTACTAACATAAAGAGACAAGCAGCAACATTTTTGGTTTCAAAACAAATGCAAAACTCGTTAGATAATTTGCATAAAGACACAAGTACACATTTGCATATGTATCTATATTCGCCTGTATGTATCTATTTATAGTTAGTGTATCTACAACTGCAACTGACATTTAAACATTTACAACATTTTGTACACACCTTACCTCACTTCTCTAATGTGTTGAAACTTGTCGAAAATTTGTAGAACTTAAAATAATCTACATAAGCATGGATGTCATCGTTCTTACTTTTCTTGGTTGCACTTTGGTGTTGACTGCTTTGGGTATCTTGGGTGTTTCTGCTGCTTATTGTGCTTTCTTGTTGCTACTGCATTTCTTATTTGTTGTTTATTTATTGTAAGTTTGTTGATATAATGAGGATGGCCTGTGTAACTACAATACTTGCATTTTAAGTTGAAGTTAATGTTGTGTTTTTTTATGAAAAACTATATTCTCTTATATTCAAAGTTACCAGTCTGTGGAGCTGGTAAAAGCTCAGTATAATCGTATGAATTGAATGGTTTGTATTGGACTTCATCTTAATACATTAGGAAAGAAAGTAAAAACAATTGAAGACCATATATGTATCTATAGATATTATAAAACAAAGTTTCCCGGCCGCATCTGTCTGTTTGAAAGCGATAAACTCAGAAAGTACCGAATTTATTTTCATACGGTTTTCACCAATGGACGAACTGATTCAATAGAAAGGTTATAGGTATATAATCCATTAAGGTTTCCTGTAAATTGGCTAACATATGATGGTGATTGTTGAAAATGTCGGAAAATAATAAACTGTGTTAACCACATAACCAAGGTGTCGATGATGTCTTAGACAGAAGAGAGCTTGTATAGCTGAGAATGCAGTGTATTATGGGTTACACAGTAACACACAAGCTTCCATTAAATTTAAACTAGACCGAAAAAAACTATATTCAATATCATCTAAAATTCTATATGGCAAAATCCTTCGAAACACTTGACTGAGAGGGCATAGCAACGCACGCCGGTTATCGCTAATATAAATATAAACAAATGAATCAATTATTAATTTTTTTTTATGAAATATTTTTAACTTTTCTTCTTAATTAAAAGTTATTTAATCTTCAGAAATATAAAATTATCCAAATAGTAATAAAAAATGATTTTCCAAGTTAAAATTCAATAGGAAAATGCGTAAATCAAATTATTAACACCCTCATTATCATCCACACCATCATCATCATCATCATCATCATAATCATTCTCATTATCATAGCCACCACCCACAACAATAAAAATGCGTGAAAACAATAACAATAAATAAATAGAGAAAATTCAATAAATAACAAAAAAATATCTCATTGTTATTTTGTATCATAAAATCTTTACTCGCTCATTAAATATTTCCAAAAATTATTCCATAATTTTGTTTTTCCATAAGCAAAACTTTCATTCAACTGTGAAATTTGTTACTTTTGTACCCTTGAATATTTTTGGGTTTGGAATAGATACCAACCATACAAACAAACAAACAAACAAATATATTTAGTAAAGATACAAAATATTGAACGTAAGAGGTATGTGGTACATAAAACAATAGCAGATTCCCTAGTTGATGCTTTGACGACTCTATTTTGCCTGCAATAAACCACAGAAGCGTCAAATATCATCATCAAACCAGGTCGACCAGGGAAAGGCAAAGTAAAGTAAAATATAGTAAAGCGAAGTGATGATATACACATTTGAAACATAAAGAGGAGGGTGACACAGTGATGAAGCAGAGAAAATGAAGAAAATGAGCGCATTATGAGAGGCATTTAAAACTGACCCCAATGTCAATTATTAACGTATCACTTGTCAGGCAGATAAACAGGCAGACGACAGACACATGAAAGTATAACAGGCTTTGATGCTCATCGTCGTCATCATCATCATCATCATCCTCATCACTGGTAACAGCAACAAAAACAAACATAATGACAACAGAGTTAAGAGACAAAATGCCAACAAAACTGCAAACAAATGAAATTCTGATAGGGCAAATATGCTACTCGTGTAAAAGAAAGAGATAGAGTTCATCATTAATAACTGGAAGAGGAAAAGAAGTGAAGAAGGATTTTTTTTTTGTGTGCTAGCAAAATCATAAATCAAAGTATTGCGCAACGGTTTCCACAACAACAACAATAACATAAATAACAAAAGACTCATTGGGCTGTCTAACCACCCTAGAATCATCAGAATCTATATGAAAATGTATCTGCTGCTGTTGATGCCACAATCAAACCTCGTCACTTCTGTTTCCTGCTAATGATAATCACAATACTATACTACTATTCATGATGATGATGATGATGTTTGTTATGCTTTTATTCATGACATTTGGATATTAATATGATGATGATCATTATTAGGTTATGAATAATGAGAGCATGAATGTGATTGTCTCTGACTGCTAACTTGTTTTCTAACGCCATAAATATGGTTATCACAAACAGAAAATAATAATGATAATGATGATTATGATAAAGATAATGATGATACTTTGATTTGATGTGAATCAGTCGTAGATATTCGTTTTTGCCGCGTGCTTGGGCCCTTTATTTTTTGTATTGTTTTGTTTTGGTTGCAATTGCATTGCCATGCAATTTGGGCAATGAGGGTCGAGTCTAAGAAAATTGTCTATTGAAATGTAAACCGCGTTGACGGAAATCAGGGTTTTTTGGCTTTTCCGGCTTTACAAAAAAAAAAAAAAAAAAACATATAAACAAATGTGGAAAGTAAAGAGAGGATATAGAGATTATATGTACATATAGTAACAGAGAGTATTTGAGAGAGTATCTAAGAGTGTCCTTTGGTGAACTTCAAATGCTTTGTTTGCTATTTATTGAATTGCATTTGTGCAATCATAATAATTATGATGATGATGATGATGATGATGATGATGATGTTTATATCAATAAATACAAAAATTTATACATATGTTGGTTGTTGACACATGACTGATGATGATGATACCGATTTGTTTGTTTGTCCTTTACCATTTTTCCTTCTCCTCTCAATATTTTAATCATTTATTATTACCTTTTGTTATCTCTTTGCTAAAAAGTGAAAATTTGTGAAGCAATAAATTTTATTTTTTTTTTTTATATCTTTTGCACTAATATTATGAAATATAAAGGCATCAACATTGGGATAACAGCAGCAATTGCTTTGTCACAATTTAACAGTTTTTGTCTCTGTTATTTTAACAGCCATGCAACGTCAACGTCTGTTAACTCTTAGTTCTTTGTTTCTTCGTATAAAAAATAGAAAATGTTTTTCTTTTCTTTAAGTTTTAATTAAAAGGTATAACAACACACAATTCAATTTCATTATAAATTTGATTGTTAATAAATTTTAAATTTTAATTTTTGGTCTTTTGTATATTGTGTTGACTCATGTTAATTAATCAGCAGCGAGTCATATATTTTAACTGCTTTTTGTATTTCGAATATAAAATTTATTTAAATGTTTTAAATTTTCGATTTCTTTCTCTTTCTTCTCATAAAATACTAAAAATATTCATGAAAGAAGAAGAAAAGGAAAACAATATTTTTAAAAACTTTAACAACTTTTGTTTTGCTTTAAGGTCAATAAACTCATAAGAAATAATGAAAAATCTTTATACAATATATAAAATTAATTGAAAAAATTATCAAAAATTATTAAATAACATAAAAATATAATAATAATTATAAATTTTCCACTTTTAATTGATTAATTTTTAGTAAGAATATTTATAAATTTTATTTAACTTTCCAAACATAACTAATTTATAGAAAATTAAATAAAAAATATCATATTTCTAGGACAAAACTATAAGTTTATCTTAGCTAGTCAGATCAGATTTGATGTCCCCATCTGAAGTTCAGTTTAATGCATAAATAATCGATTGCCTGATTACTTTGATCTAACTAAGTTTGTTCTTAAAAAAGTAAGGTATTTCTGTAATTCAAACGTCCCAAAAATGGTGTGTAGACACCAATAAGATCCTTTGAAATATGTTTGTACTTAAGGCCACCTCTCTTGGTGCCGTGTCGGCCTTTCAGCTATGCACAGTTCTAAATAGTCCAGTTCAGTTCTGCTCTCTTAACTTCTGTTCACTCAGTCACCTTTCAAGTGGATTTTTAACTTTTCATATAATCGAAGTTATTCACCGCTGTCGAGACTTTTAGCCATCATCTGTGTAAACTTGAACAAACCTTTGGTCGTAACTTACCAGAGGCTGTCATTTCACTTGACCTCACTTGCATTAATTGCTTTAAAATGCTGCTTTCGATGGAGATACTAAACTGGTTTTAATTTGATTTTCTTAATTGAATAAGTCTGTTCTTATTTTTTGTCTTTAAGCACAGCGGACCTAGTTTTTAATGGAATATTTAGCAGTTTTGATTTCATTGAAGGATTTCTAGCAATGCTTTTTTCTAATTGATTGCAAATTGATTACGAACTCCTATCTGATCATTGGAATCTTCAAGTCTCAATAAGTGAACGAGTTTCTGAAGAAACCAAATCGAATTCATTCTTAGAATTTTCACATCCAATTTCTTTCTTTTGATTTTGATGGTGATTGAGGTTGCATCCCACGCCTGTCAAGGGTCAGGCCAAGAAAAATAAAATATTCTATGAAATGATTACAAAACAACACCATTAATTTCAAGTCCTTGTTGTATATAAACACATGTACATATGATTGTTTTATAGCCTAAGAATTAGTTCTAGGACTTAATTAAAAATACTATTATATATACCAAAATCTCATCATAATCTTCATCACTATTCACTTTAACTTTCATGTCATTCAACTGTTGTGCCTAAAAGTTACCCATCTATACTTAGTTCTGCTATAAAAATAGCACCACCACCAACAACAACAACAACAATGAGATCTAGAAATCATTATTTATATAAGCTGCCACGTAACTTGATTCGACGTCAAGAAAAATCTTATTTTAGCAAACTTAACAACAAACATATTTCAATTGGATTTTTATCTTGCCTTCTTCTTTTATTATTATTTTTATTATTGTTTGATGTTGTTGTTGTTGTTGTTGTTTTCTTTTCCATTTGTTGTATTTGTCTACTGATCTGTTGTTGTTGTTATTTTTGTTGTTGTTATAATGTATTATTATTATTTTGTCTACAAGAAAATATCTGCAAATGACAGCTTTTTACATTTACAGTTACATAATAACGCACAAGCAAATACAAATACATATACAAACATCATGATACAAGATATACAAAAATACACATATCCTTATATAAGTCTATGTGTATTTGTGTAAATCCTTGTTACGCACAACGAATGAAATGCCAAAGATTCTCTGTAGTAAAAACTCGGCATCTTTGGCTTGGTTAAAGTTTAGTGTGGGGAGTGAACTGATGTGGGGACGAGGTGTCGTGGAACGGTTTGTTTATATGGTAAACGGCAAACGGGTGTTTTGTACATACACACGTATATTTGTATATCTTAACATGCCAAAAATATAAAGCAAACAGGCGCAGGCATTCAAGCAGGCACAGAGAGAGAGCGAGAGGACACTCAGACAGGCAGACAGGCAGGCATGATACCAACGCCTACCATGTATTTACACACACACACACACACACACACACACAGGCATACTCAAGCCTATAAAAATACCAAATTTATTCTATCTACATATGATTGTGTACTCTTATATAACAGAGTATCTGAGTATCTGAGCATTGCATATGCTTGTGTATCTGTCAGTTTATTCATATGTTTGTGGGTGTTTTTCATATGATGGTGGTTGCTTAAACTTAAACTCGCAATGTTTTCCCCCTTTTTTGTTTTTTTTTGTTATTTTTATTTTCATTGTTTTATTTTCCTCTAGTTTTGCGTTACTTTAACTGCAAAGCCCCCCTATATGATCTTACCATAGGTCTGCCTGTTAGACTTTAGTGAGTAAATCCATCGACTCAAAAGGAATCATCCGTTAGATCTACCTATCAGATTCAGTGAATCTTGGTTACATTAAAGCCAAATGACAAATTATCACTATTATGGGTAAAAGGTGTATAATTGCCATAGTCTGAACGCTTATCTATCGATCTAATAGTCAAGTGAGTGACAGAGATGGACACGAATAATTACTATGACTGGCGAAATGATTCTAATTGTAATGTGAACGTAGATTTATGCGATTGATTTGATGACTGACTGATGTTTGGCAATGTGGTTTGTTTGCTTATTTTCAGTATCATTTGGTGTTTGTGAGTTTTTGATTTTTCCTTATTTTATCCAACGATTTCTATAGAATGTAACATAGAAATGTAGTGAATAGTATTATAAGTTTGTAATGAAGTTTATAAAGGATCACAGTGCCCAATAGTGTGAACACTTACCAATCACTGTGGCCAATTGATTGGTTGGCAAGAACTAGCTTTGTCAATCGATTGACATCAGTTATTGCCATGGTGTCATTTTGTCAATCTTGTCAGGGGATTGGGGAAAGAAATGAGTGCCAATTTGTCAAATGGTTGTTCCTTATGTCAAACAATATATTCAATTAAGTCCTTGTGATTCCTTTCCCTGTTGTTTCATTTCCCAAAATGTTTCATTTATAAATAAAATGAAACAAAAATATTAGAAACACCCAGTGTTAAGTCTTTGTTATTTATGCTTTCGCTCTTTTACTGGTTCTCCTTCCTTTTACTTAATGTTTTTGTTACATTGTTGTTGTTGTTGTAGTTCACATTTCATTTTGCCTTCTAGAAAAAGGAATTTTCTTTATTTTTCTTAAGCATTTTTAAATGTCAATTTTATGCTTAAAAACGCATTTTACATAAAATATGTTTTACTCGAAATTGTAAAGATTATTAAAAAGCGTAGATGGCCAAAATATGCTAAGCAGTTTTACAAATACAATCGCACACACACACACACACAGATCCATGCATAGATACAATATACAAGTAAGTATAAAGAGGTTAGGGGCACTAAAACAAAATAAGGACTTCTTGCTAGTGGAGACGCACGTCGATTGCGTGACGCGCCGACAACCATCATCAACAGTAACAGTAACAGGAACAACAAGAACAAAAATAGTAATAATAAAAAGGAACGAAAAAATATAACAGTATTACGCATTTATTGTACATTACAAAATGGCGGCAAGAAGCACGCACCACCACCCCTTAAATTGCTTACTGCTAGAGACTTAGATTTACATAAGTATAAAATAATATATTTGCCAACAAACCACCTTCTTCATTCCCCTAACAATAATAATAATGATGATGATAATGATGATGATGATAATTATGATGATGATGATGATGATTGTAGTGCTGTTGATGACGTACTTTTCTACTATAGTACAATTTTCTTCTTCTTTACATTCTGTTCAGTTTCATTTTGTCTCATTTGATTGTTTATTTGGTTGTTTCCTTGCTCGGTGTTTTTTCTTTTTTTTTTTTTGGTGGATTAACTTTATTGAAATATTTAAATAAGTTTGTCGATTTCACAGCCTAAATGGGATTTATAGAAAATATGTATGGCTGTATGTGTCTGTATCTGTGTATGTGTGTGTGTGTGTGTGTGTGAGCATAGTAAACTTTTGAAATCCTGAATTCAAAAACAGAAATGAAAGCCAAAGTCAACTGCTCTGCTCTACACAGTCAAAGTGGGTGTTTTTTTTACTTTTTGTATTCTGTCGCTCGAATTTTATTCTTCCCTTGGTTTGGGGGGTGGTAGCTTGTATAGGGGATGTGCCAGTAAAAAACAAGAAGAAGAAAATACTAAAAAAAAAAGAGAAACGTAAAATCCTCAGCGGCTTTGTTCGGTTGGTGCTACGTTACAAAAAAAGAAACAAAAAAAAAAAAATGCCTGAAATTGACATTTTATAAATGGAATTTCTACTTTCTTTTATTGTGCAATTCTTCTTTTTTATTTTTACATTTTTTTGTATATTTTATTTTTATTGCTTTTTGGCATAATTTAAAAATAAAATTTCTTTTCTTCTTGAAATTATGCAAGAACATTTTATTTTTATTATATATTTTCAAATGACGCCAATGACCATTGATGATATAAATTTTAAAGCCTTAAAAAAATGTGGTGAAAATAAAATATATTTAAATAATAAATAATAAAAAATAAATATGCTAATTATACGTTTTATCATATATATTATGAGTAAAGAGTCTGGCTACTCATTCATGCCCTAGAAGTCCTTAAAATATGCGTCTTGATAAATCTCATTACTCCCAAACAAATTGTAAATTTCAGACATCTTTTTAGATTTTAAATAAAAGACATAAATTGTGTGAAATCTTTATATTTTTTATTGGTAATTAAAGAACATTGTTTCCGATTAACAATATCTTTCTGTTATCACATCAATATCTTCCAATTGCCACAAAAAGTTTTTAATCTTCTCTCGGAATCGAATTCTATTCACTACTGTAATTGCATTTGCATTTTGATTTCCGACAAAATAAAATGGACCAATTACACCACCCTACTAAAATCCAAACAATACAGTAACTTTTTGAAGTGAAACTTCTTTAGCGGCGTTGGGCAAAATTTTATACTAAAAATTTGTGAGAAAAAATACAAATCGTCACGTGTCGGAATCATCTGTATCTCATGAACCGCACTAGGTAGAGACTTCAAATTTTCACAGAATGTGTATTTCTATTGCCATATCCCCAACATATAATAAAATGTGCACATAAATTTTCTTCTTCCTATTCAACTCTCTTAAAACGATCTTATTAAGGTTGGCCACCATTGAACTTCGGGAGACTTCATGGTATTCATAATTTTCTAAGGTAAACACAATTTGTTTGACTGCTTCTTTGGGTCAAAATGCAGAGTTTCAATGAAATATCTAAAGACATCATCATGCAATCCATAGAGAGCAAAACCGACTCTGTTTCTTCTTCTAATAATCGGGGAAGTGCAAGTTGCAAGACATGCCAATAAGAAGCCTTGAAGAGCCCAGTTCAATCAAATAAACTTGTATAGAAAACTTTGGATAAAAGATGGAGAACAAATGTGATCAAATTGGAAGAAAGAAGAATAAAGATCAATTTAATTCTCATTGTTTTCATGTAAATTGATATTATAATTTTTCATTACATTTTAACTGTGTTTTATAAATATTTAACACCTGCTTTTCTAAAAAAAAAACATTAAATTTCTAGAAAAACCTTTTTTCACATATAATTTTCCCTTTTTTTCTTTGTTTTATCCTTGGAACGCCTGCATTTGCTCTTTTCCTTTAATTTTTTTTTTTCTGTATATTGAGCCTTTTTAATATAAAATTTCTATATATTTTCTATACATAATATAAGTGTGTGTGTGTGTGTGTGTGTATGTGACGTTGTTTACGCTGCGTTTAACCGACTTTAGCCACACTTAAGCGCCGCTGGAGACATTTTTCAAGATGCCGCTTTAAAGATTTCAATTGAATATGGTGACTGACTGACGCAAGGCACACACTGACTGACTGCATGGTCCAACAGAAGAAACGAACAGAACAAAAAAACAACAATTATATACATATATAAATATATTGTGATATCGTCTAGCGATAACATTTATTGAGCATCATCAAATTGTTTATTTAAACAGATGTCAGTCAAGCTTATTTGTTGTTTTGTTAATTAGCTTTCAAAGAGTTAAAATGAACTGTGCATCATTCATCTTTAACAGCATTGACAAGTGTTAAATTAACAGTGACTGTTAAATTGTTGAATTTATGTAAAGTGAATATGTTAAAACTCTGATACTTGACTGAAATCAATTGGAGAAACAATAAGAAAATAAAAAATTTGAAAAAATGCGTTTGAAATGCATTTGCTTTGCTTATCAAATATTTGGAGTTTTTGATGTTTTTTGTTACCCATTTTATTCGCTTGTCAAAATACTTGAAATGACATTACACATACGATTATTTAAAAGCTTAAAAAAAAGGTAGCTTGAAAGGTGAAATATTGAGAAAATATATGTAAAATTTTGAAAAAACTAAACAAATTAATAAACAAAACAAAGCCACACGCCTTAATATGATTTATTTTACATAACAAAAAGCAATAAAATAATATGTTAAATGTTAAATGTATGCAAAGCAACAAAATATAGAAGAAAACAAAAAAAAGGAATTGTATAATTAAACTCATAAATTATTAATAAATTATATTAGCCCAATAATGTTTACTTCATCTGGAGTGGAGTTGTTAAGTAGCTCAAACCTTTAGCATTTCCTCGATCTCCCACCCAATCATCTTTTCTGTTCTACTAATTGAAAATCAAGCATAAAAACGTATTTTGTGAGACAAAATACAATATAATTCACAATACCCGTAATAACAACAATAATAATAATGATCAATAATACCATAATGATCAATGGAAACTACAATAACAGAGGGCACATAACAAACAACTTTATTTAATGTCTCTCATATCCCATGCACCATGTCACCATGTCGAATGTCCAAAGCCCACTTTAAGCTTGAGGTGTGAAACTTTTCGTTTATTGTCACAATCAAAGATATGAAAAATACAATAGTAACAAACAACAACAGCATACAATGCAACACTTGGGAGTTTATTTGATTCAAGACTCAACTCAGTCGGCTCAGTCGGAGTAAAGTAAGTTCAGCTTTAATGCCCTTTAACATAAGAACAGTAAATAACTGAAGAGGAAGAAAGGAAAAATAAAGAAAAGGTGCAAGCAACAAACACAACGAAAAGAGAGAGCAAACAAGCAAATCTTAAGTCACAAATTGTCATAAAAAAATGAGCAAGCGAGCAGCGTGCGAGCGTAAACAAAGTTTATGAGTGAGTCAAGTGTAAGCTGGACATGGTGGAATCAATGGAAATGGAAGCGATGTGCGTATGATTGTGATTGTGTACAAGTGTGAATACTAAGAACATATAATGGTGGGCTTAGCTTGCATAATGCTTTGTTAAATAGCTTTGAGCTTTGTATGTTTATGTTAAGTCAACATGAGTGAATGAGTGAAATAGTGGAGTGGAGTGGAGTGGAGTGAGTAACAAAGCCGTGTAAGTGCGAGTGTGAGGTAAAGATAAAGATGAGAAATAAAAGTAGTTTACTTAAGAAGAAGAAATATGGGCGTGTTATCTTAGAAATATCTTAGGCAAAGGGCTAGAGGCTCCCAGCAAAGTAGAGACCCGAAAAGAAATCAAAATCCTTACAAAAAATGCCACCCAGATATGTAAGTTAATTCATAAATTTTTTAACAGATCAGGGACCTGAAATGTGCCACTCACCTCAACCTGATGAAGTGTTTGTTGCTGTGCTTGATGATTTAAATTTCAAGTCTCGGTAAATGACCGACCGAGTTTCGCAGTAGCTTGGGCTGAAATTTCTGGAGAGTTTCCAGGTTGAGTCCATAAAGGTTTCAGTGTGCCCTGGTACAATAACAGATTATTTCGTAGGTTGAGCTTCGATTTTGGCCAAAAGAGCCAACTCATTCTTAAAGTTTCTAGTCCAATTGCTTTCTTTTGGTTATAATGTAAGGTTGCCAGGTGATCTGTCGGTTCATTTTCAGTCCCATGTATTTCACAGTGCCGCTTTCTGGAATGGCGTCAAGTGTTTTAAGGAAAAAGTAACATGCATGGATTTCTCTGCATTGACGCATATCTGTCAAGCCTTCGGCCAAGGCTCCATAAGGTCAAATTGGTCTTGCAAGAGAGATGAGGCTACAACCCGCCAATATCGCTATTGAAAGTTTCTCGTTTGTCAAGGTAGGGAGTTCTGATCTATGGAATATGTATTGGATGTGCCCCAACAGGAACAGGAACTCCAGCTCGCTTGGTCTTTTTTCTCAGACTCCTGGCCTTCGCATCTGAAAACTATTTAGTTGGGGTTAGGATCTCCGAAGTTCTGAAGTTCTGCTACTGAAAATGTGCTTGAATTTTTAATACATTTTAAAGACCCTTTTTATTTTCCTGCTCTTAAAATGAATCAAATAGTATAATTATTTTTGCATGTATTTATTTATCATTATTTTTCCATATTATTCTATTGATTCCGTTTTTCCCATGGATCCAAAGATTCTATTTTAACATTTTTGTCAAAATTCCATCATTTCTAGAGATTTGTTGTGTTTTTTTTTTTTTTTGTAAAAGTAGGTGGAAATGATTTCTTCTTTAAGGAAAATTTATTTATTTTTCAACACTTTAGCTTAGTCGCTAATCATATTTAAAGTGAAGACTATAAATCTTTTTATACAAGTATTTATAAGGGAAAGCAAAACCTATAATCATAAAAAAATAAGAGAAAAAAACCTCTTTGGAAAATCCACAAAACTTCTAACAAAAAACATATAATCATTTTTAATAAGCTATAAAATATGGTATAGCGACCTTAATATCAACCTTGACACATAAGTAAGTCCTATGCCCATGGAGAATCATGAAAGAAGGAAAATAGAAAATCAACAGCAACAACAACAATAAAATTATCCTTTCAAAGGTGTTAGAGGCCGGTTGTGTGTCTACTATGTTAACCTTTTGAAGCATGTGATATTTTCCCAATACTCGTACATAATTTGGTTGCCTTGTTTTTATATGGAATTTTTATGTGTGTTGTGTGTTCGTGTAAAGAAAGGTTACCCTTTAACTTCTTTATTGACCATTTTTTATCATGTTAAACACCAAATTTACAAAGATCTAACGCTCTCAGACTCATAAATACACAGGTGTATAATACTATCTATATACACACTCGTATTCATTGGCCCCCCTTGTTGCTGTTGCTGTTGCTGTTGTTCTTTCTTTAGTTGTGCGCACCCTCTTCTCTGGATCGTCCAAAATGTTTCCGAACAATAGCACTTGATCCCGCATAATTTATTTGATTTTCATTTTCTTACTTTACTAGTTTTTCCCACCTTTACATTTTTGATTATTAAATTGTATTATTGATTGCAAACGACGACTGGCCAACCGACAAACCGACCAAATGATCAACTCTCAATTCAACTCAACTGAATTAAACTGAACTGAACTCGAGTTGACTTGACTGGACTGGACTTGCCTGAGTTGTTGTTGGTTTGGCCTTTTATGCTAGACGAGTTGGAGGCAATAAATACTCCACCTATTTATTATATATTTATTTATTTTATTTGTCTGCACATAAATAATGTCATTTATTAACTTAAGGGTCTGACACTTTTCTTCTTTTTTCCGACTCTTCTTATTGTGTATTTTGTAAAGGGAACAATGTAAGCGATTCTGTGTTGTGTGAAACAATAAAAGATATTTTTGTTTTTTTTTTTTTTTTGTGTATATACATTGTATGTGTATAATACATAAACTGTACTCTGCCGCATTCTTGACAAATCCAAAAATTGGGATTATTTAATAATAATTTTGTTGTATTTTTTTCCTATTTTCAGGTGAGAAACCATTTAAGTGTGAACATGAAGGTTGTGATCGTCGTTTTGCCAATTCCTCGGATCGCAAGAAACACTCACATGTGCATACATCAGATAAACCCTACAACTGTCGCATCAATGGCTGTGATAAATCTTATACTCATCCTTCATCGTTGCGCAAACATATGAAAGTAAGTTTAGTTAAAGAAAATACAATACAAATTCTTTATACCAAAGAAAGAAAGTGCTCAGGTTTATTCAAATTTTCCATATATTATTTTTCTTGTATCTGCGCTCTTTAATTATTTCAGGTGCACGGAAATATTGATGAGAAATCACCATCGCACGGTTACGACAGTGAAGGAGAGGAAAGTTCTTCTTCAAGTATTGTTACTGGTGGAGCACAAACCCCACCATCGGCACGTCTTACGGTCGATGGCTGCGGCAGTGGCAGTAGTAGTGGAGTTAGCAGTCTTTCCGTTGGCAGCGGCAACAAATCCTCACCGCATTCTATAAAATCGGAGCCAAGCAGCAGTGCTGCTTCGTCGGGCATGCATAGCGTACATCTTGGTGCCTCAAGTGGTGGCAGTAGTAGTAGTTCACATCATCATGCACTTAGTAATCACACGCACAGCCATGCAAACAGTTCCAATTCAACAAAATCACCTGCACTTCAATTAATGGCCGCTTCGTCGGCATATTTGCCACCACCATTGGGTCCACCGCCGTCTGCATTAAGTGCCGGTAGTGTTGGTCCCCATCATCATCATCACCACCATCATCATCATCATCCCCATCACAATCAACATGCCAGTTTAGCGGCTGGAGCTGGTACAGCGGGCGCAAGTGTTTCCCCAGGCGGTGGCAGCAATGCCGCAGCAGCCTCAATGTTGGTCACCGCTGGTCATCATAATCATCATCTTCTCTATCATCCAGCCGCCCAACATCATCCGCCTAGCGATTGGTATCATACTGCGGCACCAACGGCCAGTGCTGATGCCATGAATCCACTCAACCATTTTGGTCATCATCATCATCATGCGCTTATGCATCCGGGAGCTGCAACCGCATATTGAGGCTGGCATTGTGAGTGTTGCTCCAATTGGCCTTGATTAGTTGAATAGTTTTATGATAAATTAAAAACAAGAAATAAGAAACATTTTAAGTTTAATCTTTACATGTGGAAACCAAAAATTTATTAAAAACAAAATACAATAATAAAAATAAAAACAACAAAAAAAAAAAAAAACAGAAAACAAACAAAAAATCTTTTTAAAGTCTTTTTACCTGATCCAATTGATTGAATTCAAATTTATTGTTAGAAATTAAAAAAAAATTAAATAAATAATTAACTTGACAAATTGCCAAAATCATTTTGGTACATTTGCTTCTATAACATGAACAAAATTTAATATAAAGAAAAATAAAAAGAAAATTAAAAAAAAAAAAATTAAAGAAAAGAAAAGAAAAACAAAGGTAGTTTAGTTAGTTTTGTTGTTGGTGGTGCATATTTATATTATTCATAAATTGATTAATTAATCGGTATTTATAGAGGGGAGAATTTTGTCTTACCTATCCATATTTTCCAAGTGTTTTTCCTTCAGTTTTCTTGTAAAATTTAAAGATATATGAACACTTAGTATTGTATTGATTGTATTATAGATAAAGCGGATTTTGATTGTTTTATTGTAAATTTTTAAAGAAAGAAAGAATTTTAGATTTAACAAAATACATTTTTAAGTTTTAGCAAATTTTCATAAAGCAGCTTTTTCTTCTCACATGAACAAAGCTTTTCTAGTACAAAAAACAAACTGGTTTAATTAATTAATTAACATATTATTATAATAATAAATAAATATATAAAAATAAAAATAAAAAAATTATAATATTTAATAAATCAAATAAACTTGTAAAGAAATTATTATATATACAATACTATAATTGATTGATATACGTACACGTACATTTTCGGCCTTAGATTTCTCAAGCTTAAGTGAATAAAATAAAATAAAAATACAATAAATAAAAAAATCAAATATTATAAATATACATTACTAACTAAATATGAGATAATCATAATAGAGAAAAGAAGAAAAAAAAAAAATAAAACAAAATTAAATGAGTATTTCTTTATCACTTGGTTAAGGTTGAAAGGGACTGGGACTTTCTGTTTTTTTAAAATTGATTATATGGGAACTTTGCGAGAACTCATCTTAGAATAGAAAAGTTCAATATTTTTTATTGCTTTCATTGGTTTTTCAAACAATTCTCTAGAACGCGACAGTTTTGTTTATTGACATAGCCGCCCAATTTCAAAACGAGCTTCATTAGTGGAGATAATTTCCTTGAAAAAATTCTCACATTCTGCATATAATATTTTTCTCATGTAGCGATCTATTTTAACTAATCGGATTGTATTTACTTCTTATATAAAATATAACATCGGTGTAATCTAGTACTTTTAGAGAAAGTAGCGGCAAATTTAAAAAGGCCTCTCAAACATCAACATAAAGTTGGAAACATCTTCAAAGAATATCTAACAGACTCTAGTTAAAGAAATAAAGATCCCACAGATAATTTAACATTTAATTGATTTATTTATCCAAATTTTATGAATGCTTTCCTATAGGTTAGATTCTGTCATGTTATACATATATTAAAGTCTGTTCAAACAACATTAGACAAATTTACAAGATCCTAGTTCAAGGAATATAGAAGAATCTCTTAACATAACAGCCATGTACTATATTAGTCTGTCTGATCAGTCAGATGGTCATATATACCAATAATAAGTGCTTAACAATGAGTGGTCAAGTTTATTGTTAGTACTTTAAAAAATGACATTACTTCTGCTACAAATGTCAAACTATTTATAGCTGATATATGCTATAATAGTTCAATTCTGATCAATACAAGGACCAGAATATGAAGAATGTTTTCATATAAAAGACAAAGACTTCAAAATGAATAGAAACAAAGAGAAAGACATGATTTCGTAAGCAATTTGTCCAGTCGTCTATTCATTTTGTGAGAGTCATACGACTATACTATGTATATATTCTGTCTGATTAGTCAAAGTTTCATATATGAAGTAATAAGACCTATGCAGTATCCAACTTTATTGTTCATATTTTAAAAACTGATATTATTTCTCTTACAAATGACTAAGTATAATATAATAGAATGCAAGTATAATATAACAGATGCTACAATTAATTGAAGAGTCCCTGGAAAAACAATGAATGACACTCTATTTGTAATGTCAACGCTTAGCTTTTTGGTATATTATTTTTACACAATAATCAGAATGTGGTAGAACCATCTTAATCAGTTATAGTTGGACTGACGTACTGTTAAAATTTCATGACCACCGGACAATTAGAAGCCGAGTTATTGCTTTATACGTGACAGTGTGTTTATATTAAAAGCATCGGTCGAAAAATAAATTTCTAACAAAGAACGAATATTAAGTTTTGTTGTAAACTTGGAACTAGCTTTGTAAAAAGTGTGTTTTGTTTTTCTTTTCTCTTACTGATTATCTCCCATTGTTTTATCCCGAGGTGTCTTCATATGCTTCAGTAGTCCAATCTTTATCAATTCTAGGAATCATTAATCCATCTTAAAAAGAAAAACATGTTGTCTTATATTTGAGAAACTAAAGAAAGTAAAACAAATAAGAAAAAAAAATCTTCTAAAATATAAAGAAATCATATTAAAGAACCGATTTTTATAGTTCCATAAATCGAAAATTAACAAAATTTTCTTTTAGCATTTATAATTATAAAAAAATTCAACTATAACAAAAGAAAAACACAAAAAAAGAAGCGCTCATCTTGGGAATCTTGCCTTTGGATCTTTAGGATCTGACAAAAAAAAACTATTGTAATTATAATGGAAAATCATTTAATAATAAAAATACTTACTTCAACATAATTAAATTGAAAAAATAACACTAATATTAATAAAAAGAGTTTAAACAAGAAACCAAATAGTGCCTCTTGCTCATTTTGATATGCTTAAATTGAAACTGAATCAGAAAGAAAATGAAATCTATTACTATTACTAAATATTTGAAAGAAAACTCAATCAATAAATTCCTCAAGCTAAAGCACTCACTCACTACTCATTACTTACTCAATTTCTTCCATATTCATTTTCATACCCAAAAATTATGAAATTTGCTTCGCATGGAAATCAATTTCAGTTTTATTAAATTAACTATAATTTATTTGAAGAAAAAAATAATTATTGTATATATTTTGTATAATTTAATTTATTGTATTTATTTTTATTTGAAATAGTTTAGTTTAGCTTAGTTTAGTATGATTTGTATCAGTATAAATATTTATTTTTTATATTTAAAAAAAATTAAAAAAAATTATATATGTATGAATGTATTTGTAGGTGTGTGCGTAGATATATATATACATATATATATATGTAGATGTGTGTGTATAAATGATTTATACTTAAGTACACACATAATTTTCATAAAGAAGCTTTCAGCTTTCAGTTTAGATTCATTTTTTAAAGAAATTAACAAAGAAAGAAATTAAATAAATAAATATTGTATACACAAAATAAGATAAATTATACGATATATGCATATGTATGTGTGTGAATGTATTCATGTGTGTATATATTATAGTACGATAAATATATGTATGTATTTCTATGTATTATTAAATTTAAAAATTGCAAATAAATCGCAAAACATTAAAAATCGCATAATTAATTCTCTTTGATGAAGTCAATAAAATAAAACAGTTTGAAAATATCAATTAATGACATTTAATTTATTAATTTGCGGCATATTGGTAGCTTTTTTTTATGCTTAACTAAAAAATTTGCAAATTTAATTAGTTGCAATTAATATTGTTTTGCTAAAAAATGTACGGAAAAATTTCAGATTTCTAAACAAAACGAAATATAAATAGAATAAACTCATGACTTGGAACTACTACTAAATCGAATGGAAATATCCTAGGTAAATATACAATAATAAGTAGAAAATATTAATTAATTTAATTAAATATTGAATTTATGACTTCCTAGAGTTGAATGGCATTTTGAATGTTTTAGTTTTCTATCTGAATTGAGATTTAAAAGGTTCATGACCTTTACCTTTAGATTTCAATTATTTGTATTAATTTTCAAAAAATTAATTGCCAACCAAATTATTATGAGTCTATAGATTTGATTATATTATATTCTATTATTAGAACAACCTTGATGTAGTCGTATATAATGAAATAGTAGCACCTGTCATTTTGAAAAACATCATCGAACTTGTGTAACTTTTGTCCAGCTCACTCACCAGCATCCGTCATACGTCCCGATTCGGTAGTTATATCAATCAAACACATTTTGAATGATTGCATAATATTTGAAGGCAATAGTTACAACTCTTCGGAAGCAATTTGCCGTTCACAATAATCCAATTTCCACCCCTTGATAATATCCACAAAATATCTTCTTTAATCATTGAGCCGAAGGCTTTGTCTCTGTACAAGCTTTTAAATTTTAATAAAGAAAAAAATTTTCCTTTAATAAATCCTTGAACTTTTAAAACATAAATTTATAAGTATAAATAATTACATCTATACATATTATAAAACAGTCTTCCAGTCGCGTCTGTCTGTCTGGAAGCAATAAACTCAAAAAGTACCGAACGTAATACCATGCGGTGTTCACCAATGGACGAAGTGATTCACGAGAAAGGTTATAGGCATATAATTTTTTAAGGTTTTGTGTACATTGGCTAAAATATGACAACAATTTTTGAAAACGACAAAAAAAAAAAAAAAAAAAATATGCCGTGATTTGTGTTACCAATTTCTTAGCTCTTTTGGGACTTTGAAAGTCTTGATTTCATAGCGCCATACCTCATTTCGCATAAACAGAAAATTATGATCGGGGCGGCAATTCGGCGAAGGATGATGTTCCTGTTTGAAAAGAAAGAAAATTATGCTATCTAATAAAGATTGTTTAAAGAAGTCATGTCCATACATTATGGGATACCTTATTTTTCTAGAATATAATTTCATATCTTCTATTTAAGTTATTCCATGATGAATTGATTTGTTTTCAATAACAAAATAGTGCATATCAAAGACCATAGACTGGATAAATCACTCATGATATCATGCCTCCATTTGATTCTAATAAATATCAAGGATGACATCTATCGGGAAAGTTCGATCACACTTAGATCACTTGACTATTCTATGTTAATATATTCCATGCATGCAAATGCATATTTCAACTAAATACATACATATGTATGTATGCATCTTCAAATCACGTATTAATCACTCTCAATCTCTCTCACGATAACTCTCTGCTTTCAATTAATGCTTCTAATCATTGCAATTGACAAGGAGAGAAGTCAGTTCTTCTTGCGTTGTTGCGTTGTCATTGTGTTAAGTTGATCGATCGGGTCGGGTTGCGTCAGTAAGTCGTGTGTGACTAAATTAGTTTTTATTTAATATTCCAAAATTATTGTTATCATAGTTTATATTATTAAACAAGTGCAAGTGTTTGTTATTGTGTAGTGTACATATTTTTTAAGATCATAAAATATAAATAATTAATTAAACTTAGATTTTCTTTTTTTACAATTGTAAAATGTGTTTTAATGTGTGCAATCGTCGCTTTCGTTTTCGTAAGTTTTGCATTTGTATTTGCTCTCATTGCACTCCAGAAGAGAGTGGAAGAATTGATACCCGGAGAGTGTGAGAGAGTCTTTTTGTACTATGCTGATTGAACAAAAGAATCATCTTAAACGTATTAAAACGTAATAAGGTAAGTCATACGTTTTTCTATTATTGTTTGTTAGTTGCTATGCTGATATTGACAAAGCTTTCGACATTATTTTTAAGTCATTCTTGTGTGTCTTGTTGTTGCTGTAATTCTGCAAACACATCAGCGAGAGATCTCCCAAGCACATGACCAAGTGCATGCATATAGATTATAAGTTTAAATTATTTAGATCTGTTGCGTTGACTCTGTTATGTTTTTAAGGAAAAGAAGATTTCATCTAAAGATCCTTTATGAAGAATCTATATGAGGCCTGTTGTCAGGCATCCAATTAATCTCCACTTTTAGTCGAATGGCCAGTTTAATCTGTCTATTGTAACCTTAATGCTGTTGTTTTTAAAACTTCTTCTGTTATTCATTAAAAAAAAAAAAAAATCCTGAACTTGTATTATTTCATTCTATATTTCGTTGGTCACACATATCTGGGTTTTCTACCTTAGTAGCGTATCAGGGGTGTATCTTATACGAAAATAAGATATGTAATTAATGTAAAACCCTCGGGAAGTATGCTGCAACAAGTTATGCATCTATTTTAATTGCGAATATTGTTGATCATACCTATGACATTATACATTGTTACAGTTATTGTTTTATGATATTCTGGAAATGTACTTCAGTGGCTTTCCTTTACCTTCTGAAGGGTTTAATGTATCCATCATTAAACGTTTATATACCAAATCGCTTAATGTAAGCAGAGAAATCCGCATTCAGGTGGAACTATGGTAACAGACACCGACTCGTTGTGTATTACTTTTGGCTTCGACGTTTACCATCGACTTCGCAGGACCGACTAGAAGTAAAGCTACTACCATCGGCATCGCTCACCTACTCATCCCTTTCAAATTAAGTATGGATAAAAGAAATGCATCCTTTCATCCGCGTAACTGCTACTCGGAAAATCAAAAGATGGGACTTAAAGATGCCATGTTCCGCCTTTTTGAAAGTATGCATTGGCAACTTTCCGTTTCAGCACACTGCTTCCCTTAAGACAGAATTAGCCACTATATAAATCGATGGACATTCGACAATAACCACAAGGAAAATTTCATCATTCAGGGGTAGTGTTGTAAAGTACACACTTATAGAAAGGAAATAATATGAAATACACATAACAAATTTAAGCAACCTTTGGATTATTAGTAAGATTTTCACAATTCTAGAAATATATAATTCATCAGTACACATCATTCGGAGCTCTAACAAAAACAACCAGAAATAAAGAAAATCTTAATTACACACTTTTTAACTATTCTTCTCTCGATTAAAGAATTAAAGCAAAATTTAACAAAATGCGTACAGTAATAGCGCCTCAAGTAGATATGTTGACCGTGGCTAAGAGTTCTCGCCTACAACGTCGTGCTATCTTGGGATTTGCACCAAAAATTGGTCTTAACGTGTTAGACTATGGTGAAATGGATAGAATTGATAGTTTCTATTTGGAATGTCAAAACTATCGTGATTACTATCGTGATCCATACAATAAATTGCATAAGCCGGCTTTGTTTCGTACATATCAAGGTAAATGTGGAGTTAAGCTGGATTATAGTGTGGCAGAATTGACTAAACCAGTTAAATCGGTTGTTGAACCACAACCGGTTGTCTATCCCGTTGAATATGGTCGTGAAATGACTATCGATCTTGGCATCCAATTACAAGGAAAATATGATCCTGCTTCTTGCAATAAATACAAGCGTTAAAGGCAAGAAAATCATGGAAACTCGAGAAGGAAAATGTAAGAAATTTCGGCATTAATAATTCTAAATTTAACAACATAGGAGACGAAAAACTGGTAAACTATCTAAATATCTGCTGGCAATGATCACATTTAGGTATATAATTTAAGATTATGTATGCATATGTAAATATTAATTGAGACATGTCAATGATTGTTTTTGTATACATTTTTTTCTTTTTATCGTTGTTCTGGTTCATTAAATGTAAATTTTCATGTCAACTTGATTGGGGTTTTTCAATACTCGTTTGGCAAACAACAACGGTAGCAATTTTTCATAACAAATTAAAAACTTGTGACTTGTAAACGCTGCCAAATTTGTATCTCAAAGAAAACAACTTGTTGTCGTTGTCGTTGTCGTTGTCGCTGTCATTGGACGTCCTCGTCACCGTCTCTCTATTATCGTTCATTCTGGTTAATGACTTCAAACATATTAAAAAATCATTTATAAATTGCGTTTTATGTGATTTAAAATTTGCAAAACAAAACAAAAAAACAAAATTACATAGAAAATTTTAGGAATCGCAATAAGTTAAAATTTTTATACGTTTTTTACATCACAGAAAAAAAAAGACCAACCACATTCACACTCTCAAGTGTGGAGTGGTTGGTTGGTGGACTTGACTCAAGTCGAGTCAAGTCAAATCAAGTCAAACTGAGCGCGCGAAATGTTATCGAAAAATTAAACGATTTATGTTTTTTTAATTAACCTCACAATTTGTTACGTTCATCACACATACACACACACACACACAACATCAGAAACATCTAAAAACATAAAAGAAAATAAAAAAAAAAAAAATATCAACAAAAAATAATAATAATAATAAAAGTAGAAAAGACCAAACAACAATCATAGTAGTAAAATGAGAGTGGCAAGGCAAAGGGGCAAGAAAAACACCAGCAAAAGCAAAAGAAAAGGTGTGTGTGTGCTTCAGTTGAACGCTTCATCAGCATAACGAATCACATTTTGATTTATTGAATAGAAATCGATTGGATTAATATATGTATGTAGTAGAGATGAGGGGAAACCTTAGGAAGAATCATCATCATATGTTTTAGAGTATAGAAGTTGTAATAATAAACTTATGTTAGTAACATCTATTCATATGTTGTCCCATGGTGGTTTTTTTGTTTTTTGTTTTTTTCTTGTATTGACTCCATAAAAACTGAGAAGAACCCGAGAGAAAAAAGATACATAGAAACAAATAAAAGAACAAATGATAAAAATAAACGAAAGACAGACAGCGCAACAAATGTATCTAGTATTTTGATTTGACTATTCCGATTCGATTATTTTCCCTTTTTTGCTTTTTGTTTTTTGTTTTTGTTTCAAACATTTGTTTTCTATTCTATCTATGATTTGCTTTGTTTAAAGTCACGACCTTTAATTGTGTTCTTTGTTAGCCAATTTCAAGATATGTATGTATGTTTGTTACCCATAAAATATTCGGTCTGCAATTAATTGTAATTTTCTTAAAATTTATTTGCATAAAAAAAGATACTTTTGCATAAATTGTTTTGTTTTGTTTTGTAATCTTCATTATGTAATTTTTCTTTCGTTTGGTACATGTAACATTATTCCTTATCGATTAGAAAAGGTTTTCTGAAATTATTCCAGTAATCGGAACAACACTTTAATTTTGCTATCAACTGTAACGAACCTCTGAGGTCCTACACTTTAATGGTTTTGGATGATGATGATGGTCGTCTTTAAGGGACACTATGCTACTGACTCAAAGGATACATGTCCTACCTCAAAAACTTCTGTTGTCACTGTGGAGATAAAGAAGAAGCTTAAAGTATTTAACATCTCCTATGAGACTGTCTTGCTCTTCTTGGAAATCGGCAAAATTGCCAGTAGATCACATGGCTCTGTTTGTTGATTCCTTGGGTTTCTTTTCTTTTTCTTTTTTATACAAAAATTTCTATATTAGTGCACAAATGAGCCTAAAAGTTGTCCATTGTCCAAGCACGACCGCGGGAAAATGCAAATAATCATTTTGTTTGTCTACTTAAGTTCAAGTTGTTAGTGAGACCGCACTTCTTCTTGCTACAGTTGATGACGTAGCACTTGCGGCAGGTCCACTTGTCGCAGTTGAAATTAGATCACGAATGCTCAATAATTCCACCACGAATACGGAGCTCCAATTGATGGGTTGAGTCCTTCGGAATGTTGTAGTTGGAGAGTGTGCGAACATCCTGCAGTTGTTTCCCGGCGAAGATCTGGTGGGATACCCTCCCTATTTGTCTTGGATCATAGCCTTAACATTCTTAATGATGTCGGAAGGCTTGACCTCCAAAGTATTTGTCTTGTCAGTAAGAGTTTTCACAAAGATCATCATTTTTGTGTGGAAGATGTTGGTTGCAAAGGCAGAAGGTGAACTATGAGACCAAATCAAAGGATTTCGAGGCTAACAAAAGTTAGGTAAATTGTACAAAAGGGTTTCGAAATAGTGCGATCCGTCTTCTGGTTCCAGCGCAACGCAGCAGTGTTTCGTGTCTGGTCCTCCAATAAAGTATAGTAAGAACTACAGCTGAAAAAATTATTCTCGGCGGTAGCATGTACGCTGCATCTTTGGTAATTCCAGCCTGGTTATTGTATCATACCCGCGACTATAAGGGTTGCAAGTCGAACGTATGAAGACAAAATTTTTCTTACTATGAATATCCCCTACTATCCATTCTCTCTAAATTCAGCCATCTTAATGGGTCATAAGGCTACTGAGTGAACTTCCCTTTTTTCAGTGAGCGGCCTATGTAAGCTAAACTAGGACATAAGACTATCGATCACTTTAATAAAATATTTTTCATATTCCTTTAGATCCTCTGGGGACCATTCTGTAACAACTTACAGAATGTGAGTCTAAATGTATGGAACTTTCATCTGCCTGGCAACTACAAAGAGGATGTTTCACTATCCGTCCTACTAGTCCTGCCTATTAAAGTTCTATTCATTGGTCCTCAGTATGAAATATAAGTATTTAATTTTAATAATAAAGTTTAGTTTCTTATTCAAATAAATTGGACTCGATCTTTGGATATGAAACTTAATTACAATTTTCCTAAAATAGAAACTTCTCCAAAATACAATACATAAGAAGTAACATCTTCATTTGGCATTGTCATTTATTGGAATCAAAAAGCTCTTATTGTCTAGGATTGATACTAAAATTCCTCGTTATGTGAGTGTTTTACAATGAGATAAGATTTATAGTTAGTTTTTGAGGAAATTCAATTTATCTTCATAAATTATTAAATTACATAAATTTGTTATTTAAAAAAAAAAAAACGTTAAACATATATGGAAAATTAAATTATCTAGTATGAAATGAAATCCTTTTGAGGTTGTGAATTAAAAACTGTATAAAAGAAAATTGTATAAAAATAATAAACGAAAATATTTGAAAATTTATGATTCACTCTCGCAATATGCGTGAGTTTAGATATAAAAAACCCCAAACACATTGACGAACAAATGGCATGAAAACATTTCAAATCAAGGCACGACCACCGGCATAACCAAAATGAAAAAGGAGTTCTACTAAATAAACTACAATAAGCCAAAAAGAAAACAAAATACGTACAATAAAAGATTGAATAAAGTCAAAAAACCAAAATAAAAAATCACAGAGAATTGAAAGAAAAACTTGTTGACAAAGCGGCAGCAGCACACAATTTAAGCTTCAATGAGCGACTATTTGTTGCAATTTAAAGTGAACGAGTGAATAAATTGTGTGGAACAATGTGCGGTCATAAACTGGTGACGGACAGACGGACTGCAGATGGACGGGTGGACTGACTGACGGACGGACGGGTGGAAGTCGGAAGGTGGCACAGACTGTTAGAGCAAAAGCTATTGAAGTGTTTTAAATGGCCGCGGTGGCGGACACCATGCAACGTTGGGTTTTGAGGTGAATTTGCGGTTGATTTTTTCTCTTTTTTTTTTCTCTATTTTTTGTACGTTTTTTTATTACTAAATATTTTTTGTTTGTTATTCTGCGGGACTTTTCAACTAATGTTAAATATGGTTTGGCGGTTAAATTACATAAATTAATTTAGTTTAGTTTATTTTATTATTTTTTTAAATGTGATTTTAATAGTTTTTATCTTTTATACCCTTCATACTTTATATAAATAATGCTATTCACATTCTTGTAATGTTTGTGAGAATTTATAGCATAGAAGACTATAAATAAAATAATAATAAATAGACTATTTATAATCTGATCTAAAGGAAATTGGATTCTCAGTTGTTTTCAATGTGGAGATCTTAAAAAGTCTTAGAAATGTAAAGAAAATTGGCTAAGCTAAGCTTTCTATGCATTTTTAATATATCATATTGAGATATTGTGTCTTCTCACTTAAATGAGGGTTTTAAAGACTCATTTAAATGTTTGTTGTTCAAAAAAGCAAGGAAAATTGATCTAACTAAGTTTCCTTAATTCAAGTCACTTAAGGGAGTCTTTGTATTGTATTTATTAATCAGAAAAGCAAAGGAAATTAGCGTAAAGCCAAGCAGTCACATAGAACAGAAACGGAAACAGAAGCAGAATTCAATAAATTTGCCACTGAAAACGAAACAAAGATAGTAACAAGAAAACTGTGTTGCAAATTTCTATTAGTTTCTTGTAGAATTTATTGCATTTGTGACAGAATTAGAAACTACTTAGCACGTAAGAGGCAATAGAAATGTCTCTAATTCGATTTCAAGGGTTTTTTTTTATTTGACAACAGACAGAAACAAAAAATAGGAACAAAGTTTTCGGTTCTGTTTCTGTTCTATGGGATAACTCAGCTTAACTATGCATAATAGTCCTCTTAGGTTTTGAAATAACATGCTGAAGTATTGTTTCATTTAATCAGAAAAGTTAACTCTAACTATATTTTCTATTTATACTATCCATAATTGCTGAGATATAATACTCAAAATTTCTTACAAAATTTCCAGATTTCTAGAAAATATTACATCCAATCTAAAAGTTATAATATTGAAAAATAGAAATTTAATGACTTGCAATACAATAAATTTGAAATTAAGTTTAATCTGACAAATATTTGTTTCTTAATGTTTTACTTTTTTTTCTAAGACAAACACTTCGCTTGAAAGGTATCCAATCTTTGGTCTCACTGAAATTGTATCTTGTTTTATACTTGTTTTACTGATTTTTTTCTTGTTCCTTTTGCAGTGACATTTTGAATTTATTTTTGTCTGTAATTGCGAATTAGTTAGAAAAATTATTGAGTTTGGTATTAAATATCGATACTAAATTAGTTTTTATGTTTTTTGACTTTTGTCAGTTTATATTTATTGACTTCATTTTAGATTTATTTATGTGTATTTCATTTTCAGTGGATTTGTTTTCATTTCTGAAATTTTTGGGTTGGAATTTCAATGAAATTTTCTATCATTTGATCAAAGTGGATTGGCTAAGATGTGGCAAATGTGGCCACCGATAACCAAGCTTTGTATTTGCTTTGTATTTGCTTTGTATTTCTTGCCTGTTTTAAAGAAAGTAACTTTATTCTTTATTTTTAGTCAGTTATTGTGATAAATGTATACAATTTGTTTTACTTGATTATATTGTATTTGTTAAGGTGCAAACAAACACAAATTTACACACAAACATAGTAGAATTGCAAGAAATGTCCAAAGGGAAAGTAAACACCTTGTCAGCGCTGCAAGGCAACGTTGGCAACTCTTAAGTCGAAGCGCATCAATTACATCAATTTATTAAAAGCAACCCACTCCTTATAGTTTGTAAATGTATCTGCTTGCTACATGCAATACACCAAAAAAAAAAAAAAATTAAATGCAAAAGCAGAAAAAAAAACCCAAGAAAAAATATGCTAAATTCATAATTCATTTAACATTTTGTAAATCATTTGTTTGAATAGTAAAAAATAAAAAAAAATAAAAATAAAACGAAAAATTTAGAAGAAAAAGAAAAGAAAGAATGATGAAAGTGAAGTGGTGTGTAGTTTCTTTAGTTTTGTTGCAATATCACTGAGCACAAGACTCAACACTGATGATGGTGATGATGATGATGATGATGATGATGATGGTGATGGTGATGGCAACAGCATACAACAACCTGCTGAAGCATGTCCGTCCTTTGTATGCAAAAGTCTTGAAATTTGTCTGCCTCCAACGCCGTACAAGAATGGAGGATGAATGCTTAGTTAGTTTGTTACCAGTACCAGTACCAGAAACTATCAGTCTCAACTGACAAATATGCAATATTGCAACACACACACACACACACACACACACATACAAATATGTAAAGATAAATATATATATATAGAAGCAGACACAAAACGAATGAATAGTATGATATCTACAAAAGATGAATGCAACCAACGAAAGAGCAAGGCAGGTTGTTGGGTCTGTTAAAGCAGAAAACTAACTGACTATGATGACGATGACGATGACGATGATGATGACGTTTTTGCTTTGTATATGAATATAATTTCAAAACTGTCTGCAAACGAAAAGTTTAAGCCAAAAGATGCAAGCCAAGCTAAACCAAACCAAGAGCAGTTCAGTCAAGACAATATGAGACAAACCAGGCCAAGCGACAACAGTAACTTCAACTTTAACTCAAATGCAGATGCAGATATACAAGCGCATACTCAAAGGAGTAAACCAACCATAAGTCACACGCTTTTGCCAACGATGAGTAAAGAGGCTATAAGAATAGCAACCAGAACCAAAGATACAACATACTTGCTACATGTAGAAGTTTTGTGAATCTTTCATACCTTGGTTTATTATTATTCTTTTTCTTATAATTTTTTTTTTTTGTTGCACTTTTATGCTTTTTGATTCCTGTGAAATTTGCATATCAACTTCCTTTGCGTCACCCCTTCCCCCATCCAAAGAGCTGAGGTCTGTCTGACTAAGCTAATTTAGTTAATGCAGCAGAATCCAGCTAAAGAAGGAGCACAGGATAT
The DNA here is from genome assembly GCA_037043295.1 of Amiota minor. NCBI lineage: Eukaryota > Metazoa > Arthropoda > Insecta > Diptera > Drosophilidae > Amiota > Amiota minor. Next base: position 959,564 of record JBAMAW010001470.1, on the reverse strand, counting down.
ACATGTTTGTTCCACTTTGTATTATTCTCATGTTGTTGCAGTTTTCTTATGATACTCGTATTATTGAAAAATTACAAAAAAAAAAATAGAAAAAAACATTATTGTTGCATCAAGTAAGGATTGGGGTTTGGGGATAAGATTGGTAGGATTCCTTTCGATTTCACAGCATCTGTGTCTCTGGGAAAATTTTGAAAGTTGTTTCCATGCAACAAAATGCATCTACATTGTTCAGTTACCATACATGTGTGTTGTTTAATGATGCAACAAAGCAACGCATATAAAAATAATGATGAATTCAAGTATAGAAAAAACAAAAGCAATCGCACCAGACAACGTGGAAGCGAAGTTTCATTGATTTGTTGTGAATTCACAATTTCAATCATTTATCAAAGTTTGAAAACTAATTAAGGTTCGTTGTGTGGCATTCTGCGTATTTTTTTATTCACTACAATAGTAACTAGCATTTTGTTGGTTGGTTGCAGCAATGTTGTTCGCCATCAAGGCGTAAAATTTTTTGTTAAAAAAAAAAAATTTAATTTTGGGAGTGTAAAAATCATCATTAAGCGTTGAGTTCGTCATAAGGTTTAAACTAAAGTTACGTCTCCTCGCGAGGCCTCGGTGCCACTGCGTCTACGAATGTAAAGAGCTCACTCACTCACTCACTGACTCACTCACTCACTCACTAACCCAAGTCACTCCATGCTTCATGCAATATCATCCGAATGTTCAAAAGTCGGCGAACCATAAAAGGGCTGTCCTACGCTGGGCTATTGTCTTCTCTTTAATTCATGGCGATTATAAATGAGAAATTTCAAATTTGTTTACAATTAAAAAAAAATGATGATCGAAGCAACACAATTTTATTTTCGTTATAATGAATTGTTTTTCTATTTTCAAAAAAAAAAAACATTAACTAATTATCATGTGTGAAAATGTATTGTACTCGTAGATGAAGTTCTGAAGTTCTCCTCACCTTATATAGTGCAGTACTTCATATGTTAGACAGACATTATGGCACATAATTTTCTTGTAGATGCATTAGATAAGGGCTTGACCGTGTGTAATTGAGGAATCCTGGTTTCGTTCAAATTTTAGTTTTAACAATATTTGATGATCCTCATTTTCTAAGTGGAAAAGTACAAAACAAAGAGGAATATAACGTTTTTTTTTTTTTAATATTCTTCAATCCATAATTTGTAGTACAATATTTAAAAGGAGGCATTAGAGAACCCAATAAAGTAACATCAATAAAGCAAATACAAAGAATCAATCTAGCCAGTCAAAGATTCCCTTATTTGAACCGATGTGGTGCAACTCGGATTGTCGTAATGAAGAACGATGCGCCTGTTCTTCTGCTTTTCTCGAATTTCCCTCATAACTTCTGGCAAACAAATGGTCGTGCACCATTTAGAATTGACCTTCCTGCATTACTCTAATACCATTGTCGCCACATGATCCGCAATGCCAAGGAAACAGCCAATCATTTGGTTCAAAGTGGTTCTTCCGCGAACAACTTTTGTTGGATTGCGCTCGTCTTTGCAGACCCTTAAAGTCGATTGCTGTTTTGTTTGTGGCTCATATGAATAGATCCATGATTCGTCATCTGTGTAGTTATTATACACAGACCCTTGATGTACCTGGAACATATTTTTTCAACATTATCTTGCACCAAATGACATGAGCCTTCTTCTGATCGGTTATCAGATTATGCAGGATCCAACACGAGTAAAATCTTTTGCTTCTTACTGATGCTTGTCTTATTAATACCCAATCTCATGGTATGTCTCATAACGATCTTGCATTATCAGTTCACGCACAGTATCGATATTTTCTGGCAAAACAATCGATTTTGTAGGACCTTCACGGAATACGTTCTGGAGCGATTATCGACCACGATTGAATTCGTTATACCAGTCTATTTACAATGCTGCAAAATGGTGCTTTATCGCTGTATAAATAATTAAGTTCATCGAAGCTCTCTTGTCTGGATAATCCAAGTAGAAAGTTATAAAAAATAATCGCAAAAAAAATGTTCACGAGTTAAATCCATTTTTTACCCAAGAGGACTTTATCATAAGCAAGACAAATCACCCTAAAATGACAGGAATTTTCTAAAGTAGTTATGATTAACGTTATCAGTTTAGCATTTGGATATATCACCGATTGCCAAGGCCAGAAATACAAATAGCAACCCTCCTATCATCATTTTCTTCTCATGTCCAGTTGAACAATATACTTGTATGTACAAATGAAGAGAAAAAGTTGCTCAAATTATAAAGAGCTCATAGAAGAAGACTTCCAGTATTTTGACCATTAGAAAATTTACATGTGGGAAAAAAAAGTGGACTTAAAATTAAATTAAAGTGGAAAAATCATTGAAATTTGTTTTACTTTCATAGTTTTTAAGATTAGTTTTTAAACATAAGGATTATGTGCACTGTGATCTTAAATATTTATTATAATGTTCCAGTTCTTATGCTGTGGAAAACTTCATCAAAATCAAAGTCTTCTGTAAGAATTGGAATTCATTCACTTTACAAGGATGCCCATGAAGAGTTTTGATTCCATTCAGAATATATAGTTTTTGATATAGAAATCTTAAACTCACACCATTCATTTAAAATTCAATGATAAAGTTAACCACTATATCACTCAATTAATTATTCAAATTATAAAACCTTATAAATTTTATAAGCAAAAATATCTTGACTAAGTAAGATGAATCGAACCGTTTCGATTTGTTCACACAAAGAAGATGGCAGATATGAAGGATTGATTACATTGATGATTAAAATTATTTCTTATTATACAAAGCAAAAAGAATATAATAAACCAATTCCAAATAATAGAATCTATAATTAAATAGAGAAAAAGTTATGTATAAGAAGTGAGTTTGTTAAGATCAAAGTTCATGCTTTCCTTGCTTTTCTCCATTGAAGAGTATTTTTTTTATTTTTATTTTTTTTTATTTTTTGTTTTTGTGACCAAGTTCTGGTTACAAAGGCAAGGCAATGAGTTTCAATTATAATTTGTAATAGTTTGTCAACGAAATTATTGCACACGATTTTTCTAGATAATTTCCAAATTGAACAATAGCATAACAAAGAAGAAAAACAAAAAGGAAAATAAATTGCTATTGCAACAGAAACAGAAACAGGAACAGGAGAGACAGTAACAGACAGCGACAGCAACTATGTTTAGTACGAGTATAGTAGTAGTAGTAGTAGTAGATGCCACAAAATTTCAGATGGTCAAACATTGTTCGCATGTGCAGTAACAAACTAAACTTCACAACAGCATCGAGAGCAATACACGATCGCATGAATTATGATTGTCAGAGCGAAGCGAATTTATGCGCTAAGAAATATGATTTAAATGCAAAATGATTGAGGTCGCAAGGTGCATCATCGACTGCAATATTGAAGTTGAAGATATAAAATAAAAAACCAAAAAGAAAAGAAACTTAAGAAACACAACAATATCAGCCACGATATGCTTAAATACAATACATATTTGTTGTTGTTGCACTCATTTCAAATCGAATCGAATCGAATCAGTGCAGATCGTAGACTTTAAACAAACTATGAACATAGGTAACTTACTACTATTGAATTGTATTGAATTTGAATATGGATTTCTTCTTAAGTGTAGATACAATGAATGCACTAATAGACCCGCTGGCTACTTGAAACTTTCAACGTATGCAATGCAAAGGAGTCGATGTGTCTGGCATTTCATTTAAGGATATAAATCAATATTTTCCCGAATACTCTTGAGAGTCATGTTGAAGTGAACTTCAAGTGGTCGATAAAAGTGTTGCAAACAAAAGAGTAAAACAAGAAATAGAAATAATTTTGGTCGAAGTCGATGATTCAATACCTTTCACACATAAATATGATAATAAATATGCAAAAAATATTCATTTGGTTATGTAAATTTTGTTGATATAATACTTAGATAAAACCAAACTCATTGGCCAATATTTTAGGTCTCGATTACTACAAATAGATTCCAGTTTTATATAATAAGAACTCTTACTGAAGTTTCATGTAAATATTTAGCTGAAGATATAGAAAACTTAATATTTCATTGAGTTCTATAGATTGAATATAATCAGTGGAGTATTTTGTCTAAATGGGGTTTTTGTGCAAATGAGAGAAAAAGTATCAAGCTAGGAAGTATTGTAAATAAGTGTCACGTTAGATAAATAAATGCAATGAGAATCAACGTAGGAAGAAAAATTACCCTTTTATCTATTTTTTCTTTATTTTTTCCTTTGGCAAGTGGCGTCTAGTATTATATTGCCAGAGAAAACTTACCTGCGGATGTGACATGTGTTCAATGTTCATCTAATGTCTCAATTTCCCTGAAATGCTAAATTTTTGTATATTTTTTTTATATTTTTGTATATTAAATTAATTAATTAAAATTTATAATTAGTTGGAGATTCCCAAATAAATCAAAAGTAAATCCACATAATAGACAACATTCAACAAAACATCATATGATCTAAGAAGTATGTTACAAACATAACATAAAATTTAATATGCATAACAAAGTGTATAAGGAAAGATACAAATTTATGTATACAAAACAAATGTGAAACTTAGCATACTCGTACAGCATAATTAGCTGTTGTTGCATGTAGTACGAGTAGAAGTAAGTGAGTGAGTGAGTGAGTGAGTAGTTTTGATTGTTGCCACAATGGCTGCTAATTTTGTTACAAACGTTGATGATGTGAATGAATGATCATAATGATAATGTTGATGATGATGATGATGATGGTATTGCTTGTGATTATGATAATGCTGTTGTTGCTGCTGCTGCTGCTGCTACAAGTGGCAGGTACACATAGATTAGATACAAGTACATACTCGTACATGCATGCGTTGCACATTTATTTACTTCACACATACTAAATATGCAGCATGTTTACAAATAGTTGCATCAACATCAACATCAGCTGGCAGCAACAATACAAACAATAACAACATCAACATCAACCATACTCATTATGCTGTTGTATGTATCTATCTATTTATTGTACACACACATATCTACTTATGTTTCTATCTACATGCTGCCATGGCTTTTTATTGCGTGCCACTTGCAACGTGTGCCACAAATTGTTGTTTGTAGCCAAGCACTTTCTCGTCTCCGGTCCTTCTTAATTGTAAACCAAACATTTCTAATTGTTGCATTTTAAAAAATAACCACAATTTATTTTAGCTTCCATGTTTCTCTTCTACATATTTTTAATTATTGTATTTATATATTGTACGTTTTGCTTCGTGGGTTCTTAGTTAATGAAGTGCGTTTGGATATGTTTATAATTTACGATTTCAATTCTTTCTTATAATTTATGAAGTTCTATTAAGGAAAGCATAGAAACAAAAAAGAAGAAAAATAACAAGCAGAATAAAATTTCTCCAAGCAATCATTTGCATTTCGTTATGAAAACATAATAATATTCAATTAATTGAATTAAATGGGGGGCCTCATTATATATTTACTACAATTAACCATTTTATAATAAGTTTGAAGGTAATTTTTATAAAGATTTACCTAGAAAAATCATTTTTGAAACATGAATTTTACATATTTATTACTCGAACTGCTTAAACTATTCAAAAATTTCACTCATTTCTATAAAAACTAACTAATTGAAAGAGAATATGGTCATGCCTAGTTAGATTTATCTTGTCATTTTGATCAAAAATGTACATTATTCTTCGTCACCACAAAATACTTGTGGCTAATCCTGAACAGAAGACTTAATTAATAGGCTCAACCAACCAAGACCAACCACCAGCAACTTAATATGAAGAATGGAAAAATGTTTTGCTTCTTGTGAACAGAGAATGAAATTAACTCTGCATAACAAGTTTTATTTTTATAAAATACTACAGTGCATATAACTGTAGAGCTCTGATAACTTGGATATATAACAAATATTTTAATCAAAGCTCCTGCATGGAAATACAGGCAAACTTTCATTATAATACAAAAAAAAATATTCTACTTATGGTGACTTTAAGTTATAGAATTATTCATTAAAACAAGGGATTTTGGCAAAATCTAAATATTTATTTCAAAGAAAGTCGTGTTAGTTACACTATTTGTAACTCAAGAACGGCTGAATCGATTTGGCTAAAAATTAATGAGGAAGTAGCTTAGAACCAGGAGAAGGATTTTCCATCCTTCCGTCCATCCGTCCTCAGGTCATATTTCATAATGATAACTAGAGAGTTGAAATTTTCACAGAATGTGTAGTTCTATCCGGGAATCAGCAACAAATACTAAAACTAAAATATTTTTAAAAACTTAAATGGGTCTTCATACAAGAAACATTTTGGTTTGTATGGCAGCTATACGATCCAGTAATCCCAAGATCTTCGAATTTGGATGGTTGATGGCTATATATCAGAAACTTATATTGTCGAAATTTCAGTTTGATCGGACCACTAGGGGGGGTACCTTCCATACAAAAACCATTAAAATTCAGGTTCTTATTAGAAAAACTTTTTTGTTTTTTGGACTATTGAACTGAAATTTAGACACTATAAGTTTCTGATATAGGTGCGGTATATATTATGGAATCAGTCAAATCGGACTAATATTTAAATGTTTTTATATTCGAGTTCTATTGCCAGAAGAATTGTCAGTGTCTTCCAGTATTTTGTTTTTGTCCTTTAACAATGAGTGGGCAGCAGCATTATTACGTTGTAAGGAGTTTCTTCAACTTCTACAACATCCTGTTTTTTTTATTTTGTCATCAAAATCATCATCGTCATCTACATTTGTTCACGACTGCAGCATTTTTGCTGAACATTGACTTAGTACTTCCGGCGAGAGGAAGATGAATGTTTTCGTGCTGACACCATCATGACGCCAACAGTTGTTGCTGCCAACTTTATTCCTTATTTAACCATTTTTCAGATCTAAAGTGTTTGAGTTTTCTTTGGAAGAATACACACTTATCTGAAGATTGTCCTTAAAAAAAAGAAAATAAATTAAGAATTCAATTTTTTTTTTTTTTGCTTGTTCTATTTATTTTTTTTTTCTTGAGTTTATTTAATTTTTGAGAGGAGAATTTAAAAAAAAAAATTTAGACATAATTAGTTGTGCTTTACTACAATAATTATTCTGTCTATCTAAAAGTATTTACCGAAAAATATGTGTGGTCTTATTAAATGTTTGTTAATTTTGTTATTGTTTTCTATGCCTTGACATTATTCTGGTCAACTACAGTTGGAGATGTTTTCCTGGAAAAGCCGTTATCGCAGTAAAGACCGATTGGCCTATTACGAACAGAACGCTCCTGACTTGTAGACAAGTACACGTTGCCGAGCTATTGCGAAGCCAATTGTGGACGAGCTGCCTTAAAATTTTCTGCAACACTTTTAGGCAAATCTGTGCGAGAAGCATAGGCTCTCACATAGTTGTCTTGAGGAAGCTGTGGTAGTGATGGTGGTGGTGGTGGTGGGCATGTTTCCTTCTTACCAGAATAGATAAGCATTTTCGTTTTCTCATCTAAGGTTATGAGGTCACTTACAATTGAAGAGCTAAATTTCTGAGCTTCCTTCAAGGAAGGATAATGCTCATAAGACAATTTTTGTGGCTCTTTCTTGGGGATGCATCCGTAGGAAGATTGTTTTTTTGGTTGAAACACAATGTACGCGAGTTTTTTCGCATTCGCCTCTTTTCTCATTCTGTCTTCTCGTGTCGCATTTGCCGAGAAACTACGGCGTGGCGTTATTGTGATATCTAAGGCACCGTTAGCATTCTTCAAACGTGATGCCATGGCAAGGCCTTTCCGTCTCGGCTTACACTTATCGGTTTCCATGGGCTTTTCCACTCGTCTAGAAGCTGCACTTTTTAGCATACTTATAGCATTGCGTCTTAAGGGCGGTAAACGCTTTGACATATTATCTGAGCTGTGCTCAAACCGGTAACCGTCAAAGCCCTTAGCAAAGATGGACGAAAGGATAGGGGTCCAGCTGTTGCGTACAATTGTTCTTAAACTGCAATTGGTTCCACCGATATTGCGATAAATTGTCAACATCTTTGAGCTAAACTTATTCTATTGACCACGGGAGGAACGACGTGTAAATTTTTTTCCCTTTTGATGGATTTTTTTTTACAAAATTTTGAATACTGTTGTGTTTTTTGTTTTTATGGGAAGCCAGACGTTAATGACATAACCTGTTTGACATTAATAACTATGAATTTTAAAAGTGTCATATTTTATTAATTTAGATTTAAATTATCTATACTAAATAGATAGATAACTTGCCCTCAATAGTCAGTTGATTAGATAGCATGCCTTTCAATCGATAGAATACTAGGCATTCGAGAACTTTTTTTAGGATTCCGGACCCAAAGGAAACATATTGCAGAGTCTTCGTTGTCCGTTCTTCCGTCAATCCTCGGTCATACCGCAAAAGAGTGGTAATGAAAGTTATGTTTGGAATTAAACTAATCCATTATTCGTAACAACTTACAACAAATTCACATCTTTATTAATATTAGTTACAAAATTTGCTTTAATGCTCTTGAAGCTTTTACACAATAAATTCATAATTGGGGATGACGTACGGTTGTACAGTTCAACGTATTGTGTTCGAGCTATGGAGATTTAGAGATTTGGAAGAAAATTGCATAGGGTTTTAGCTCTAAATGCTACTGCAAATTGGTTGGTTCAAAATATAGAAAGTTCGAGTTATAGAAGTTTGAATTATGGAAGTTTGACTGTATATTACAGAAGTTGATATTCTATGGTAAGTAAAGAAAGTCAATATTCATTGAGAAATGAGCCATTACAAATCCATTCTATTGATCATTTGTTAAGTTCTAGTTGGTAATATGCAAAATTTGTAAGTAATGTTTTCTGAATGAAAATTTATGAATGTTTTTCACTAATAAAAATTACACTGGAAAGAAGATGGCGTCATATTAATATCACCCCTAAAATAACCAACTCCACAACAACTTGAGAAACTTCTTTATACAAAATATCCCATCCCATTCAATGGTGTTATGACTGATTCACATCTGAACTCGGTGTCCACTGGTTTCTTTATAAATTTGTACATATTTCTTTTTAATTTATAAAAAAGTATAAATTTTCATTTATCTCCGGGATACAAAACAATTTTTAAGCCAAAACTTAAACCAAAAATCTAATTATATTCGAGATAAGGGAAAATTAAAAAATACTCAAATGGCATAGACATAGTGGCAACAATTGGTGCAACATCAACATCCACATCAATGCAACACAACAACCATTAAGATAAGATACATAATTATGCCACACATACACATATACATACACATGCAAACACAGATACTTACACTCAGATCTATCTAACAATTTAAAAAGGGATTGTAATCATTAGTGTCATTAGCAGCCAATTATTGTGCAACAGAGATACATTTTGTTTTTTTTTTTTTTATTATTTTTGTTCTTAAATTGTTGCTTAAAATAAACATAAAAGATAGAGAAATGTTAAAAAGAGGAAACAATATACAAAAAAAAAAAAAAGGAAAAAATAAAGATACTCGGTCATGTTGTTCCTTTGCCTTAAGTCAAATATTTTGCAAAAAAAAAACCAATTTATCTGGAGGGCTATCAGACACTCAACTGTAGCCAACTTTGTGCTGGCGAAATGGTAGCAAAATGGTGTGGCAAATAGCCAGCCTACGGTTGGTTACTGTTTAATTTTAGGGCTCGTGCTATGGGCGGATACCATCAATTTCGGGCCCTTGAGTCAAAACGAAGGTTGGCGCTGAGGTACAATATTTCAATTTGAAGCATCTTTCATTATAGTATAGTAGTGTACGAGTAGTATGTTGCTGAGTGTGAGTTACACGCCCATAAATATAAAAAAAAAAAGATCATTAAGACTAACTTCTACATATTTAAAACTTACAAATTGCAATTACATAATTCGAAATGCATATACTACTTAGTACTTGTTATGAATCCCAGAAAATGTATTAAATGTCTGTCATAAAAAAATATTATGATATCCGAAAATGTAATAATATACGAGTGCATGGATATAAAAGGCATGACTTTAAAGGCGAATAGTAATTAGTCTCATTAAAATAAACCACAATAATGACCTAATAAAAGGACAAACTCACACACACAGACTCCATGAAGTGTTTCTCTCATGACCTTTTTTAGTGTACAAAAACACTTAAACACACTTCACCCACAATACGAAATATACATACGTCATTAACGATGAAGTCGGGGGGTCCCCCAAAGGGATGTGTCATAAAATGTGTTAGTAAAATGCTTGAGAAATTAGTAAAAAGAAGCATAAAATTATACAAACAAAAGCGCACACATAAAATGGATGAATAATATAAAATTTAATAACAACAGATTAAACTTAAGTTTCTATTTTTCCCATAAAGTAAAGTAAATTTGTTCATTTATTGAAAAATAAAATAATATTATAAGAAAGCCAAGAAAATAAGTTGAGTTGAGATCTGAAATTCCTAATTTCAAAATTTTATGTTGTTTTGTGTGCCTATGTGCCTATGTGCCTAGTCAGAAACTTCACTTCTCGCGTTTTTATTATTAATTTCATATGGCAGACATGGCGTATTGAGAATCTTTAACTGCTTTGAATTCGTTTGTTTCTCTTAGTGAATACTAATAAACTTGCTTAATACAAAAAAAAAATGAAAAGACAAATAAAAAAACAAAATTGTATGTACAAACAAAATCAGCAAAATTGCAAAGTTTTTCATAACGACAACAGCAAAGTAATTTAATATTTCGTGGCGCCACCAGAACTATAAAAAGGCAGATTCCTCGAGTAGTCTTACTTTTTGCGTACGACAAAAAATTAAATGACTTAAACTGAGCCATTCATTATGACAACACGGCATGACACGATGCTATGGCATCGGTATCAGCATCGGCATTGGAATGGGTATGGGAATGGGCAATGGATGGGCAACGGCATTGGTAAAGTTGATGGTGACGTTGGCGCATGCGTTGTGGCATGACTATCTTATGTTGTTCTTGTTTTTGTTAATATTATTATTATTATTATTATTATGTATTGTTGTGGGCGAGGTATGTCCAGACCAGTGGTGCGCAGCGGGTGCATTGACAGCAGTGGCAATGTGCGCGAGATTTTTAAATTCTGGCTCATCTGCTTCGTCTTCATCATCAACATCAGCATCAGGAGCAGCAGTAGAAGCAGCCAAAGATGTTACTGCTACATCGTGTATCTGAGTATCTGTGGCAACAGTAAATGTTTCTGTTTCTGTTGGTGCTGTTGTTGTATGTTGTTATTTTGGTTTCTTGTTTGTTTTAGTCATTGGCATTAGTATTTGTGAATAGCGCCAAACACAAATTCTGTCAAGATAGCGATCATATTTTCCTGATATCGCATTCAGGCGTGTGCGCACACAAACCTGGTTAAATCGTTTACTCTCACTCTGAAAGAGGTCTTCTCTCAAGCTTGTGATGCAAAGAAATGCTAAATTTGACTTTTGACTCAATATGATCCTTGGCAAGTGATATTATACACTGAGAAAGAATTAGGGAGAAAGATGTCCTTTTATGCTATTCTTATAAACAAGTAAATTATCTCACTTATGAGAATTGTATCAAAAACTCCTATTGTGTAAAAGAAACAATGGAAAATTGGTTATAAGAATCTATAAGAAAATTTCTGTAAATACAATATTAAAAAAGACTGTCAACCACTAAATAGATAAATATATTTTTAAGAAAACTCATGAGAACAACAATTTCTCCACTTTATCATTCTGACTTTCAATGATTTTTTGTTTATTTATATGTATATCTTATCAAATGAAGAACCAAAGTTAATAACACACGGATAAATGCCTCAGATATCCATTCTATGATGGACTTAATGTTTTTTCATTGATTTTTTGTACAGAATCTTTACTAAAAGAAAATACACATTCTGTGAAAATTTGAAGCCTCTACCTAGTGCGGTTGATGAGATACAGATGATTCCAAAACGTGACGATTTGATTTTTTAACTCAAAATTTTTAGTATAAATTTTTGCCCAACGCCGCTAAAGAAGTTTCACTTCAAAAAAAGTTTAAAAAATACGCTTCTGACTTAACGATAACATCCTCGTTTGAGCTGAATTTTTTCCCCTGAGCTACGTTTTCATATTGGATTACAGAAAGATCCGCAAGGCTGCAAGTCAGCCGAGGGACGGTTCATGCAATTTGGCTGCGACAATTTTGGATGAATGTGCTGGTGAGTTATCATGGTGAAACAGCACTATTTTCTTAACCAAATAGAGCTGTGTCTACTTTAATTCTGATCGAATCGGTCCAATAATTCACTGTAGTACTCTCCCTCCTTCCTTTCTACAAACCTCAGGGATTCCATCAAAAAGCTCAGCTGAGAATTTCAACAACAATCTTGGAGTCCATCCAGCGAACAGATAAAAGCTAAATGTGTGATGATATGGAAGATTGAGAACTGATTGCCCGAATGAAGCAAGTCCTGATAGCCTTCCAATTCAATGACACAGTTTACACTCTAAAATCAAATTGGAGAACAGTTTTTTTTCACGGTGTAAACAAAAAATTAAAGAAATAATTCCAAATCAGGTTATCACAAACGTTTGAATCATGTTCAATGAATTTTTTTTTTCCGGATTCTCTTTTCTTGTTTTTATTTTTCCGAATCTGCTTTTGTTTTATATACAACAATTTTTTTATGTCACTCTTGTTGTTGTTGTTGTTGTTGTTGTTGTTCTGCATTTCAGACCCAGACAGACATTCATTCAGACAGAACGGTGGACAGACAGAAAGACAGACATTCAGACCAACATTTAAAACACTTTATGGTTTTGTCCACTCGATAAGGACAACAAACGTTCTACAAAATTGTGAACACATGTGGGAACTTTGTATGGTGCGTGTTGGTCTACTATCTTTTGGAGGACTTGCAGTGCCTGCCTGACTGCCTGCTTGCCTCCTCTGATATTTGTTCTGCTTACGTCTCCTTCATAATTCCATCATCATGGGTTGGGTATTGTATCAATGCAACAGGAGAAGAAGATGCTGGTGGCAGCAAGCTGCAAGAAGCGTAGTACAAAAGTTTAACTTATTCGCTTCCTTCGTTATCGGGGCGTTGTTTTGTTTTTGTTGTTGTCATTTGTTCTTTTTCTTTCATTCTTGTTCTGATTTTGTTGTTGTCTTTGTTTTTGTACTCATTTCGTTTTTGATTTATGCACAGAACCCTTACCAAATAATAAATAAAATATGAAATATGTCGTCTTGTTGAACAAATTTTTCATTTCTGCGCTTCACTTCGTTTCGTTTTGAGGATCGATCCCGAAAAAAAAAATCTTCAAAAAAAACCCAGCACCCAAAAGAAGTTACGTTTGGTAGTATAACTAATATGTATTTATACTGTTGTAGACCCAAACCTGATCAGTTCTGTTCTTTTATGTTCGAGCGTCTGGTGTCGTTTGTTAACTGTCCATCAAAATCATTTTTGTGTTTCTACCTACCTTCAAAAAAAAAAAAAACCTCAAGATCCAAAAATCACAAAGTGAATACATCAAATTGTGTTATTTTTTATATTCAAAGCTAATAAATTATAATTTCTGAATTGTTTTCATTTGTTGTTGTTTTTTTTTTTTTTTTAATTTTATTATGATTTTTGTATTGATTCTTGAGATTTTGTTATGTATTTTCTTTCATTGTCATCCCCCACCATAACAATCTGAGTTCAAGAGAGAGGCTTAAGTATCATTGACGTTTGAATGGCAATGTTGATTTTGATTTTAATGGTTCTGTTGGCGCTACAAAGCTGTCAAATTAGGATGCTTCACGGTTCTGGCATCTTCGTATGTTCGAGTACTGATGTTTCATTCCATTTGATATATGATGGATGCACTGATTTAACAATCTTTCCTGGTAGTATTAACCGTGTCTCAAAAATGAAATAAGGATCAAATCATCACAAGTCAACAAAATCCATACAAAAAATAAAAACATGCTTACATATATTTTAAACATTTTAATGACGAATTTTTGTTCAGTTTTATACTCTTTACGCTCTTCACACAGTGAGTATTCTAAGTTTGTCATGAAGTTTGTAACAGGCAGAAGCAGACATTGGAGACCCCATAAAACCTTCTTCATTAGTTCCACCATCCACTTTATACAAAGATTTCTTTTTGCAAGACGCTTTTCACATGTCGGAATCAGCTGAATTGGCTCACTAGGAAGGCTACCTCCCATACAATCCCAGATTCAAATTCATGTTTTTATTAAAAAAAATGTATTGTTTTTGTATTATCAAACCGAATTTTGGTCACTATATGTCTCTGATCAATATTCACTAACCATGAAAATTTCAAGACCCTATGATTACTGGATCGTATAGCTTCCATACAAATATTTCAGTCTCAATGCTGAAATGCTCTATGTGTATTGACTCTTCCCTACTTTTTAGGGTTCCGGACCCGAAGGGTACCAAAGGGAACCCCATTGCAGAGACTTCGTTGCCCGTCCGTCCGTCCATCCTCGTGTCATAGCTAGAGAGTTGCAATTTTCACAGGAGGTGTAGTTCTATCCGGGCAATAGCAATAAATACTAAAACTAAAATACTTTCAAAAACTTAAAGGGGTCCCCATACAAGAAACATTTTGGTTTGTATGACAGCTATACGAGCCAGTAATCCCACGATCTTTAAATTTGGATGGTTGGTGGCTGTATATCAGAAACTTATATTGCCGAAATTTCTATTTGATCGGATTGCTAGGAAGGGTACCTCTCATACAAACCTCCATTAAAATTCAGGTTTTTATTTGAAAAAAACGTTTTGTTTTTTGGACTATCGAACTGAAATTTAGAAACTATAAGTTTCTGATATAGGCGCGGTACATCTGTTAGAATCAATCAAATTGTCCACCTAGGAGGGGTACCTGCCATACAAACCCACCATTAAAATTCAGGTTCTTATTCGAAAAACTTTTTCGTTTTTTGGACCATTGAACTGAAATTTAGACACTATAAGTTTCTGATATAGGGGTTATATATTTATTGGAATCAGTCAAAGCGGACTACTAGGAGGAGTATCTTCCATACAAACCACAATCTGGTACGGAACCCTCCGTATACGAGTCTGCCTCGCACTTGGCCCTTTTTTCTCATATTTTTTGTTTTTATTATATTGTACAGTGGTTCTTAATCTACTAGTACTGATGGCCACGAAGGCTAAAAACTTTCATTTGGCTTTAGTAATCTCTGTTGCTGCTGTAGATCCATCAAAATTATTCTTGCTTAACAAAATTTATGTTGTTAAATAGAATTCATTGAAGAATTTATTTATTTAATTTCTTTTTACTTTTCCTGCATTTGACATTTGTAAGACACCAACAACAAGCAAAAAAGAATCGATATATCGAAAAGAGAATTGTGAGGGTAACAAGTCATAACAATAAGATTTGACATGTAACAATTGCAATTAGCAATAAAATTAGCTTAAAAAGCGAAAAAGAAACAGAGGGTTGAGCATATGGAACAGGATACTTACCCGCATAATAGCAAATGAAGCATGATATGAAAGATAGCATCAAATGCGCCAGGATATTTCTAGGGTTGAGTAGTAGTTGGTACTCTGCATATGCAGTACATCTTAGTACCAAAGGGCTAAATGAAATGAATTCAAACAAAGAGGTAGGACAACAAATAATGAATTCCGTATTACTGATGCCGAGTCTAAGTCATATGACAAATAAGAAGGGAAAGAAGGAACGAATTTCAGAAAATATAATGCTGTTGACAAGTAAATTAGGGGTCCCCCAAAAAGTTAACGCCCACATATTTAACAAAGCGTCAACGACAGAAGCAAACACATCGTTAAAGGAAAGTATCTATTCATAAAACGGGAACAAGATTCATTGGAAGATTTTCACAATCATCTAAAGAAACGAAATCAAAATCTAATCATCATCATCATCATCATCATCATCATGGTCGACATCATTGACTTCATTTCAAGGCAAAGGGAAAAAATTCACGCACAATAAATTTTTGTCGTTGTCATTAAATCATTTCAAACGAATGCGTCACAATTGAGCCAAAAAGGCGATTATATAAAATACATAATAATGATAATAATGCCTGAAAATGTCAACCTAGAAAGGAAGAGAGATACACGTAGTAAGTAGATGGAAAGCATAACGACCAAACGTAAGAATGAATGAATGGAATGAAGACAAGAAGAAGTTACATCAACAGGAAAAGGAAGTGTATTGGCGCAGTGTTGCGCAATGAAGACTACGCCATATTTTCTTTATTTCCTATTCTTTCTTATTCTATTTATTTTCATTTAACTTTGTATCTCTTTCACTCTGTCTAAAATTATACTTAGAACGTAAATGACTTGAGTTGTACGAGTATATATTTAGATTGGGTTCACTCCCTTTATTTCATTGCTATAAAATGTCATATTCCTTAAGACGGAAACGGATGCGGTTGATGCAAGACGATGCTGAGAGGGTGTCAAGTAAGAAAGTTACAAGAAATAACATTCATTTTTGATTATTAAAATAAAACTTTTCCTTTTTCGTAATGTTTTACTGCCTGCGTCAATGTTCTTTCGTTATGTATTTTCCTTACGTTCATTCTTTTCTTATTTCATCAGTTTGTCTAGCTGTCAGTTGCCAGTATGTTATATATAATATTATGATATTTTAAAAATATTATTACGCAAACATATTTTTATACACGTCATATATTGTATTATAGTACAACATAATAAGTCATAATGTTTATATATAATAAGTTGCATAATATTCATATGGATATCTTATTATTGATACGCAACTGCAGATAAGTTTCAATTAAAATTCTACGATTACTTAAAGACATAAGTCCTCATAGGATTCTAATGCTAGAAATTGTATTTTTATTTGTAGAAATGTAAATTTTAGTAATTCGGAGGAAATTCCACAAATGGACCCATCTGCTGATATTATACTTAGTATATTCAGTCATAGTTTCTCGATTATTAGAAGAGATAAATCCGCATAGAAATCTTATACTAGAAAATATAATTTCGAATGCATAATGAAGTACCAGTGTTTAACATGCTCACCTATCTGTGAAGACTTAAGAAAACGGTGCCAAGCACATGGATTGATAAACGTCAATCAACGTCCCCTTGGATATATATCC
Source organism: Amiota minor (assembly GCA_037043295.1). Taxonomy (NCBI): domain Eukaryota; kingdom Metazoa; phylum Arthropoda; class Insecta; order Diptera; family Drosophilidae; genus Amiota; species Amiota minor. Next base: position 942,346 of record JBAMAW010001470.1, on the reverse strand, counting down.
GCAGGTCCAAAATTTAAGTCATATTTATTTTGGTAAATATGACTCTCTCCTTGGTGGGGAGCGAGGCCTATCTTAAACCTCTGCTGCTCTCTGGGTTACAGCACCCGGTTGTATAACGCAACTCCACGTCGAGTTATTACTCTACCCGCATTTGGGTATTAAACCACAGCCACCACGATACTCTCACAAGGGGGCCGTACGGAAACAAGTTCCGCGGGTCCTGACCACCCGTGGTACCAGAAAATAGCCTCTGGTCAGACTTCGTACCCAAGGTACTACCAAATTCGAACTCCAAAAAGTTCATGAGTTTGTGACCCATATTATTTTCATTCATGTAGTAGCCAAGAAATCCCATTTATAGAGGATAACCTGGATCACAAATTATAAATGAAAATAATGTTCCCTCCAGGAATATGAGTTCTAGGCAACAAGACTTATAGAACTCCAGAAGAATTTCCCAGAGGGGGAATTTTCGAATGCATAGTAAGAGAATGGGAAAAGTCAATTAGAAGAAAATAGAATAGACAGACTGTTCGCCTCTGAAGGGAGTTCACCAAGAAGACTTGCGGCCCATTGAAATGCCTGGTTTGGATTGCTCTATTGATAGCCTAGCATCTCTCTCATGGTCCTTATACCTACTGAGCTCTCTTATCATGACATGATGGCAATCCAGTAGTGAAGAAAAGTCACTTAACATAGCATTTCTCAAAACTACGGAACACATTAGACTAATATTTTGATTTTGATTTGAAACATCTTTACATCATATTGTGATTTATAAAGTGAAAGGTATTTATTTTTCGCCTACACTGAATTTAATGTTTCTTTTTACTTAAATACAACACAAGTTTCTTTATATATTTTATCATTTCTTTAGCTTAAGATGAGACAAAAACTTATGTGAAATTTGCTGTTGACAGTTGATTTTTCTTTTTGAATGAAACTTGTAATTTAGTTTGTCTTTAAATATATAGAACAGGAAATCATGAAAATGAAATGAAATAAAAGTTGAAATTTGCTGAAAAGGAAGAAAAAAAAAATATCTTAGCTTACCAATAGTTGACTCACTACACTTAACTACAATAACTAGATATTTTTTAATGGCATCTATAAATATGAAAATTATTTTGCATGCATTGTCATAACTAAAATAGATTCTATTCTTTATACTATTGTATAATAAATAATAAGCTTATAAGTAGTAATAACCTTAACTAAATGTAATAACCATTTATATGATTTGACCACAAAAATACCAATCAACAAAGAAGAAAAAGAATAAAAATATATGTATATACAATAGTATATTGTATATATTCATAGTTTATTCGAAAGTACATAAGAAATCAAAAATCGATAAAAATCACACGAATATTAATTCGAAGAAAAGCAAAGACCTTGCCACAGGCAAAGTTTGGAGTTGCGCTCCGAATGGCTGGCAAAATGCGAATATTTTCGCGCATTTGTAACTTTTTTGCCATTATGAAATTTATAGGTTCCAGAAATGCTCAAAAAACTACAAAATAGATTCAATCCAAAGACGACGGACGATGACTGCGACCACAGACCAAAGCAATAACTGAGAACTAAGGGAATTGGTTTGAGTTGAGTTGACTTGACTTGAGTTAAGTTGAATGAGTAGTGAGGTAAGTTTAAGGTAAATTCGTGTGAGAATGCAACGCGCGCGCCAAAACAAAAACAATAAACACAAAAATAACAACAAGAACAGAAACTATGTGGAAGACAAAACAAGGTGGAGCAGAAAGAGAGGGAAGAGGATGGTTGGTAAATGGTTAACCAATGGATCGACCACAGTTTAGTGTGCCACATGTGCTTATGCCTTTAAGTTAGCTTAGCTACACTTCTACACTTTGTCAGAACAAAACACAGAAAACGGCGTATTAAGCCAAACTTGCAGACAAACTCAAGGCATCAAAATGCTAAAAGCGACAGACAGACAAGCAGGCAGAATAACACAAAGGGACAGTGGGGACAGACAAACATTGAGTTGCCTTTAAACAAAAATAAAAGGAACAAAAAAACTCGGGGCAACCCCGAGTTCAGCACAAATATGAAAACAAAAAAAAACAAAAAAAAAATAGTATTAAAACAAAACAAATACACAATTTCAAAGTAGAAGTAAGCACCCAAAATGCAGCTTATCCCACTCACTTCACTTAATCCCCTTTTGGCCCCAACACCCTTTCTCCCTTCCTTTCATCAAATCAAGATCGAGTATGTTGTATTCTTACTTCCATGGAAGTGGTTCGTTCATGCCACAAAAAACTAAACAAGACAAAAAACGAAACCAAATAAAAAAAAAAAAAATAAAACCAAGCGAATCAAATCGAACGAAGGCTTATCGCTAAACAAGATCAATATGCACGATATCAATATTCTTGTGTTCTGGAAAAAATACTCCAACAACAACAACAACAACAGCATCAGGGGGGGAAAAAAGAACAAAAATTAAAATAAAAATATCAAGAAAAGAATCAAAATTTTGTTTCTCTTTTAAGCCTTTTGGCCTCCTCTGAAATGAAAAAGCAAGAAATAAAATAAAGTAAAATTTCGGTGTCTGCGCTAAATATTGGCAATAAAAAATTCTCGATTTGTGGCTTTTAATGCTTGTGACTTTTTGTCATATCCTCCTGTTTAGCTTCCCATGTCAATTGTCTGTCCATCTGTCCATCAGTCCGTCCGTCTGTCCGTCTCTCTATAGTCTCAGCGCACTGAGGTAGAAAAGATTATTTCATTTCATTTTTTTTTTTGTTTTTATGGAATTTATAATAATTCTTTTTTAGATTTTGACGATGACAACGACGATGACGACTAATCGCAAAACAATTTCACAAGACAAAAAACACCAAAGACCAACAAAAGAACAATTCATCCAGAATTCAAGTCATTTATCCAGTGTTGAAAGATTTGTCAAAATGTCATTGGATTAGACACTTGCATTGAACGTTTTAAATTGAAACTTCATTAAGTTTAGTAAAATATGCATAAATAATCATACTGATTTGGAAGTCAACCATTTCACATAATTTTCAATTAAAATTTTATGCTAAACCATTTTGGAAAAATTAAAGAGAGAATCGTTATCAATTTCGCAAACTATTGACCATTGTTGTTCCTATATTTCCTTTTCGGAGTCTAGCCAATCGCCACTTTTTTCTTCTTAGTCGACTTTTGCATCTAGTCATATATGGTAGGCGTAAGACTTTTAAAGTATCATTCATTTTATTATTATGCATCAATCTCTGGTTAGACCAATTCTTTTATATGGCTGTTCGATCTGGTTTGGACCATCTTCCTATCTTACTTACATAGAAAACTAAGGACATGCGAATGAAAAATACTAAGGGCCATGCATCGAAGAAAAGATTCGGTACACCAATATATGATAGAGACGAAACGTTATTCTACTCTCGAAGAAGAAAAATTACTAATGGCATTACTAGCTGATATATATTTGAGTCATACGGTAACCCATTTCTCCCGTCCCTGTGTGCCATTGCAACCACTTTAATCTAATCTAATCACTATAATCATTCTATGAAATTACTATATTGGTTTCTGAAAAGGAACCGTCTAAGTTATGAATTATGGAATGAACGGTGAGCTCGAGACAGAGACTAAGTTTAGAAGATAAGTTAATCCTTATGTGGACACTTTGAGCTGATTTTAAAAGTAGAAAGAAAGAATTAACTAGGCCATGGGATTCCATATTAGCTTCATTGGATTATTTTTGAGTGGGTTAGTAAAAAAAAAAGTAAGTAGAAATGGGTGATATGAGCATTTAAAAGTTGTTATCTTCAAAAGGTCTGGCCAGACCATGCAATTCTATACATTTTGTATCAATTTTTTCTAATTTTTGGCTGTGAGAGGCCGTAGGTCAAACTTCAATTGGAGTAAAAATTTAAGGCCTTTGGAGAAGGGGAAGCTTCAAAAACTACAATTTTAGAGCGCTCACTATGAAAGATTTACTTTGGGGTAAAGGGCAGCATATTATTCCATTCCTAATACCCATGCTCACAGATTGGTAGATAACATGCCTGAGAGTGTATACTAATTTAAAAAACAAGGACTTTTGGACCAAAATATATAAATTTTGACCATGTTTAACAAAAGGTAATAATTTAGTGAATGCAGGTAACCCTTCTTATTATTATTATTATTTTTTTTTTTTTTTTTCTTATATTTCATATTTTTCGCTAAGATGATTTTAAGGACTTCTTACTAATGATCGAAGGAATACTTGGTATTTTTTTCATAATTTGGTATGCAGCCGGTTGTCTCCTTCATACCAAAAAGTGGGAAAATATGATCTTTACTTTACTGGCAAAAATTAGATCCATCAATTCCAACTTTTCCGGTGGTTCGTTCCGCACTAAACTTCATAGAAATACACTCTAGACTATTCTAGAGTTTCCCTCAAAATTTCATCAAAATGGATCCATCAATATCCCAAAGAAATACAGGTAGTCTGACCTAAACACGCACTAAACTTCATAGAAATACACTCCAGACTATTCTAGAGTTTCCCTCAAAATTTCATCAAAATGGATCCATCAATATCCCATAAAAATACAGGTAGTCTGACCAGACTATGGTGCCCTTTAGTGTTAGTCTAGACTGGTGTCCAAACAGGGTCAACAGTAGTTTTGTGTAATTTTTAGTACTTAGATATCGTTAAATATTGTACAAAATACTTAAAAGGAAAAAAAAGGTATCAATCATTGATAAGAATTTCATCCATTCTTGCCCAAATCTTTGGCTTAAATAAGGAGCTTGACAATTCTATTTGCTATATTTAATCAAAATTGTCGGAATGTTGTAAAGGAGCAATCCATGCATCGACTACTGTGTGCATCACTGCTCTGTCTTTGTCATATAGAAAGTCATTTTACTAGAAGAGGAATTTCTATTTGAATAAATTTGATACATATTATTTTCAAATAGAACAACAAGTAAATATGTTTTAAGATAAGTTCTAAATTGCAATTTGCATTATTATTTTGTATTGATTCCATTTGAATACACAGGCTAGTTGATCTGCATCTGGTGAGATTATTGAAATGTACATGAATTTGTCTAAACAATCCGATCAATGGTTCAACAACCTTATATTTGAAAATTAATTTGAAGAATTAATAAAAATAAAGAGACATTTTACTAACAATAACATTAAAAGCTTAAAAAGGCACCATGAAAATGATATGACAATATAATCACAGTTAGATTTCGAGGAATTTCAAATATTTTAAGCCACAAAACCACAACATTTCAATATACAAAAGTACGAGTATCTAAAAGTTAAAAAGGAAGTAAAAATAAACAAAACAATAACAACAGCAACAGCAACACTACATTCATGATGATGATGATGATGAAGATGATGATGATGACGTTTGAAAAGAGGGCAGATGAATAGTAAAGGCAGCCAGCCCAGTTGTTGTAGCAACAGTTGGTAGCAAGAGAATGAATGTCGCATTTGCATTTTTAGCTTGCTATCTTGTCTTGGCGTCTCGTGGCACGTTTTGCTTGCAATAACATAATGTTATCAACGATTGCTGTTATTACATTATGAGGTAGATACTCTTGAGGTATTCAACTAACCAACCAACCATTGGCGAGCAACCAAACTACTGAAGGGGTACAATCATGACGACCTACACTTGAAGTTTGTACGAATCGATGAAACTGAAGTTGGAGCGCTGCATTACTTTGTTTCATTTCGTGTTATTTTGCTTGTCAGACAAAGAATTGTCACAGCGTGTCGGAATTCACACGAACTTTATGTTTGTCAACACCTTCACACTGATGTTTTACTAGTTTTTATTTTTTTTTTTTTTTACATTTTTTTATTCACGCAGACTCCACTGAAGACACAAAAAGATACTAATGTATCTTTTGACATTCACATTATACAATGATTGTAAACACTGATAGAATCAAAACAACAATCAAATATGTACTCGTATTTAATCAAGAAAAAAAAAACCTCAGAGAAAAGGAAAAAAATTAATAAAATCATTAAAAGACAATGAAAGCCATAAATCCATCAAATTAGTTTGAGTTCATTCGAGTGCAATAAATAATGAATAGAAAATTCATTCCAGATCAATTGTTGTAACCGCATTTAATTAATTGGGAATCCTTTTTGGAGTGCGCAACAAAAGAAAATCTCAACATAAGAAACCAAAAATGAAACTTGCGATAATTTTTGCTTACGCATCGTTTATTATTCTCACGAGTTGCGTATGCGCGGTGCAAGCAGATCAACCAACATTTGCTTGCATTTCACTTTTTGGTTTGATTTCTTTTGGTTTTGTTCAGTTTGTCAATTCATTACAACCGTCAAATTCAAACCTACCGCATACGAACATTAATAACATTTTTCTGTCTGTCAAAACCTTCGGCAGTTTTCAATCAAAAGACAAACTCATACACCACTTGTCTCTTCCATCCCTTCGATATATTCATACACCATCAACATCATCATCATTATCATTGTTCATCATGAGCATAAGCATCAACATCAACATCAACATCGGCGTTCCTCTTTATGTGCGTTATATAGTTTTTTGCTTGGTGTCGAACTACTTTGTTGTCGGTCTGTTGCAAGTTTGTTCTTGTTGTAAAGTGCAATAAAGAAGTGAGTACCGATTTCAATGAAGAAATGAATCACTATAGATCTCCACTCTCTCTCTCTCTCTCTCATTATCTCTATCCCTACTTACTATCCAAGGTACTCGTAACATATAATCAGTATGAAAGAATGATTGAAGATCTCAAATTGGAATTGCTTACAAACGAGTTCATTTGGCATCATGTTAGGGCAATTGATGCACAGGTGCATTAAAGGGATATTAAACAGTACCTTCTTAAAGTATCTTTAAGAGATAGACATCAAAGCTGCAATCTATATTTATATTTATATTTCTTCATTGAAATGACAAATTAGGTTTAAGAATTTCATATAAATGAAGCTTAAAGTGGAACGCTTTATTCAAAAATTTTATGATTACCATAAAATGGATGAAGTATCGATAAGTTTGACGAACAGAAACATTCTTTTGATAGAAAATTTCAACAATCCATAACCCATAATGAAATGACAAGTCAAACTAAACAAAAGGCGACTATCAGCTGTTAAATCGGTTATCAAGTAAAGCAGTCAGTGTTGCCAACTCAAAGTTGTGAACCTCTAAAAAAACACCCTTTAGAAGAGGTTTTGTAAGCAAATGATTAGCTTTAAAATTAACAAAAAATAAGATAAGCTTAGAGAATTTAATTCTCTTGTTAAAAAAAAAAAGAACTGATGTCGTAAAAAAAAATAACTCTTTGTATCCCGTTTAAAATAGACAACATACCCGAATACGGCACTGTCGACTAGAGATGCAACCTGGTAGTAAGTAGAAATATGTATTAAGATATAAAATTCTTGTTAATGAATGTTTTATTGACTCACCCTTTAAGGTTTTGAAAGTAGAACTTAGGAAATGAACCCAATTTGATGCCACAAACACAATTCCCAGAGAACCAATTAATTATTAGGACTAAGTTAGCATTACTAAAAGTCCTTTTAGACGGTCATTCCAGTCTCAGTCTCAGTCCATGTTACCTCTTCAGAAATCGAAATGGACTGACAAAATGTTTGTTTTTACACAATCAGTCCAAATCTTAGTGTTTCAGAATTTTTGTACTGTGTGTTTACATATAATTCATATTTATCTATTTGAAAGGGGTAATATAATTAATAACTGATGGATATATTTCAATGAGTTCCACAGTAAAATCGTGGGCGATGTGGCATCCATTTTGAGAAGTCTATGACGCTTGTTGCACCTGTTGCATTTGATTACTTTTATCGATATGTCATCGGAATGGACTGACAAATAAGCTGGGTCCATTTTTTTGTTATCGTGTTGTTATCTTTTTCGGTTATCAGTGCGGATTTCGAGTCGATAATGGACTGTGACTGAGACTGAACTGACCGTCTAAAAGGGCCTTAAGTAATAATAATGATGTATCGAAATTCACGTGAGCCACGATGACTTAATAAACCTATAACTACTTCCTAATCAAATATTTCAACCTTATTACTTTTTGTTGAAAAATCCTTTCAAGAAATTCTCAATTACAATAAATTGTATTGACTATGACGCACATCTCTAATAGACCTAACTGCTCCTCTACAAGCAACATCATTATAAGTATTTCTGCTACATATTTTCCGATACAAAAAACCCTTGCATAGCTCAATATGAAGTAGTTTCATTTGGAAGTAAGCATAATCATTGCCGATCGATCAAAACGCTTTAAATTATGCCAAAAATAAATTATTGATATTTCAACTGAACAAAAAAGAAAAAACATACTAAAATGAATACAATAAACTGCCGCCGACTTTGTCATAAAACCTGAAATACTCTCATGCACTCGTTTAGTTCCAGTTACTTCTATCTACACTTAAAAGATACGTCAAACGCTTTCCTTAGTACTAATAATAATAATAATAATGATGATGATAATGATGATGATGATGATGAATCTAAAACATTGGATGGCACACTACTGTGACAAACAAACTGAACTGACTAAACTGTCTATCTGCGGTCTGACGTGGCTGTTTGACTTAATGTGGCAATGGAATGGCAACTTTGTGACTTTGTCAACAGCGAATTGTGATATATTGTGTCGTGGCATTGGCAGCATTTAGTTAAACGTGATCAATTTTTAATTGCCCATCTCATATCAATCGAACCGTCATCTTCTTCGTCAGTAAACAAACAAACCTATAGGCCTCTTCTGTACTGACGATATGACGTGACGTTTGTCGCATGTCATTCGGTTACGCTGTTTAAGATTTATGCACCTCACTTTGTGCGATTGAACGACGAGCTACTTGAGTAACTTGAGTAACAACTAACTACATACAATAAGTGAATGACTGATTGACTGACTGACTGACTGACTGACTGAGTGACGGATGGGATGCATGACTTGATGACGACTATGACTTAGTTGATGAACGTGTATGTTATTGACTGAAATATAATAAATGTTTGTTTGTGTTTTGTAAGTTGAAGTATCAAAGATATTGATGACGATGATAATAATTACGATGATGCTGATGATGACGATGACGATGACGATGATAATGTTATTGCGCTTGAATTTCTTGTGTGTTTGATTTTTTCTTGTGGTTGTCGCCGTCGTAAGCCAAGAATCTCGTTATGATTTCAGTTTGTGAGTAAAATTTTAATGAGGCGCTTAATTAACACTTTGCTGCACACATTACGAAGAGATTCATCGAAGACCAATGTAGGCATTAAAGAAGCGTGCCAAAAGTGAAAAGATCAAAAGAATAATACCGATTTAATGGTATCGAAACTCAAGTGATTTTATAAAGATAGAAGTGCTTAAAATAGAAAACAAATTGATTCTTGTAAATAGTCATGTTTCATTTGTAAATATTGTGTAAATTAGATTTGAAATAGGAAGGAAAATTTATTCTATAAAATTTTTAATTTAATAAAAAAAACACAGAAAAGTAATAAAAATAAAATTTCGAAAACAAAAAAAAAAAACAACTGACATTATAAAACATGGAAGGATTCATTAAGATTCATTTGCAGCAATGATAAATTTAATGCAGTAGATTGCGCCAACAAAGGCTGGCGTCAAATCACTTGCAGAACTTTCAAAACTCACACACTTTCGAACACCCAAAATGCCAACGATGATGATGATGACGACGACACACTTTCTATTTAATAATAGAAATCCCAGACGCACGTCCGCCCAAAACTCAAATGCAGACGGTCTCCGCATCCAGTACCAACCAAGATTTCTATGTTTAAATAAGTAAAGCAGCACAAGAATGGGTTTGTTTTTTTTTTTGGGTATTGGATGCTGGTATATTATGATGATGATGAAGATGATGATGATAATGATGTTGACTACCCACAACAATCACAACAACGTCAGCGACAACGCGAAAAAAATGAATGAATGAATAAATGAATGGATGACTTCAACACGTGTCAGTAAGGGCGACCTACGCATGTCTCAGACTTGCCGCCTCTTGCACACTTCATAAATTTTAAGGAATAACAACGACAAAGGCAACACAACACTAAAAATGGAATTGAAACAGAAACAGTTATTATTGCAGTTATGATTGTTGGTGTGGGTGTGTGTAAGAAAGGGAGAGTGTTAAAGGCAAGTTACCAACATTCATTGCATGCGGATTTCCTTAGCACTACGCAACACCCAACTTTTATTTACTTTTGACTTGTAGAAGATAGTCAGAACTCACTTAGACTTACGGATGTTAAGCCCTTAGCAAGGACGCGCGAGCACAGGAAGGATGCACAAGAACAAAAACCGCAAGCAAACATGAAACACACTGGCAATAAACCAACCAACCAACCATCCAACCAACCAAACAATCAACAAACAAACGAAGGCAAGAAATGCCAAAGGATAAGAGACATAAAACGGGGATTTTTGTAAGGCATAAAAGTTTGGCAAGCAAACAGTCAAGCAGCAGACAGATAGACAGACAAACTTTTAGACAGACAAACCAGTCAGTGTTGTAATTCTGCTACATTGAAGAAGATGCCAACGATGCTTTGGCATGTAAGCCACCCTCGTCGAGTGGCGGAAAAAAAAAATATAAATAAAATTGTGCGATGCGTTGTCGATGAAATAAACTTATGTGAACCAGGCACGCCGCAATCAAATCATCTGCCAAGTTATGATTTATTTAACTTTTTTAATTGACTTTTTCCTCAAAAGCGTTTGCGTGCGTTCCTTTTATTTACCATCCACAGTCCTCTGTCCTAGCAAGGACAGAAGATTCAATGTTGCTGTTATTGCCATCGGCAAGGCAAGTCACTTCGAGCGTAACACATTCATTTAGTCTTTGTTAACTGCGTGTGAAAGGATAATGGTGGGTCTTCAATGCTATTATTACTCACTTATTTACTTACTTCACTTGCTACAAAGAGCGGCAATTGCTGACAACTTATCGTCGACACGGATACTCAACGCCCAGACTTATTCATCACATGCATTTGATCAAAGCTATAAATGAGGAAGTCGTAGAAAGAGAAATCCAGAAAATGATTTGTTTGTGGGTAATAAGATTTCAAAATAAGTATACGTTTTAAAATTTTTTTTTGTGATAAAAACTATAAAAGAAATAAACATTTAAAGATAAATAATATTATTTGGTATTATTTCTAGAATCTGGGATATTTTATTGCCAAAAAACCTATGTTCCTAAAAAGATTATAGTAAAAGAACCGGCATTCTTGTGTGGTGACATCAAGAGTCTAGGGTGGCTGTACACCACTGTATTGTTCTCTAGAGAGAAATTAAATGGCACCCATTCTTGACTCCATGTTCGGATTCTTCGGTCCCATCCATGCATTATTTCAATTTCTCTGTGGGCACGTTGTTAAGGCGTTTCGGGAAGCAAAGCATTATAATCTAACAGTACTTTGAAAATCATCTTATACTAAACAGATTAAAGATTTAATTCCCGTATGTTTCTGTGTGTATTAAAACTACTTCAACTTTATTTTTCAGAAACTTAGAACAGATCTATCCAAATATCCATACCATAGTGGGGTTTTTATGGGAGGTACCCCCCTAGTAGTCCGATTTGGCTGATACCAAACAAATGTACCGCACCTATATTAAAATTGGTGCTAAATTTTAGTCCAGTAGTCCAAAAAACAAATAAGATTTTTCTAAAAAAAATTTGAATTTTAATGGTGGTTTGTATGGGATGTACCCTCTATTGGTCCGATCAAACTGAATCTTCGACACTATAAGTTTCTAATCCACTCTCACTAACCAACAAAATTTCAAGAACGTGGGGTTACTGGATCATATAGCTCACAAACAAACCAAAACTTTTCTTGTAGGGGACCCCTTTACATTTTTGAAAATATTTTATTTTTAGTGTTTGTTGCTGTTGCCCGGATAGAACTACACATTCTGTGAAAATTTCAACTCTTTCCCTAATACGGTTCATGAGAAATACCCCGAGGACGGACAACGAAGTCTTCGTGATAGAGATCCGTTTAGTACCCTTTGGGTCCGGTACCCTAAAACGTTGCAAATGAAGTTAATTATCTTACTTAGACTATAGGTTGCCCATTGTGTTCTCACTCTTTGGGGAACAATCTACAATCTACAGTCGGACTCTGTAACGAATTCATAAAGCCCTTCACTATATAGAAATCTCATTTTATGCATCTCATAAAACAAATTATTAAAATACAAGTGACGTGCTTAGCGATCAGAGTTCCTTACAGATCGTTGGAGAGTTTTCGACTCGCCAGGAATTCCACAGGATCCTGGATAAACCTGGGACAATTTTGGAATCTCATTAATGCAATAGAAACGTGCCATTGTTGTGTAACCTTAAATTTTATGAACGTTGAACCCATAGATTTAATATATTTATACTATGTTGTACCATCTCATCATCTGTAAAGGCAACCCTTAACTATAAATTCTCAATAAACTCAATATATTTTTATAAAAAAAAAGTTCAAAGTTCAGTGTTCTCACGATGATATCAATGAAAAGGAAGTTTAAAATGATTTTATTATTTGCGACAAATCAAGCGAACAACATAAACATCCGTTATTTTATAGCCGCCATTTTCCGTGAGTTTGTGTAAATACATTTCCGAGTAACCAACAAAAATGGAGAAAAATAAAGATAGATATAAACGATGCCTCGTAAATGTATTTACTTAGAATACACAATATGAAGCAAAGTGTGTGTGGTCCTTTTATTGGACAAAATTTCCGGTGACAAGAAAGCAAAAATATCAAAAACAAAAAAAAAAAGAAATATCTGCGCATCCGCACAATCGAAAGAGCAAACAAAAGAAAAAGAAATGAAAACATTTAAAGCAAAATAATAAATAATTTAAGAAATTTTTTTACGAAAAATTATTTAAAATGTTTCCATAACTAAAATATGTATAATAATTTATTTTATGTGAAATGAAATAAGAAAATGTTAAAAAGAAAAACTTGGATTTTATTATGAACAAGGAAAGAAGAAAGGAAATAAGAATTGCAAAACAAATTATGAGATCTTTTTATGACGTGCTCATGTGACACAATTAAATGTAATCGTAATCAACTACAGAAAATGCGAAATACGAAATGAAAAACAATACGTGGAGTCTAAAAATGTTCATAAGCATATGTAGGATTCATAAGTATAAAGAAGGAAACCATGGCATGACATGATTACTAAAGAAAGAATGAAATACAAATGTCAGTTACAAAATCAGAAAAGGAAATCCAAAAAAAAAAGCAAAACAGGAAAACAAATAATAAACTTCAAGGAAATCAAAACAGAAAATAGAATGGGGCAGGGCAGGTGGCCGATTGAATGGGTGGGAACAAGACTGACATAACATTCACTAGGTTTTTATTAAAAGTTTTAGTATAATGGCCTATGGAAGAGGCCTTCTACAAGTAAAAGATTAGGCTTTTAAATGATTCATCATTATTTTTGGGTATTTACCCAGCTGATCCTCAAAATTGTCACAATCTAAACAAATTTTTTTTTTGAGGGGCGCTTAACCTCTCACATTTCAAAGATTAACATTTATATGATGAGAATATTCAACTTTCTAGCTTTGGTAATCTTTTGAAAACCACAAAATCTTTATAATGAAATCATACTTTGAATTTACAAACATTTTCCTAAACCTAGTATACCCTATTTCATTCATACTTGTCAGAAGGGTATTTAGAAAAAAAAATATATAATACATAATAAAGAACAATATGGTTAACAATTTCCATTTCAATGGTTCTGACAACGACAGACAAGAATATAGGACAATAACCAACATCTGTATTCATAGGTTGGTTGCCTTACCCACATATGACCTGGAAAGCTACTACGCTACTCGTATAGTATAAACGCACTGATAAATTCATTCATACAAAGACATACATATACATACATGTATACTTAGATAAATAGATACAATTGTGTTGATATCAAATCAGCGCGACGCAAGTAATCATCCACAACAACGTCAACAATGGTGACAGCAAGAACAACAACAGCAACAACAAAAACTACTATAATAGAACATGACAAACAATTGGAACAACAAATGAGATAATGTGCAGACAATTTCCATTATTCGATAGACTCATTCAGCAAGTGTCGTTTGTCTATACATATGTATGTATATGTAAGTTCTTTTGTGCGCGTGTCACATCCTTTGAGTATCCTTGTAAATTTCATACACAAGTGTCCACAAATTGCTCAAGTGGCGCCGTTCCAATGATGCTCCTGCTGTCCATTGTCAGGTGAATACACTCATTAATGGCGCCTGTTCGATCCTGCTGCTGTTTGTTTGTAGTAAAAAGACGGCACGATTGCAAATTGCTGCATAGTTTTGTGAATAATTTGTAATTCTTTGTTCAACTCAAAAGGACCAGCTTAATTGGTTTTTTGTCCAACAAACAAGGATAGCATTGCATGAGCTTCACAAAGCAATGCAATCCGTGGAAATATACTTATAGAAATTACATATTACAAAGTATGTTGATTAAATTTAATGATATCAAATTATTTAATTGGAAAATATTCTGACATATTATTTCTTAAATCAGTTTCTAAGTAATTACAAAACTTTATGTTATAGCTCAAATGATTAAGAACTTATTTCATGAGTTTTACTTGTTTAAAAATGAGAACAAATTTCATCACTTACAATAATTTAGGAGTTTAGAGTTTGATTTGTGTTTTTCACATTAAAAAAGATTTGTTTCGCGTTGGATTCCGCATAATCTGACGAAAGCACAAAAGAAGGCTTGTATCGATGTAGGAAAAATACGTTAAAGGTGCATCAAAGGACTATGTATACCACTTACTCATGGATCTATGCAAATGAGCCCGAAACGAAACAGCAATCGACCGATCGATCTTCATGGAGAATAGTTTGAAAAACAATAAAACCAATTTCGATCATAAATATTTGTTAGAAATATAAATAGCAACTCTCGTATTTAGGTAGCTTTATGTAGAGTGCCGGTAATAAAGATGCAAGTCTAACAAATTTATTTACCAGATTAATTCTAGTATAGTTCATAAAACTTTTTTACTTAGCAATTGACCTTTGGCATTTGATGCAAATCTCTCTTCCAAAAGCATTCTTATGAGGTAATGGAATGGATCAATCCATTGCAACATATTGACTTAAAAATTCCTGCTTCTTATGGCTAAACGAAACCACGGGCTTTTTTATGTCTAGGAACAGATAATAGTGAAGTGGATCCATGATTTCTTCATTGCAATCCTTTCTTCAAGGCTAAACAGAACCAATTAGTAGTAATCGACGTGTTGCTGATTTTACATTACCTGAGCAAGTGCAGAACCCTTTTAAAAAGCTTCTTTCTCATGGATAAATTTTAATAAAATGCGTCTTGATATCTAAAAACGATTATACACTTTTTTTTATATATTCTGAACCAATTGCAACCAACAACAGGCAACCAGAGTGTAAAATATTAGTGGTGCTTTTACGGTAATGAAAAACCAACGTACGATGACTATTTTCTATGGTTAAACTTTCTCATGAAATTTTAACAGACATCATTTGAAGACTTCTACTTTCTAAATTTCATGGATTTTTTTTTTTTTGAGTAACTCTTAGCCTCGTAAGTGTACAACGAATGTAACAATCTTTTCTATCATTTTCATGTCCAATTTAAAAATACTTGTCATTGATTTTGCTTATTAAAGTGTAATCAATTAATTTTTTAATATTTTTGTAGTGAAACTTCTTTAGCGAAGGGGAGTAAATCCAAAAAATATGAAAATGAAATGTGACTAAAATCAAAATTAGGTGATTATTATATTATTGGAGCTATTTGGGCAATTACAATTGAAATGTCTTCGTGGCGTAGTGGTTAGAGAGTAGGACTTGCAAACCGAGGGCGTGAGGTTCGAGTCCTACACTGGGAATATTTTTTTTTTATTTCACATTTCATTTTTTAATTTTTGGATTTCCCTCCCTTTACTTTCGTTACAAAATATTATTGTGTGGAAAATTACAGGGATTAATTTTAAATTAATTTACAAAAGGAATGAAGATTTTTTTTGATGTGGCTTCCAGCTTTTTTAGGCGCCTTAGAATCAGCGTCCCAGTTAGTAATTCTGTAAGCGGACTTATGCGTTGGTTTTTAACATGCAATATTAAATAAAAATTTTCACATTTTATAGGCATACTCAGGGAAAATTTAATGAAATGAGAAAACTAAACCATGATTTATTGTACTTATTTATTATACTTTTTTCTATATAATTTACCATTAAAGTTAATTTATTTAAATAATAAGTAAAAAATATAAAAATCATATTAAAAATAATAAACAAATTACTAGAAGAAAAGTGCATAATGAAAATTTTAAATATATTTTAATAAAAACTAATTGGCAATTGGTAAAAGTCATTATTCTCTTCCCACACATACAGGGATTTCATATTTTTTATAGATTTTATTATTAACAAAATTAAAAATTTTCACATTTTCAATAAATGTAATGTAATTTTTATTAGATTCAATCTCAGACATACAATAATAAAATAAATGACGTCTTCACTGGCGCCAATTTTACACTTCTCGTTGTCAAAGTCTTCTTAGAGTCTTGAATTCTTCTTGATGATTCCTTACTCTTTGGCGTTTTAGATTTTCTTTAATTTAACTGTAAATAACCAAAAACAATTCTAAATATTATTATAGTTTTGAACATTTTCACTTTTTGTAATTTATGGTTATTTTATGAAAAGAAAAACCTTAGAAAGACTATTAAAAAAACCTGCTGCTGTCGTAGGCTTTTAAATTGACACCTACAGATTTTCTTCATTTTCATGTAATTTTCTATGCTTTCATATGATTTATTTTAAGTTAGTTTTCATCTTTAACAGTTTTTCATAAAACTGCCGTAACTTTTATGTTCGATTTTAAATTTATTGATTATTCAAATATTACAATAATTTGTTTATTATGTTCGTTCAGTTATTGTTAGTTAAAGAAGTTTTTTTATTCGAATATTATTATCTTTTAGTTTTTAATTATTTACCCATAAAGTGCTAGGTCCCCTATCTTAAGAGAAAAAGCGTGCTTGGCCTTTTAATTAACAATGTGCAACTACTTAAAATAAAAAAATATCAAGTTGAAGAAGAGTTCATTTGTTGGCGTTGTTAGCAATATAGTAAGTTCTTAATTGTTACTGCACTTAATAAGCAGATAACTTTTGCGAGGGTCTGTGTGAATACTCGTATGCTAGTCATTATCAACTTAAGCATTTATCATCACGGTACACTTTAAATAAGTTAAAAATTTGGTAAGACATAAAACGAACACCATCTGAAAACCATACATCGGCGACTCTATAAAGTTTGCATGACAATGATTTGAGTAACGAAGAGAATCGGCTTAGCCATGTGTGCCAATTTGTGCCATCAGTTTTTGAGTTGTAGAGCTAAAATTTACACATCTTTCCTGTTAAAATTAAACTTCTCTGATTATTGGAAGAAGTAGCCCTAATACGAAATTCAATTACATTTCATTTGCATCAAGTATTTTCTTTTTGTTATGCAATCAAGGGAAATTTTTAAAAGGTGAGTCAAAGTTAATGTTTTCTCTTGTTGGTTTTTGTTTTTTTTGCAATTAATTCCACAACAAAATAAATTTATTCAATTTACCCTCGCTGCATTAGTACAATATTATAAACAACTTTACTTCATATACAGATATTTTCCCTCAGTCAACTCAATTTAACTTTCTTTCCTTGTTCAGGTGCCTCATTTGTTTTGACTTCTTTGACTTTTAATTCCCATTAATTAATGAAAGTAAATTAATTTATACGTAATTTTGTTTGCTTAAAATATCTTGAACTTTTTTCTATCTATCTATCTTGAACTCCTTTCTAAATACTACATATTTCAATTGTTTAAATTTCGTATTTTTTTTTTTTTTTTTTTTGTTGGTTGGTTTCTCGGTTTGTTTGTTTCTCTACTTTGCCCTGTTTTTTGTTTTATTTTTTTGTTTGTAAAAACGCTTTCTGAATTGAAAATGAGAATGCAAAATAGTTTTTTTTTTTTGTTTTTTTTTTTTTGTGTCTTCCGACTTAAAGTGTCTCCATATAATTGGCTTAAGTCAAAAGTAAGTTGATATTATATAGACTTAAGGGAAAACTTATTTATCTCTGTTTTTCTATTTCCAATTTTTATAGAACGTGGGAGTGTTTCTTTTATGTAATTCAACTCAATTGGAAAGAAAATAAAATAAACTAAAAATAAGCAAAAAGAAACATTTACTTCCATTGACCGAAGCATACATGATTGGGGATTCCTTTTACATCCTAAATTTTTTGCATTTATTGCTTAAATTGTCTTCTCAAATCGATTTGTAATATTTCCTTTGAATGACCTTAAATATACAAGAGAAAAGCCTTAAATATTCTTTAAATGAAGACTGGTCTCCAAAGTGAAAAGTCTCTAGTCAATAGAATATGTATAAAGTAAGGGAAGTTTGCAAATAAGATCTGTAATTTCGGGATAAGGATTGGATCTTAAGTTTAAGATAATCTAGCTTAATTTCTTTTCCAATTGTGGAAGTTGATTATTATAAATATTTAAAGACTGTTATGCTACACTGTTGTCTCTTTTTTGTTGTTTGGGGTCCAATCGAAATTTGAAAACAAATGTATTGGAACAATGAGTCGGAGCTTTAAAAATCCATCTAAATGGGAACCTATCCAATCATTTTCCGAGTACTGTTTCCACACACCATTTATCACTATACGGTTTGTTATTTAGTGATCTGGAGAATAACATTGAACAATTGATTGGATGATTATGTTCAGTAAAAGTTTTTCTAGTCAGAAATGTAACTATTTAAGGAAATTACTTCTGGAAATAATGAGTTTAGCTCTTATGCCAGGATTCAGGATTCAAGAAATGATGAAAAGAAATTGAAATCAAAATATCATTTAGTCATCTCTTTAAATTAAAGTTTTGTATTAAAAATCAACCATTTTGACTGAACTAAATTATCAACAAACAAAGAAACTTCTACAAATTGAAATTTTAAAAAGGAGACTTTTATCAATATTTACTACAATTACTATATTGCACCATATTTGGTTCCAAAAATATCACCATACCATAATCCGAAATTTATCCTTCATTAATGCTATAATTTCACAATTCTTTAATTGGCTCAGACAATTCGAATGATACAATGAAATGAGTTTATCATATATTTACCTAGTACAGAAATATCATCACAAAACTAGTAAGACAAACCAACAATAACAAAATCATCTATAATAATAACAACAAAAAGAACAAAATACAACAAAAAAAAAAAAGAAAAACAAAGTGTAAGAAGAAATGAAAAGTTTAAAACCTATAAAATTTTAAATTGATTGTTCAATTAATCTTAAAAAACTTGACAACGTGCGTCTGGTCAATCGTACGAACAGACAAAGAGACATAAAGACAGACTGAAAGCCAGAAAGATTGAACGATGATGATGGTGATGATGATGATGATGATGATGATGACGAAGGTGACTTTGTTAATATACTACAAATGTGGATGGTATATTTGTTGCTGTTGCTCAAAGTTCTTATGAGCAACCCAAAAAACTTCCAGCCGCCAAGTTGTAATGTATTGAAATGAGATTTTGTTTTCGGGCAACAAATCTTGGTTTCTTAGTTTCATTATGCAAACTCATGTATGCAATATTGCAGTGGCTCCTAAACTGGGTAGTAGGTTGGAATCTTGGGAGTCCACAGTACAATTACAGAGGGAATGACTGATAAATATGAGTAATACAATACTACTTTACATTGCAAAACTATTAACAATTTCAATAGAAAATATAAGAAATACAATATGTATAATTTAATCGTAAACAAATGGATGCCTTCCTGCTGCAGTTTGAAGATGGACACCTCACCGACATAAAATTCTTAAGAAATCTTTATGAAATTCAATGTAAAACAAAAATTGAAAAAAATATGTGATGCTGCCAATAATTTTTGGCCTCAATAAACATTTTGGATGAGAAAATGAGGCTCCTAAAACAAATTGGAATCGTCATTACTGACATCTTGAATGGACCAATTAAGAGGGCTTCTGCAGTCTTCTTCTTCTAGTCGTTCTACTAGAAAATTCGCTCCTTTAGCTCTGATTAGATGCAACACTATGCCCTAAATCATAGGTTCTTAAAGTAAGCGATAACGCCCTTATGATTGCTGGAGAATTTCAGGGGAACGGTAGCAGGATCAGAGTAAATTAGGAGGCGTTAAGGCAATAGAACGACAGACAATTTCTAACTTCGAAACCATGGCTCTCCAACCCGCGGATCAAGGCAAGTATCAGTGCGGGCAAATGCGGCTCCCCAACTTAAAGCGATGACCTTTTCTTGCTGATTTAAAATTACAAATTTTTTGGGGGCACTAGAATTATTTTACAGCTTTTGTTGGTCGAAATAAGTTTGGGGACCTATGCCCTACATGATCCTATCCAAATTTTATGCACTTTTTATAATAAGATCTATCAAATCTTCTAGCCTGAGATTTCGCCCTCTGCGATTAATATCATCGTCCCTGGATCTTAACAAACTGCGGGCTAGATGAACTCGATGTCGCTCATTGGTTCATCCACCGCGACTGTCACTTTTCAATGTGTAATCAGACATGGTTATGAATAGGGTCATTTTGCAAATAAATTTTAAATACAATAAATAAAATTTGGTTTCACGAACGGGATGGTTTGGATGGGATCCATAAGGAAATCTTGATCCACGAATATAAATTTTATGCAAAGGTTAAGAAACGCTGCATTATGGTTTTGGAGACATTATGCAAGGAAGCTATACGATACCTGTAACCTCTTATGGGCTTGTTGCCGATTAACAAGATGCGTGCGAATATGAATTGTGATTATTGCATACACTGAAAGAAATTAACAATAATTTTGAAAACACTGAAAACCATAAAATTGGCATTCAATCGAGAAAGATTCTTTAAGTTAAATGAAACTCAATTGTAATTTAATAAATATTAATGAATTTTTACCATGTACTACAATATTTCAATAAACTACTATCAATTAAATACTAAATCTTTTCTTTTTGAAGATAAATTATCTGTCACTTTCTAATATTGCAATAGACAAAGCGATAAAAACAATAAATAAATGAATGAATGGATGAATGGATGGTTGGATTATGGAAGAAGGAAAAGCAAAACAGTATCTCTGAATAGTTGTGAACTCAAGAGCTAAATGAACATTTTAATCTTGAGCAGTGCGTGTGAAACTTAGATTGTTTATTGCACACTCACCATACATTGGATTCATTTCTTCTGATCATCATGATTATCATCATGATCATGATCATGATCAACAAACAACAACAATGACACAGACATGACAAGAAAAGTAAAGAATGCATACAAAAGATACAATACTAAATATATCGTATACTTTTTCATAATTTTCAGTTCGGCAATTAATGTCCAATATTTTAGTTGAGACTATTGATATTGACCTTTTCTTTAATATACAATATGATCTTTATAAATGTCGTCATGGATTGTGCTTGGAGTTAATCCAAGTTTTATTTTTGTTGATTTCTGTTGGGTTTGTATCTTGTGTGTGTGTGTGTGTGTGTGCTCTATGATCCCTTAGCTGTTTTAATGAAATAAATATAAATATATCTTGGATATAAAATAGGTACATATAGGTATATGTTTTCGTCTGTCCATTGACCTCTAATCATCTTTTGATTTTATCTACAAAGTGTAGACACCGCTTAGAAGAGATACTGCAACTTGTCATAATCTTTTTAATTACTAATCAGTATTCCGATTGCAGTCGATAAACACGATTATCATCATCTTCATCATCAACATAATAATAATAATAATAATAATTTTATGATCATCAACGGTTAAAGAGCGTTAAATGAAAACCGATCCAATCCGATTCGATCCTTTGTGTGTGCTGTCCCCGCTCGATTAACAAAACAATCTCAACGATCAGTAATCGGACGCGACAAAATCGTAAGCGTCGCCGAAAAATCATTCGTATCTTGTATCATTGTTATAACGCTTTTGTGGTCTGTCTTGACCGACTGCCCTTTTACTGATCGATCGATCGTCGGATCGCTGGATCAATCGACCATTCGAACTGATCAGAATCGTGTATTCTTTTGATTGTTGGCTTCTTGTGCTTGCTTAATGTGATTGCATCTTTTAGAGAGATCAGCGCCAGTGGCAACTAATTTTCATGTTTCGGCTTGTATTCTTCTTGTATTGATGAGTTCAGCTCAGTTCAATTCAATTCAGTTTAGCTAAGATCAGATTGATTCTCATGTTTTTTTTGGTTTCTTCTTTTTTTTTTTTTATAACTTTACTTCCCAACTTGGTTCAGTTTGTCTTTCATTTGTGTGGAGTGTTGAGGTCGCTCCTTGCCCATTTTATTGATTCGCGGCATCATTAACATTTTTAAAGATTTAATTATGGCGTAAAGTAGCCTCAGCAGCGATAATCATTTCATGTTTTTGTTGGTTTAGAACATGTTTAACATGCGCTTTTATAGATACTCTAAATATTTACATGCATTAAGTTTTGTTTGCCTTTTTGTTTTTGTTGCAAAAACAAAAATCGTTAATGTTCACCAAGGAACACAAAAGAAGAAAAACTATATTAGTAAAGTCGTTTCTCATTTCCTAAACTTCTTTAAGGAAATTATTTTTGCCTGTTGGATATCTACACTACAACAATATTTTAGCAATCAAAAAATGTATTACAAGAAAAACAATTTACGAAAAACATTTTCTAATTTTCAAAAGACTGAATATGTGTGTATTTCATACATTTTCTTATACAGAAACAGTATGCAAAATGGGTAATTAATTTTGGAACTAAAGATCAAAGGTTAATAAACAATTCTCAGTGCTTCGGATGTATTAAGTATGTATATTTTTTATGCTCAGCGTTTAATATTTATATCCGCTTTGGAATAAATTTAAAAACTATACTATGGACTCTACTGATTTTACAATTCAGAACAAGGTTTTGCCATCTTAACATAAGAGGAGAGGACATTTCCAATTAGTATTTTGGTCAGATTTATTTTATTTCTATATAGTGTATACTATACTTAGAATATGTTAGGATAAATATACTGCTCTCTATATTACGAGTTCACCCAGAAGCCCATTGTGATGATCTTACCGGCATTGGATACCCTATCGGTAGCTTAGATTACACCGGTATAGTTCTCAGACTTCACTCCACTCTACTAAGCCACCTTATAAACGACAAGGAGGCAATCCAGTAAGAAGAATATATACATATGCTCTATATGTAAAACAAACTATTGTATCTATGTATATATTGGAAATTTTGTATGTAAACTACAACTAACGAAGTTGTCTAGAGAAAAGAGCCCTTCAGTACATATAATCAGAACAGTATAGGCAATGTAGCTGACCAATGGGCCCCGTATCGTCTTGGAGATTCAGTGTCCCAGAAACAATAAATATAAGGACTTTGAAATTCTTTGTTTTTAAATAAAGAATGAGTATTTAAAAGCTTTTCTTTCGGCCCCTTTTTATCAAACTAACAATATCATAGTAATGGAAGAACTCCTAAAGATTTTATGCAATAAATATAAATAAATATTTCTCTATATACATTAAGGGATCAAGCAGTCTGACTTATTTTAATGTTTACAAACATCATAGCAAAATTATATTATGATTTCTTATTCATACATTTTCCTTTTTTAGTCTTACATATAATAGGAACCTTAAGCCACTTAATGTTATAAAATATTGTTGTGAGGACTGAGGAAACCCTAATGAGAAATGATTTTTAGACATTTGGAAGAAAATATAATAGAATTTTTTTTTTTGTTTTAAGTAATAGTTAGGTTAGGTTAGATTATACAGGCCACCCGCGACCACAGGCGAAATCACCCAGAAGCCTTACGGCCCATTGTGATGCCTGTTAGAGGAGAAAATGGGCGAAGGGGAAGGAGATAATAGGACGGGAGTATGAATGAATAAAGGGGAGATACTTATGGTGTGGCTGTTGAAACCAACCAGAAGAATCAACAAAATCAGCCAAAACCCCCAGTGGCACTTTTGCCACACCTACCGTGTGTCCTCAAAAAATGACCTTCCAAGAAAGCGAGAACGCCTTCTGAGTAGTGCAGGACAGTCACACAGGAGGTGCTGTGTCCTAGTTACTAACTCGGCTAGAGGATTTGCGTGAAAGAGAAGCCTGTCATTGTAACGGCTACTGTGAAAGTTTATTTCCTGAAGAACTGTAGGCATACTGAGGTCATTATGAAACGTTGCGTTCCTGACAAACCAGGGGGTATTGGTGATTGTCCTGAGAGCCTTATTTTGTATGACCTGACTCATACATATTATTCAGCTTAACAATTTAACCTAATTTTGAAGAAGTTGGAACTAAATGAGTTAGTAGAAAACAGGTACAATATCTTCCACATTTGCTTTATTAAAAGTCTTAACATAAATCCCAATTTAAATCAAAAGGCAAGTTTAAGTTCTCCAGCACTATCCTACTTATTACTTTCGACCACAAAGAACCAGAAGAAGCCTTCAATCTGGTTCAGTCCTGAACATCACGCAGTCTACTCCAAAGTTTTAACGGGGCATGATAATAAGAAGGCCTTTTTATCTTCTTACTTGAAAGCATAAGGGCTTATTCTTTTATCTTGCAGGAATAGTATGGAAATATTGTCCATACTCCTTAAACTTACAAAGTGGAGTTCAAATCTCTTAATCTGGTTCAGGTCTAGGAATCTCGTACTCTTCTCCGAAGTGTTAACAGGGCATAAGAATGATAATGCCTTTCTATGGCGATTGGAATGTATTCTCAAATTATCTTTCATGAAAGCACAAGGGTTTATTTTTTTGTCTTGTAGGAACTATTTTCCATGCTCCTTACAGTTTGGTGTTCAAATCTCCAAGGGATCAATTACGTTCATTTCATAAAAAGGAGTTTATTTGATTTAGCAAAAACATAAATTCAAACTCTTTTCTGAATAATTAACTTGGATTTATTGATCCAAAAGAAAGAAAGTTTATTTTTATATATAATACAATAAAATAAAAATAATATTATATATAAAAAACTGTAATGTTAAATCTCTTTGATCTACAATTAGAAAATGTACAACATTTTTTACTCTACTACCAATTACCAATCACTGAGCTCTCACTCATTATGTCTTTAAAAGGTAAAATTACTTTATAAAATTGTTTATTTGGATTAAGCGAATGCAGAACAAACGTGGGATAAAACAATTACAGTATTGCATTGGTACAATATGAAAGAAGTGCAACAAATTTGGTTTTAAATTGTACCACACACACATTAAATATCTGTGCCATATACTTACTTACTTGTCTATAAGATACAAAGTGTAATAAGCCATCAGACAGACAGACAAATCGCAGAGACTAAATGAACATGAACACGTTTTCAGTTACAAACAGAAAAATTAATAATTTTTATAATTTACAATTTTAAACGACTGATATTTCTTTTAATGCAATGGACAACAACAACAACAATAACAACAACAACAAGATATTTAATAAAACACAAAAAATCAAGTATTTTTCCCAAACATGTTCAACAGTTAATAAAACAAATAATTGCGTCGTGTACGCAATAAAAACGAGGTTAAACTGCATTTGCCCAGATCCAATGACGACGACGCCATTGAGAAAGTCAACGAGTTGAAAAACCAATGTGGGAATGAATGATCAAATAAACTGATGAAATATAGTATAAGCAGGAGGAATAAAGGGAGGAAGGCTAGGGTAGTAGGTAGACCTACCAGATTGGTAGGTAACTAACTACTCAACAAAAACAACAGAACAGAACAGAACCGAACAGAACAGAATGAAAGACAGTAGGCAGACAGTTAGTACCTATATACGTATGTATGTATGTATGTATCTAGAACTCATGTTAAACTAATCACAGAACCAAGCTTTAGTCATGTATGTAACTATGTAACTCTTGAAGGAACTGGCTGGAATATGGGAATATGAAATTTACCAATTGGATATCTAAATGAGCACAAATGGCAATTGTTGTGTGGCAAGCAGAAGTGACTACACCAAGAACAACAGAATACAGACAGTATAGAACAAAACAGAACAGAACAGAACAGAACAAAACAGAAGAGTCAAAGTTACAAATAAAACATAAGAATAAGTTTCAAGATTCAAGAAAGACTAAAACCAAAACCAAAACCAAAACCAAGACGAAGGATGAAAATTCTGAATTACACAAAACATGGAACAACAACAAATATTAAAAAAAAAGGGACAGAACATATCGTACAGGTTCATTCTCCCATAAACTTGCACAGCGGGTGTTCCGATATTTGGACGACCAAGTTAAAGGAATAAACACAAACAAACAAACTACAAGTGAGCGAGCGAGCGATGTCTCTGATGAGAAGTCAGTCGAAGGACGACACTCTAAGGCTAAGGCTAAGGCTAAGAAAACAAGACCATAACCAAATAAAACTTTGCACACAACGCCTTCGTTCATCAATTAAGCCATATGTCTGTCTGTCCAAGTGTCTGGTGCCATGTCTGTCGCCTATATACATGGTAAATAGTCTTCTACATATATACAAAATCTATTATACACACTTGGATTTGGATAGTAGTCTGGTGTGTTAGATTCAGTCGCCCTTTTGGATTTACGCACTACTACTACGTCGTTCAACAAAAGTTGATGGCCAAGTTTGTTTGTTTAAGTCCAAAATCTGTTCAACGACAACAATGTCTCCGTTTAACAAAGAGGTGGAGACATATAGACTTACTTACATTGATGCATTAATATGCATAAGCACATAAACACACACACACATACCTTACACACTGATGCAATATGTTCTATATGTAACATACTCACTCATATGTAGCACGAGTATGTTGCCAATCGACCGTACAAAATTGAAATATGGCGAAAATGTTGAACAGAAACAGAAACAGAAGCAACAACAAAAACAACCACAACTGACGTTTATACTAAATAAAATTCAATGAGAATGGTCACTTACATCAGTTTCCAAGCTCAACTCCTCCTCCTCCACCTCTTACGATTCTTTAACAACCGCCATTATCGTCATCATAATGATGATGATGATGATGTTAGTTAGTATCGTCGCCATCGTTAAGTCAATACCACATTCATGTCTTTACTACTTGTACTTGTGTCTGAGTTTTTGTTTCCTTCAAGTTGCTTAGTTAGCAACATAAAGTAAAGTGCAAATTAAAGCAGCTTGAGTGGCAATTTTCATTGACTTTGTTTTACCAATCGCGTCTCACTTTAATTTACTTGATGTTAGCCATTTCTCAGAATTATGAGAAGGTCAATGAGGATGATGATGGAAACGATGACTAAACGACAAAATAAAATAAAAAACAGAAAATCAATTTAAAGAAAGTACAATGCAATAATTTAAACAACAAATAAATGGAGAAAATATCAACCAATTCATAGGTTTTTTTATTTATAAAACAAAAGTTTTCTTATATGGAACATCAAGGACTAATGCATTTAAACTTTATAAAATATTATGTGCATTAAATCTCGATTTATCAGATAACTTTTTTGTAGAAACGAAAATTTCCATTTCATTTTTTAAAAATTAAAAAAAAAAATATAAGCCAGTTTATAAATTTATTTAACAACAATGAATAATCTATTTACAATGTTTTTAGATATGTGAAAGAACAGTTTTTTTATCTGGACTTTATAAGAAGAAAATATCAAAATATTCATAGATTTATCCACAAAAAAGAGAATCTTTAGTTATCTGATAAATCGAGATTTAATGCACATAATATTTTGTAAAAATGCTTTCAGAAACTTAAAGAAAAGATTCCAATTAGTTTTAAATTAACAAATTACTTTTGATATATAGATTATCTGAATAATTTGTTTCATATTTGTGAACTTCTTTTCACGACGTTTAATAAGTAGATATTATACTATCAAATCTGCTGCCTCATATTATTGTCCGTATACAATAACATTATAATTTGCCCCACGTTGAAAGTACCCACTTTCAAGGAAAATGTGGTCACTGATCATCCATTGAAAACGGTACAAACTTATGTATTGGCCAGTTGGTTATGCCTTTTGTTGTCTTGACATCAGTGACACGAATCTCATCAAGTATTCATTCAGCACGAGCAGATAATGACACTAGTTTTTCCTTTACACAGCTTTGCATTGACAGGGGATATTGGTAAAATCTATTGCCAGTTCATCTTGGATGAATGGGACCAGATAATTCTTTTCTGGCAATAAGAGTTCTATATCAAATCACAAAATTTTAAGGGTCTGAATTTCTAGTTGCAGTGATGTCTTTGTCAACAATTTCTACGTAGATGGTTTTCCAAATGCCATGTTACAGAAAAAAAAAACCTAAGAGAAATTGTTTAGAATAAAGTCTAATTTAGAATTGTATTTCGATCTTGGAACATGAGTTCCGCAATATTGTTGAGCACAGTATGGAATTGAAACTTCTTTAGCGAAGGGAGGTAAATCCAAAAATTAGAAAATGAAATGTGACGGAAATCAAAATGCGATGGTGTGGGAGTAGCTCGTCTGAGCGTATACAATGAATGCTTATGCTTGAGTGAGAGAGAGAGAGAGATAAAAATGCCCCACTACGCCTCTGAATCATCATCACATTTTGATTACCGTCACATTTCAGTTTCATATTTTTTGGATTTGCTCCCCTTCACTAAAGAATTTTCACTTCAACAAAGAACTTACAACATTTGAAACATACTGAAAATTGGTAAATAATAAAGAAAATCACTCTCTTTAAAGTTCTAAACCAGTATCTCAAAAACTAAAGACTTCATTTAAAAAAATTGTCATGCAATTACAACCCTTTATGCTTATTTTTATTAAAGGAAATTCTAAAATATTTCTTCACTTGTTGCTCATGTTGATAAACCAGATGTCCTTTTAACCTGACTGTAATCAATTTTATTGTCAAATAGTCAATAGTCTGGGACTATATGTTATACTAAAATGCAATTAAATAGTAAAAGGATAATGGATATTTTCATGCTATCCTGACACCATATCAATCTTCTTAAAAAAAATATATATAAAAATCTTGTTTGCCTAAAATACCAATAAATTCAATAAAAATATATAAAAAATCGAAAATATCAAAGGGGTTGCTTACAGCTCAGCCGCCCTCTCGCTTGATAGCTAAGAATATTATCGGAACTCAAACCACATGCGAAATTTCCCACAACAACAACAAAAACAACAACGACAAAAGCAACAACAAAAAGGAAAATCTCAGATGTTTATTTTAGTATGAATATAAATGACATACGCGCGACCGACAGTCAAAATATAACAACAACAACAATAACAACAGCAAACACCAAATAATCAAAAAGAATAAAATGCCAAAAGTATTTTTTATTGCCACACCACGAAATCGTCCTTTTTTCCATAGCCCTCAGTAGTAGTAGTAGTAGCAGTAGTAGAACGAGTAGTAGCTTTTTCCCTTCGACTTGGTTGAATGAAGGAAAATGCGTTACTCGTTTTCCATACGTTTTCTAATGTTTCTTGTGTCTGTCTGTCTGTTTGTCTATTTGTCTGTTGGTTGTCGTTTGTTGACTTTTAAATTATGCTGAGCGAAAAAGTCAACATCAACCAACAACAACAACAATAACAATTTATGCTCCTTCGAGCTTTGGTCCCAAATCACATTTAGTGGATTTATAGCATTTGCATTAAATAACATTTACCACCGAAAGTAAGGCGAGAATGACGACAGCACAAACTACAAAACAGGGTGATGGGTGGGTGGGTGAGTGAGGAGTGAATCTGATTGGATTGAATTGGATTGGAATAATACTAGATGCATGACGCATGACACATTTGTCGGTCTTCCTGTCTGACTGTTTGTCTGTCAGTCACTTGGGTGGGTTGTTCATAATGTGACACTAATGAATAAAGTGTTAAATAAATGGATTTTTTTTTTTTTTTTTCTTAATTTTGATTTGATATAACAGATTTTAAGATTACTAAGAAGAATACAATATTATTTTGCACAAATATTGAAACATGATTTTTAATTAAAAGAAATTGAGCGAATAAATTCGAATTCGTTGTAGTAGAAATCATTATCAAGATCAAATCAACATCAACATAGGTCATGCTGGCTAATCTAAACTATGCTTAGCTGAGGCTAAGAGTAAAGTTGAGTTTTGAACTTATGTAAGTATGTGGTAATGTAGAGAGAGAACAGTGAACAGTAGTAGTAGTAAGTAGGCTTTCATTAGTGGGGTGGTGATGGTGATGGTGATGGTATTTAGGTGATGTGATTTGATGGTGGTGGTGATGGTGGTGGTGTAAATCTCCCCGGGGCTTCTTCAGCTTGCCTAATTTGTGTATAGCGTGCGATTTCCAACACTTGTTTCGCATGCTCCGCGTGAGGTAAATACATATTTCTTTACTTTGTTTATCGATCATTTACGCCTGATAATCGTTTGCCCTTGAGACCCTCATTCACGCACTCACTCACTCAGGCAGTTACTCACTTTCGATTAAACTCGTACAGCAGCAGCAAACAAGTGAAATCGTTTTCGTCAGATTAGGCAAATTATGCGCATTTCTTGGGTGTTGTTTACTGTTTGGTTTAGTTCATTAATTCGGCATTAATGTCGTTAATTAGGGTTTTAGTTTTTCAAAAAAAATATATACATATATACATAAACATACTAACTTACATACAAATAGAAGTAGCAATATTGGTCTGAGGTTTCATTTTATTCGCTTGCCCGCTCGGTCGCTCGCTCATTCGCTCTTTAATCGTGATTAATTGCATTGACTTATTATTTTGATTCGATATTCATCAAAATGTCGCATTAACGCCAGAAACTCATACAATAGTTTTTGTTTTTGTTTTTGTTTTTGTTTTTGCCTTAACTGATTGTTTTAGTCAACTTCTTTTGTTTGCCTATTTTATTTTACGTAATTTAATATAATCTGTTTGGATTATGATTTGTTGTGTGAGATTTTGAAAAATCATTTATATCCGTCGTAATTATGCGAAGTGACCACAAAATTTAACTAGCAAAATTAATCAAGCGCCTTAATACACTTGTATGTGTGTTTAATCATGTTTGGATTAGAAAATAAAATAATGTTACATTTGAATTACAATACATAGTTTCCATAAGATATTAATCTATTTTATCCAAATATACATATATACAATAGGTTTTTCGTCTTTAATCCATTGGAGTAAATTTCGAAAAAGTCTTAAATTTTCAGTTTGTTTAGTCACATAAATTCATAAAAATTCGGAGAAAATACATGATTCTGTTTATGTTACTTTATTTTTCATTTATTTTTAAAGATGAAGGCAATGTTCTCTATGAAGTAGGGCATTCTAGATAAAGAAAGAGATTTGATAGGATATCAAGAATCCCTACTCAGAGTTGACCTTCCTCTGATTGACAAAATTTAACTTCCAACAAAATTTTAAAGTTACATTTCTGGATAAGGCAAACTGAAAACAATTGAGACAAAAGCGCACTTGTGACTCCCATGTCTGGTGGTATAATATACTTTATAATGGACATTGGTGTAGGAGCAGGAATCTATGGGACAAAAACTCTAGAAGACGCTTTTTTAGCAGTATGGAAAAGGAGAATACAGTTTTTCAGGCCAAAAGAGGAAATATAGTGTGCTACAGTTAATAGGCACTCTGAAAGGAAGGCTACACTGCCATGGCACAAAGCCTTCCAGATCAAATCGAAGCTGGCCAAGGACTACTTAACATTAACCATGTCAATCTTATTTGGATACCAAAGCGTAGTGGGTATCTTAGAAATGAAGAGGCACTCGGAACTCGCCTTATAAGAAGCTGCCAATATCCTCAATGGACCAAAACCATTCTGCGGACTGCCTTCAAGTTCCACAAAAATAATAGATTTTAATCATTGGCTTTATGGCAAATCGCACTAATATTGTTTCAACACAAAAAACTGTTAGAGCGGCGAAAACCTTCATGCCTTCTAGCTCCTGCAAACGAACAAAAGAAGTACTGTTACTAAATGGGAAAGGTAACAGCCTAGTCTCAGGTTTCTTAACAGGATATTGCACAGTTGTGAAACATTTACATAACATGCGGATTAGCCGAATCGATTATGTAAATGAGGAGACAGCAGAGCATTTGCTATGCCACTGTGAAGGCTTAATTTGGACCACTCTCCAGTGTCAGGGAAATCTCGTAGAACTAACTGAAATTTCAGATTTACCCCATAAGAAAATCTTGTATCCAATTGAATATGTAGATTTGCCACCTAAAAAACCTTTGAATTCTTAATGAATACCATAATCTTGAAAGAAATATAATTATGGGATTTATCATAATAGCCCCATTCAAGGCAGCAGCGACCAGGTGATTAGATCCCGCCTTTCCCCATAATCTAACCTAATATAATCTATTAACTTGACTAAGCATTTAGCCAAATAATTGTAGCTCAACTTATGTTTCAAATCACAGTTTATAAGCAACTTTTCAATTTCTACGGCTTGCATTAATATTTTTAACAATACTGATTTTATAATCCTTAGACTCACCTAAGTCAAATTAATTAACCAAATCATTGTGTACATAGATTAATTGGAACTGTTTTACAATTGAAGGAATTTGGTTAAGGGTTTCTCTATCAGTTCTATCAGAAAAGATTCCATTATGCATGCGATTGAATTTCTTTAAAAAATTAATAAAAAAAAATATTGTCTAATTGGTATTTTTTCTTTAGCAAATATAAATATATTATTTAATTAAAATAAATAAAATAAAAATATATTACCAGCTTATGGATAGAAATCTCTCTCTCTCTCTGTGCCAACGTGAATAGTTTTCATATCCAATATAAAGTTCAATTGTACACACCCGCAATACAAATTGTCTAACCTCTATATATATATATTTTTTATATATATAATAATTCATATCCCAAGGGTTACATTAAATGTTTAACCGCACACGTGTGGTAAACTTATGGCAAAGTTACATAACCGAACTTTCTAAAAGCATCAACTCCACCCACCATCCAACAAATCAAGTTTCAACATTGCAAATAAAAAACTCAATTTAACTGGACATGGTGAATTTGTAATGAAACCGTTTGTTCTCCCTTGTGTGTTTTTCACCCTAGATTTCTTTAAAAACCAGAATCAGAATATTAAAAGAAAAAAAAAAATAAAACAAGTGCAAAACATGAATTAGGAGTCAAAAACTTTTTAATCTATTCATGTTTATTAGAAGTGATTGAGTTTTTAACATGATTTTTCTGATATGTTAAAGATATGATGATGAATAGTGTGGACAAATTGAATTTAAAAAAAAAAATGTATATTAAATAAAATTATTTATTTTATCTTTCCATGTTTGTCAATGACACAAAAATCATTAGAGATAGGGACAATTATTTAGATAACAAATATGAGCAGTTTCAATAAACTTACTTACATCCATGCGATGCAAATATTGTCATTTCCAATCAAAGAAAAAAGAAGAATCAAAGGCACCATGTCCAGTTGAGCCTTAAAGCAGAGGCAGATACTAACATGTTTTTAACAACTTGTTAGACATCTTTCCTTAACTCAAACGTGACTATCCAGCAGAATTGTGACCGAAATATTGCATACTGGGCATAAAATATAGTATTAGCTGTCCGAGTCACCATTTCAGTTCAAGGACTTGCCGACTCAAAGCGCAGTCAACAATTTGAGGATATTGGGGGAGGCTGTTAAAATTCAATAGGCCTCCCTCTATGGAAGATACGATTTTTGATAGAATGCAGCATAAATGGAATAATATTCTCAGTACCTGTGTTCTCAAACTGGTAGAAAATAAGCCTCAGAATGTTTTTGGATATAAAAACCAAGTGGTTTTGGACCAAAAATAAAGAAATTAGTTCATATTGAATTTTTATTATCTCTCTCTTATTATTTTTCGCTAAAGTGATTTTGAGAATTTTTTGCTTATGAACTGAAGTATACCTTCGATGTAATAACGCAGGAGTTGTAGTCCAAGCACACTCAGTCTTGAAGAATTGTTACATATGTTAAATCGTTCTTAAAGCAGAATTTTTAGCTCAACATTCTCCTTGTCTAAGGAAGGTGAGCCCACTTTGATCGAAGAGTAAGAAAGATAAACCCACACTTTCTTAACAAAAATATTTTTTAAGGACATTTTTGCCACCAAAAAATATTGTATCTGATGTATTCTTTTTTTTAGAATTTAAATTTTAAAATGTATCATCACTTTTATTGACATCATATAAACTCGAGAGCAATAAGACACCTTCCAATCAAAATATGCTTCGAGATTTTTCTCTTAGATTCAATTTCGAAAATATTACCACTAATTTTTATGCTACAAACTTAATATCAAAATTATTTTGCGAATCTCCTCAACAATGGACATCACTTAGATAAGAGAAATCAATGATAAATAATGTGATTTCTTGATGTTTTCTTATTTCTAATTTTGTAATAAAGTATATTCACTCGACTGTTTTCCGTTAATTCCTTTTCAATGATGTGCAAGTGAGATAGCAACAAAACTGAAATTGGTCATGGACAGGAAAATAATCATATATCAGAGTTGCTCCCATTGTTGCCAATTAGTAAATTATTTTCATCGTTGGCAACTTAAACACATCTTGCTTCTTTTTTTTTTGCACTTGAAGTTTCGATTTGCGCGTATTATTTCCCGGCTTCACATGTTTGTTTAAATATGCAACGAGTAAGTAAATGATTTGATTTGATTAAAATTTCATCTACTGTCTGCCTAAATCCATGCCATAGATTGATTCGTTCTTCAAACGCGTGCCTAATCAGAAAAAGAGCGATGAGGATGAGTATTCGCCCGCGCCAAAAAAAAGAAAGGCACGCGTCATATCCAGTGATGAAGAGGAAATTCCTGCAAGTCCTCAAGTAAACACAAACAAAAAGGGGTCGAAAAAGACTCGTGTTGAGCAAAAATCACCACAAGATGAGCGAAAGACATCAAAGAAACCAAGTCTGTCAAAGATCAAAAGCACTCCGAAACATGAATTGGTGAAAATTGATCCAACCGCGCTTTTCGGAGGAGAAACAAAGCGCATCGAAGCTAAACGGCCTCCCAAACCAAAGGAGGCAGCTGTCATTGAATTGGAAAATGAGGATATTGATCAAAGTTTAATGGAAATTGATTTGGATGAAAGTATTCGAGCACAAGACAAAATCAGTTCCAAAAATGATCAGAAGCAGCAACAGGAGGTGGAAGGAAACAAACATAAAAATGGGAAAGCAGAGAAATTAAAAACGCAATCACCTGCTAAGCGATCAAAACTGGAGACAGTGCTAGACATCAATAACCACAAAAATGGCAAATCTGAGAAATTAAAAACGCCATCACCTGCCAAGCAACTTAAGCTGGAGGAGATTTTGCACGTCAATAACCATAAAAATGGTAAATCTGAGAAACTTCACACGCCATCACCTGTGAAGCAGCTAAAACTGGAGGAGGTGCAGGCCGCCAATACTCATCAAAATGGTAAACATGAGAAAATAATACCACCATTACCTGCCAAGCGGTTAAAACTCGAGACAATTGTAGGCATCAATAGCCATAAAAATGGCAAAGATGAGAAATTAACACCGCCATCACCACAAATCAGTCTAATCAGAGACCTCCCAGATGAAAGTCGAAATCCACACCAAAGACAGAAAGCCAAACCATTTAAAAAGGAACATGTCGATTTGGAATCAAGTGAGTTCTTTGTTCACTTTAAATGATCTTTACTAAAATATTCCCTTTACCCAGGTGTCCTATCCGATGAAGAACGCCATGAAAAGAAACGCATGGCTGCTATACTTTATCAGAAATACAAGAATCGTTCAAGTTGCATAAATCATGGCTCCAAAGAGGTGCCCAAGGGCAGTGCAGATTGCTTGAAAGGTCTTACATTCCTTGTTACTGGCGTATTGGAATCACTTGAACGAGATGAGGCTGCCTCGATTATCAAAGAATATGGTGGCAAAATAATGACTGTTGTTGGCAAACTAAATTATCTTATTGCCGGTGAAGATTCTGGTCCCAAAAAACTAGCACAAGCAGAGGAATTCAACATACCCGTATTTGTGAAGACGATCTATTCGATTTAATACGCAAACGTTCCGATGGTCAAAATGATAAAGAAAAACCAAGTACAAGTTTAAGTAATAAAAATTCCGAGCAAACAAAGAAGAAAATTAAAAGGGAAATAAAAGATGAAACAGCAGTTGTAGAGATGGTTAGCACTAAAAAGAATGAGTTAGTAGATGAAAAGCTGGTAATAAAACGAGAACCCAAAAATGAACAACATTAGTCCAACAAGAGAAATCTAAGGATATAGCATTGGAAAATAAAGCCAACATCAGTTAAGCAAATCATTGGACAACAAGGAGCTGCAAGTAAGTAAAGTGAGTAGCAACTTAATCGAATTTAATATATTAATAACCATCATCATCATCATCATCAACCTTTGTAGACTCACGAATTGGCTAACGAAATGGTATATAAATCATGATGGTAAAAAGAAATTACAAAAACCAAATCCCTGGGCAAAGAACGATGATGGTAGTTTCTATAAGGCTGCTTTGCTATCTGGTCCACCGGGCATTGGTAAAACGACAACTGCCACTTTAGTCTGCAAGGAATTGGGCTTCGATGCAGTCGAGTTTAATGCATCCGATACACGCAGCAAGCGTCTACTAAGGAAGAAGTATCTGAATTACTTTCGAATAAGTCTTTATTTGGTTATTTCCATGGCAAAGGTGAACAGGGTGTTACCAAGAAGCATGTTCTCATTATGGATGAAGTTGATGGCATGGCAGGAAATGAAGATCGTGGTGGTATACAAGAACTGATTGCCCTCATCAAGGAGAGTTCTGTTCCTATTATTTGCATGTGTAATGATCGCAATCATCAGAAGATGCGTTCGCTTGTTAATTATTGTTATGATTTACGTTTCAATAAGCCTCGCTTGGAACAAATTAAAGGTTGCCTTATGAGCATTTGTTTCAAGGAGAAAATCAAAATGGAACCTGCCAAATTGGAAGAACTTATAGCCGCAACCAATAATGACATAAGGCAATCGATTAATCACATCTCGCTGCTGAGCGCCGGCAAGGAACTGACTTTGAAATCGGATAATGCTAAGAGTGATGAAAAGATTGCACAGAAAGATTTGAAAATGGGTCCATGGGAAGTGGTACGCAAAGTGTTCTCTGCCGAGGAACACAAACATATGACTCTATATGATAAAAGTGATTTGTTTTTCCATGATTATAGTTTGGGTCCATTATTCGTGCAGCAAAACTATTTGCAAGTCTCGCCATCGGGACCAAAGTAAGCATTGTGTGTGAGTTTTGTTCGATAAATTTGATAAAACATTTTTTTTTTTTTGTGTTTGCAGAAGTGAAGTAATGGGAAAAGTGGCAGCCGCAGCTGATGCCTTAAGTCTTGGTGATTTGGTTGATAAACGTATACGTTCTAATGCCGCCTGGAGTCTGCTACCCACCCAAGGAATGTTCAGCTCAGTGCTGCCAGGCGAATATATGTCTGGTCATTTTACTGGTCAAATCAATTTTCCCGGTTGGTTGGGCAAGAATTCCAAAGCAACGAAACGTTCCCGTTTGGCTCAAGAAATACACGATCATACACGCTTGCGAACCTCTGGCTCAAGGTTGTCTATACGTTTGGATTATGCACCATTCCTACTTGATAGCATTGTGCGTCCATTGCGTGACAAAGGCATGGAAGGCGTCGAAGAATCTCTAAATGTTATCAAAGAGTATCATTTATTGCGAGAAGACATTGAGTCGCTTATTGAGTTGACCTCATGGCCGGGCATGAAAAGTCCAATGGATGGAGTCGATGGCCGTGTAAAGGCGGCACTAACACGTGCTTACAATAAGGAAGTCATGCCCTATACATATTCCGTACAGGCTCCTGGTGTTAAGAAAAAACGAGCTGAGGCAGATGACGTTGTTGATTGAACTTGTGATGGAAGATGAAGAAGGAACAGCTGCTGTTATTGTCGATTCAGCAGATGAGGAAGAAAATGATGATGATTTAGAAAGCGATGGTTTGATTAAGTCGAAAAAGAAAAGCTCTGCCGCATCAAGTACTTTATCAAAGGCATCAACTTCAAAGTCTGCTAGCGGCAAGAAATCTGCTGCTTCAAGTAAATCGAAATCCTCAAGTTCTGCCAAAGCAAAGAAGTGAGTGAGTTAATTGTTTGCAAAGTGAAGTTTATTGTTTTTCTTTATTATTGTTTATATATATTTCTTATACTTTTTTTTTTTTAAATACTCGAAATTAGAAGTTTATACTTATTATTATTATGCATTGTGTACTTTTTAAAAATAAAATAAGCACCAAGCTTTCCTCCTCGTTCAGTATTGAACTTGCCTGCCATACATACTTAAATTTATGTTGTTTTGAATTGTTTGCAGAGGATTTTGTGTTTACTTTAAATTCGATGAACCAAGAATTTGTGACAAAAATTTTACTTGGAGAAGCCATTGCCTTAGCATTTACATGAGTGTAAGCGAGATGGTT
Organism: Amiota minor; assembly: GCA_037043295.1. Lineage (NCBI taxonomy): Eukaryota > Metazoa > Arthropoda > Insecta > Diptera > Drosophilidae > Amiota > Amiota minor. The sequence continues at coordinate 903,535 of JBAMAW010001470.1, read as the reverse complement.
AAACAACACGATAGAATGCGCCAAGTTGGCAGCTTTTCAATTGACAATTTTGGATTTTGTCTTGATTGGCGCGGAACTACATTACATCAGCCTAATTAAATATATGGTTTTTCTTCTCTCCTTTATACCTTTTGCGGAATATTTCCCATAATTTAACAGAATTTTAATAACAAAACCACGAGATACCAGAAAGATGAAAACAAAAAGGCCACAATTCAAACTTTTAGAGACAAAAGACGGATTGTTGCACATTTTGGCATGCAACCATGGCAGGGTTTCCTTTGTTTTTTTTTTTTTTGCTTGAAAATAAGAAGACCCTCATTTTGTTTTTGAGTTTACTCGCTGATTTTCGACCCGCGCGACCCCGAACCCGCTTAAAAGCTGATCACTCGCTACTCTTCAACATACTCGCTACCATCAATCGAGATTCTGATTTCAACGACCGTATGTCTGCGCTTGCCGTTATTTTCGGCCGTCGGCAAATTTCAATACGAAAATTGTTTTAAATAATATTATTAATTCGACTTATTCAATTTAATTCATTAATAATTACCTAGTTTCGACTTTGGACTATTGGCAAAATCACGCTTGCACGCCGTTCGGTCGTTTACCGAGGCGCATGTTTATCGAAACAAGCGCTCGCGACTGAAATTCCACAATACACAAAAAAAAAAAGAAAGTAAAATGTAATAAAATTGCATAAATAATTTAAAAAAAATGACTAATTACAACTAAAGTAAAACATTTTCGAACATTTCTAAGTTAATTTCAAATGTGCAAGTGATCATTTAATGTTTTAATTGTATTGAATTACATTGAGTGCTAAAGTTTCGCAAGTGAGCAAGAAAAAAATCTAGGAAGTGCCTGAGCCCTTGTGTGTGTGTGTGTGTGTTTATGTGAGTGTGGTTGTGAAAAGCAGAAACGCAGCTCGGAATAATGGCGAACTAGTAATAACTTTTTAATTCATTATTTTGTTAATATGCACTTCATAATAAACTAAGATTTTTATTAATTGGAATTGGAATTGTGCAAATGAAACAAAACTAAATACAAGTACAGGGTGTCACATAACGTGTGTGCGTGTGTGTGTCACGATGTTTATTTGAACTTGTTTTCTATTCTCAAAGGCGTAAAATTCCGACACACCTCGCTTACAAATTGATAACATAAAAATTTTCACCAATTTCCCACACATAAAAATTAAAATTCCAATGAGCCAAGGACCATCATCAACAAGAAACAGGGTGATTTTTCGTGCTAAACAAACCAAAACCAAACAATCTTCTCTACTCTGCTCTATGAGTCTCTAAGCCACCACCCCAAATAACAGCGAAGAGCAAGAGAAAGAAGTAGAGTAAAGTAAGTAGTAGCAGTAGCATTGTTGTTGCTGTTGTGTTAGGTTTACAAGGACATAAAGGATACATACCAATACACATAAAACACAGCAGAGCAGCAAGCAGTACGCAAGGCAGTCACGCACGCACTCACGCCCAAAGAAAAAAATCACCCACCCACCCAACAAAAAAAAAAAAAAAATAAATAAATAAAAGGGCAAACTACGCGCGATTTTAATTTTATACGCTTCAACTGACGACATAAGCTTCTTGTTAATGATTATAATGATAATGATGATGATGATGATGAACTTATTCTTCATATTTTGATTTAACACTACACACGTCGTCATCTTCATCTTCTATTTCTTCTTCTTATTGTTATTGTTATTGTTCTTCATGTTAATGATTCTAATTAAAAGCAACATAAACATAAAAATACAAACAGCAAACTAATTTGAAAGGAAAAGTGAATTAAAATGAGAACAAAACAACTTCAAATGGTAAGTAGAAATTCATGTATATTTTTATCTAAATTTTCCATTGTTTAATGATAAAAAAAAAAAATGTTTCCTGATTCCCATTTGAGACTAAGTACTTCCAATTCAATTTTACACACTTCACATTTTTCCATGATTCTTGTGCCAAAATTTGTTTAAGGAACAGAAATTTCTTGTTCAATCAATTGGTTGATTGTTAAAAATTTGGGAAATAAACTCATTCAGAGTCATTTTTGCCTTGACTTCTTAAAAGGATTCTAATGCTTTTTATAAAGGACTTGAATTTGAAGGTAGTCGATTTGGAAATTGTTCTATTTGTGCTTCAGTTCCAATTGGTACTTACTTATTGACAGGACCAATTGTCCTAATAATCTCACTATAGCATCTGACCACATGAAGTTTTTTCAATTTTTCATGGTGTTGGAAACATGGGGGAGATATGGGGATGTTTTTCCGCTTTGGGTGTTGGTCCAATATATATTGAATCAATAATAAAATGTGCTTATATTAACGCCCCGGAACTTGCAAAAATAGTTTAAGGATAACAAAGTTTCTTTGATAAAATGTCCTTTACAATCAGCAGACCTTAATCCCATACAACATTTATGGAGAATTGGTGAGTTGAAGAGCAAAAAAAAAGGATGATTTATAGAAAAAACTGCAGGCAGATTGGTACGCAATTGATCCCTAAATTTGAGCTAAACTGATGGCTTCCATGGGTCGCCTTGGTATGCCAAAGTTTTAAAAAGTTATAGTGGCACAACAAAATTTATATTCTTGTTATATTTTATTCTTCAAATTCAAGAAAAAACATTGTGTTCTTTTAGATTGAAGTCTAACCTTTTATTTTCTAAGGAAAATAAATAAAATTAATAAAAATTATAGAATTTCACAGAAGAAAATTTTGATATTACAAATAAAAGAAGTCGCTTCTCTTTATTTTTTCCAGCAGTAAAATTTCTTACCTTCTTGTCTTGAATAATGGGAAATTTACTTTTTCTCTTTGAAGTACATAGATCCTTAGGATGCTGGCTGCTTTTGAGTTCTTCGAATCACATTTTTGGATAAGACCTGTCCCAAATACAGTTTGGATGCCTTATGAACCCGTTGATTGTATTAGGTGTTGTGTAAAGAGACAGTGGCATATTTATATCTCTATGAAGATTAAAATTACAGACATACCATAGAGCTTCCGTGATTCGTCTGAGAATTTTGATTTGGCAAACTTGGCTCTTTTGCTTTTGTCATAAGTGGCAATGATGTCCCAAATTTGTATGACAAAAGAGTTAAGTTTGAGTCAAGATTTTTGTTTGTAAATGAGTCTTTTATTTGTTAAAGGGTTAGCTCCTAGATTCATGATATAATAACTTAGTTTTGTGTAAACTGTTGAGATTGGAAACAAAGAGAAGTCTACGTTTTTATGAATGACATTTATTGAATCGTTTTTCAAGCAAAATATCTACTTTTATAAAGAACAATTTCACTGTGAACAGGCAAGTGTTCTTCACCCCCATTCAGCCTGAACGTGTTCTGATAAAAGATCTTTTATTCTCCTTCCATCAATGTTATTTAACACCTTTGCGTATATACAAATAAATACAAATACAAATACATACAAAACCAAAGTATGTCCTACATAGTGGGCATATTTACTTATTGTAACATGCGATAGTATAGTATTCCATTCCATATCCATCCATGTAAATGTATCTATGAGTAAGTGAGTGAGTGACTGACTGACTGAATGTAACTTGTTTTCATTCATTTAATTTGTACCTTTCCAACTATATTTTATTTACTTACAAACGGACACATAGATACGCTGAGTGTGTGTGTGTGTGTGTGTACGACTGTCTGCCTTACATGAACGTGAATGTTTTTCTACTTTTTATTTTCTTTTTCACCTATTCACTTCACTCACTTTTGTCGCTGTCACATTTGTCGTCTTTGTTGTTGTTATTATTATTATTATTATTATTATAACTTTAGTTGTTGTTTTTGTTGTTGTTGTTGTTGTACTCTTATCTCTTCTCTTTACATTTTTATACACGCACACTCATCACCCACTCTCTCAAATAGGTTAAATTCAGGTCAATGCATTTTTTCAAACTTTTCGATTTCTTTCGATTTCATTTTGAAGTCAAAATTCTTTTTATTTTATTTTCTGAACCTTTATGGTTTAACAATTATTTTGTTTCTCAAAATGGTAATGGGTCAATTAGATGTTCGATCTAAGGCCCTTTATGATGCCCACATGCCAAAAAAAGACACTTGTAGTTTTGTAATTAATATCAAGCGGAACAAATAATCCCAACTAAAATTTCCGTCTTGTCTAATTTAGTAAGCAAAGGAACAAACTATATTTCTATCTAATTGATATTCACAAGAAGAAACATCTCCATCTTCTTCAAAAGCTTCTAGAAGTAAATTCATAATATTCACAGTATCTTTGCTTCTCTGTTTGATGATATTTTGTTTTATTGAAATTATTCCATTTATTTTATATAGCTTTACTGTCTCCCTTGCCTTTGAACAATAATTCTTCAAAGAAACTTATACTTCTAGAAGTAGATTCCTCGAATTAAACAAGATTAAGATTTTTTGTTTCATTCTCTATGATTTCATTTATCTAATGAATAAAGTTCTCTAAAGCAATTTCAGTCTACTTGATGTTGATCTAAACTGTAAACAATATTTTTCTTTTAATATGAGACCCTTTGCATTTTAAAAGTGACTTTTCTTTACATCAGTTTTCATGGAATAAGTTTCCATTTATAGTGATTGATGCATGTACTTAACAATGAAAATATTCCAGTAAATGGAACTTGAGATTTAATTCTATTCTAGAACATTGAATTTAAATAAATTTATTGTAATTTATACCCTTCATGCATTCACATGTATCGGTGTTATCTTGATTTTTGTAAAACACTTGCAAAGAAACTTTGTCCAAAATAGATACCAAATAAGACTCCAATATAACATCTTGAAATCAAGAATCAAATTGATCTACTACTAGTCTAACCTAAGCTACTCTCAGATCTTGATAGATTGATATAACAAAGAGATGAGAAAGATTTCATAGAAGGAATAGATATGAAAATGGTAAAAATGTGTTGAAACATCAGATGATTTATACACTTTATGGGGTCTCCGATGTCTTAGTTTGTCTATTATAAACTTCATGACAAATTTATAATACCTTTCACTTCGTAAATAGAAAAGTATTAAAACGCTTGACATCACTTGACTATTTTAAGAAGTATTAAGCAGCCTTGACACTTGCTTTTTTGGGGGTAAACTTCATAATTTCTCATTCAACATGAATGAGTCCTGAGTATTAAAGCACCATGGTATAATAAATTGACAATCAACCAGCTGCTCCTTTGGATTTCCCAATAAAATAATATTAAATAATACATATGTGATACTCAACTTTGTCCATTCAAAAGCGCCTACTGTTATCTTTTTACAGAAAGATTGCATAAAGAAGAAGAAGTTTTTGAGTGAGGAATCTTAATTTCATAAGACATAATTGGAATGATTATTATGAAATCATATTAAATTGGGTCTTCCTAACTTTTTATAAATTTACTAACTTAAAAAGGAGGAGATTAAACCATCATTGCAAGCCAAATGTTAAACTTTATCAATTCATTTATGAAATATTAAAATAGAAAAACAAAAACGTAAGCAAAGAAGAAAATAAAAGTTTCAACTTATCTATCTTATCTACAATGTTTCAGAACTTTACTATTATATTTTGTTGGCCTTCTAATGAAGAAAGTAAAAAGTAAAAAGTAATAACAATAAAATATTGTCTTGCTTTGTTAAAAAATAATTTACTTTTTCTGTAATTAAAATGTAAAAAAATATATTCCAATTGGTTTTCAGAAAGATATACCTATGATATAACTAACCATTGTAGTTTACCATATTTCTTTATCTAAACAAATATTTATTGTTGATATCCGTATGTTATGAGAATCAAAGTTTTAATGAGCAACAAAATCAACCCTTTTCTATTGAAATATGCAAACCAAAGAAGAGAGGGAGAACTTTGTTATTGATGATAAGCAAATAGCATAAACACAAACAAATATCTTATCAAAAAATAAATAATAATACAAAATGCGATAAAATATTGATAATAATTACATATACCTTACTTATACTTCTTCACAAATGATAAAAAAAAAAATTATAGAGATTTTTTTTTGGTGTTTTTTGTTCAATAGAAGTCAAACTTCCATAACTCGAAGCACCATAATATGCACAAAAACAGTTAGACTTACAGAGACATAGAATTGTTGATTAATAACACATCATATAGTTATTGTATTAAACATAAGTTTTTTGGTTACAAATTCTTAAAATATTCGGTAACTGAAGTTTATACTAACAATCCCCAAACAATTGATCCCTTGAAACAGAACATTCATGCTGAAATTGTCAAAATTGACCAGGAAACAGTGGACAAAGTGTTTGAAAATTGTTGTGCCAGTATAACCTAAAGACGAGCCATCCACAGTCAACATTTGAATGAAATCATTTTTCATACTTAATCGGAAGAATCAATGTGCGAGTATCAAATAAAGCGAAATTTGTTGAGTAAAATTGATTTTTGTTTATTCAATGCCCAAAGCAATATCGGACCAATAGATGGCCCACCCTTTGTTACTCCTTGATTGTTAATATGAATTAAAAAATTGTCAAGGAATCCATTAATCTTGAAAGTTTGTTGCATAAATTACTTCTTCAAGATTAGCATTGAAAGATATTTTAGGATGATTCAGTCGTAGCCATAATTTGTAGTAATCTATCATCAATTTTTGAACTTCATTTATATTAGTTAAAAATATAAAAACAAAAATTTATACAATCTCCATTGTTCCCTGAAGAATATTGGTAAATTCAGCTTCATTTTAACAGTCTCTTATTGTTAGACTCTTGACATCAATATTCTATGGTTTTACACAAAGAATGTTATTCATAATCGGCGATTTTCTTCCACATAAAAGAAATAATCTTAAGGTTATGCATGTGCCAATATTTCTACACTTCACGCAGCGAATATTATTCCAACTTTGTCATGAAGTTTCTAACAAACAGTAGTCTGAAGTCTCCGATGTCTTCCATAAAGTGTATATATTCTTGTTTTTAGGGCTCCAGACACGAAGGGAACCCTATTGCAGAGACTTCGGCGTCCGTTCGTCCGTCCTGTTAGCTAGATTGTTGAAATATTCACTGAATATGTAGTTCTATCCGGGCATCAGCAAAAAATACTGAAACTAAAATATTTTCAAAAACTTAAAGGGGTCCCCATACAAGAAACATTTTGGTTTGTATGGCAGCTATACGATCCAGTAATCCCACGATCTTGAAATTTAGAAGGTTGGTGGTTATACATCAGAAACTTATATTGTAAAATTTTCAGTTTGAACGGACCACTAGGGAGGGTACCTCCCATACAAACCCACCATTAAAATTCAGGTTCTTATTAGAAAAACTTTTTTGGTTTTTGTCCTATCGAACTGAAATTTAGACACTATAAGTTTTTGATATAGGTGCTATACATCTGTTGGAATCAGTCAAATCGGGCCACTAGGGGGTGTACCTTCCATACAAACCCCAATCTGGTACGGAGCCATCCTGTATACTCGTATATACTAAACATAAGTCAAATCATAATCTCAATCCCAGAAGCATAGACAACTTTTTCTGGGGTAGCATGAAGAATGTAAAAACTGCTTGCTATGTTCCAGTTATGGGATATAAATTGTATAAATATTTCAATCTCAAAGCTATTGCAACTTGATTTGGTTTAAGTTTTAGAAAATTCAAGAAATCGAAGTTCGAGCAATGAATGTTTAACTGTATCATCATCACTTGATAACAAGTGAAAGATACTTTAGAAACAAAGATGGTATACAAAAGCAAAAAAGAGAAAGACTAATCTTAAAACATAGTCACATAAATAAAGATTGTCCTAAATAAAAAGATATGAAGCAGTTGTAAAAAAGTAATTTCCATGTCACAGAGATACAATTCGATTGTAAGATTATAAATTTATATTGTAATTTTTCCACTATTTTTTTCTCTCAAAATAAATATATATAAAAATATCTTCCATGTTTTTTTTTTTTTGTTATTTTAAAAATTTAATTAAGAATCGCTCGCAGTCCTAAAACGTTTAAATTTAACACAAAAAACAAAAAATAATAAAAGAAAAACAAAATAAAATAAAACGACGTAATAACAAGATTTGTTATGATGTCATCAAAAAGTTAAAATTCTTAATTTTGTGTAGATAAGTCACAGAGATACGAGTCCAGTAAATATGATTTATAGAGTGTAGTTTTGGAGAAAATAAAACATGAAAAATTATGTGAGAGACAACAAAAATGAGAGTAGTAGAAACGCATGTAAAATCTACAATATTAAATTTTTGGTGCAAATCTCGAACATGTTTGCCAAAAGGCAAATACTCGTAAAATATATAAAATATAATGTATTGTAAAAAGAAAAAGATACAAAGAACTCGCGTTACATTGCCAAAAATGAAAACGAGTTAATCGTGCAGATGAAATAGGTCATCACATTTTATTTCTAACCAAAACATGTTAGAGTAGAGAATTCACACTTAATTCAATCTCATGGGGTTTGGTACAAAAGTGATGGATGGTATGGGATGACGGAATGAGAAGAGAAAGAAGGCCAGGCCACTTCGGTTGTTAGTAATTTGTTGTATTGTATACTAGTTTCTATAGTTTCATGTATCTGTTTGCCGGTAAAAACACATGTGTTATTTAATAGAATTCATTTGATTAGTGTATGCGAGTATCACGTATCCATGTATCTGTAACAAGAAATTTATTGAAAAATCATGATTGAATACTCACTCGTAAGTACTTACAACTAGAATGCAACGTCATCGAATAATGCACAAATAGGCGTTGGTTTCATTCGTATTTTCTCAATATCTCAACAATCTCCTTGCCCCCATTGGGTTTAAATTCACTTCAACTTAGTTTATTGATTTCTGTATTTACTCTGTTTATTTTTACGAGTATTTATTTGTCAGATACTTAATTTCACATGTATCTATTACTACATGTAGAGCCAAAAGCAACTGCCTTATTTTTAACCCAACAAATCACTGAACCATTACTACTATTTTGTGTTCTGTTTAACTTTTTTGTTATTTTTCTCTCTTCTTTCAATTTGATTTAAGTTTATTTTATTTTATTCCATTTTACTATTTCTATGCATTTGTTTGCTTGTAAAGTAAAAAATAGGTATATATCAAAAAGATACAACTCTCTTGTTATAGAAATTGATTGAATTTGTTTCTTATTGAAAACTTTGGATTTTACATAAAATAAATTTAATTTTAATGGAAATCAACAAAATCTGATGAAAATTGATGACAAAAATGTCCAAATATTTGCTTAGAAATTAAATTGTTGTTTAGTTTGCCATGTTAATTTTTTGATTTGATTTGTCTTTAAATTAGTTTTGATTTTGAAATAAAGAGAATGAATAATAATTTTCTTAAATTTTGTGATGATTTTCTCTTGATTAAAAACAATCTTCATTTGTATGCAATTCACTTTTTTTTTTTTTTTAATGTTATTAGGCTTAGTTTGACCTAAATAATTTTTGGTAAAACAGAGACAGGTTGATGTGGGGAGGGGCCACACACACACACATATATATATATATGATTAAGAGGTGTATGATTTCTAAAAATTAATACAGTAATTTATCTTTCGGTTTGATCTTTTGATGTTATCTGGCATATAAAAAGAAAAAATAATCTGAATTTCCATATCAATTGACTTGTGAAGTGAAACACATTCCAAGAGTCTTTATTTAAACAAATTAATGGAAGTGATGCGTATCAAGTCTCTAGCTACAATATTTCAGGAACTTGATATTTTGCTTTGTTTGCTTTCTAAACAGTCTATTGGCAATGTAAACAGGAGTCTGAAACTCAAGAACTTTGTATAAACGAACAAATTAAGCACAATTTTTTTTTCATTTAGTACAAAACTCTAGCACGGAGTTATATTGTATTTGTTCAGTTTTCTTGCCAACCTTCTTTGCTAGAAAAGGCTTCTGAGAATGCAGCACAGCGAAGGCAAGATAGAAAAAGCAGCTTGGGTCCAAGTCCTTGCGGTACTTAAAGCCAGTGGGTAAGTTCTGCAGAAAGAGTGTTATTGGTCAGCTTTGAACGAAGCGCGTACGCTGGGCGTACTTACCCTTTTTCTGCACAGCATGAAGACTTTCTTATTGGCAGTGACGACAGACTTCTTGTGTACAAAACCAAAGTTGCTGAAAGATTTCTTGACAACGCGCTACTTCAACAAGGAAGCGTTGTTGTCATGAATGATCAATCTTTTTTTGTAGAGTACAAAGCAGAATTTCTTTATTCTTTTATTTAGAACCACTATATAGACAGTAGCTAAATTTCATTAGGGATTCAGTTTTCTTAATCTTTTATTAGGTTGTATAGCTAAATAATCGGTTGAAGCGGGAATGAAGATCCAATATGGTATTGCTTAAATCTGCGGCGTTTGCTGACTTTTTCCAGGAGTTACATTGCAAGGCCGTTTCCATGGGGTTCTGAAGACAATGTTCATACCGGTGGCTATAATCAGTGATGCTCTCGGCAACCGTAGCGATCTTATGATTACGATGAATGACGTCGTTACGAACATTGCAGAGGCACCACCTAAAGTTTGAACTGAAACCTTTCAAATTACCTTTAGAATCTCCTTGTAGACCAGCAGATCATTGCATAGTGAGAGCTGCGATCTACATATGAGTTCTTAGTACAGAAACTTGAGCTTAAGATTGAGCTGGATCCGCTTGTTTAGCAGGTGTTTCCTCCAGTTAAGTGCTCTATCCAGAGAAGAATAGAAACTCCTTTCTTTGTACTCAACCAATATATTTTATATGTTGATTTTTCACACCAAATAGAAACTTTAACTCCATGAATGTGTGGTTATAACAAAAATAGGTTTCTGATAACCCAAATATTTCATCTAACAGAAATTGTTTGTAATACTGAACTTGAAATCTTTTTTGTTTCTGATGGCTATAAACTTCAACTTATAATTTTAAATTAAAATCAAATGACTGTAAGTGGAAATTTTGTATGCAAACCTTCTACTTGTGTGTTCTTTTCTTTTTTTTTTTTTTGTGTATTAAAAGTTCTTGTCACGTTCTATTTTTATAAAGAATACTGATTTTTTCCCACACAAAGCCAAAGCCAAGGCCAAAACAAGTTTCAGTTTCTTCAAAACTTTACCATTGATTTTGTAGGTAATAGTAAATAAAAAAAAAAAACAAAAAATAACTAACTTCATTTCATTCCATCGAAAATACTTTTTTCATCACAGTTGATGAATTTCCTCCAACAGAATTTGTAGGGCAACTTTACAATATGATTTATTAAACCAATCAATGGCAACCTTTATCGTTATTATTTTTTACAATCATTTTGAAATATGTAGAAAATAAAGTGCAGACGGAAATCCTAGATTGTTTTACTGTCTGCATGCTTACTAACTTTTCCACTATTCGAGGAACTACACATGATCTGTGTATGATTATAAGACAAGGGACAAATTGCACCTTCATTACTCTTTAAAAGGAGACTAGGTTCCGTTGTAAAGAACAAACAGACTAAGCTCAACTGATCCTTCTCTTTTCGTGGGTGTTCCCTCTGACATTCAGTTTCAGCAAAGACTATGAAATGAATAGAATTGACAATTCTCTCACCAAATCGAAACTTCACGTCCATTTCTAGGGTAAAAGGTATACAAATATAGTAGTCAATAAAAATAAATTTTATACAGAAATCAAATAACAATAATAAACGACTAATTCTTAACTGTCCATCCAGTCTTAGTCTTCTCTTCTTAAGAGTCGCGTCTGCTTGATGAATACAAAAGTTAGTCATTGTCTTATCGTTTCTGCATACAAATGACAATTTTATATCATTAAAAGAAACAGAAATCCGTTCAACTCAACTACAAAAAGAAAAATGATAGAATAGAAAGACACACAGACAGATAGACAGACAGACAGACAATAGTGGAATGGAATTAATGGAAGCTTTGCTGTAAAACTAAAGAACTCTTTTATTTATAGAACAAGCTCAAGAACGAACACACAGTAGAAGATACTTGAGAGTGTTAAGTGTTTGAATGAAATGAACTGAGAGAAGAAGAAAAGCACTGAATATTATACAATATAATGAAAGAATCTACAATAATTTTGTTGACCGATACACACATAAATGAACCATAAAAATAGAAAATTTAAATTGCAAAACGAACTTTTAGACAACCAGATGTAAGCAACACTTGAGATACTTGAACATACTACTTATAATATTGTACATCATATGGCCAAGAAAGATTCCAAAACAACTAAATGACTGACTGTCATACTTAGTAGAATAAAAAAATAAAAAAAAAATAAAAAAATAGGCGACTAGGCCAAGTCAATAATACAGAATAAGTAGAATATAATAGATACACTTAGTATATCCATACATGTAGGCATGCATTCATTGTTCAGGACCAGAGAAAGCAAATACATTTTTCGATACTTGTAGTTGTTTGTAGTCAGTCTCTTGATGCAAGGTTATGCCATGTTCAAGTTGTTGTTGGGTCAAAGCCGCCTTGATGTGATGATGATTGTTTATTGTTTTACAGAAACGACAGAACACAGAACATACAATTTCTTTTTATTATTGTATTTATTCAAGTGAAAAATTATGAAATTCAGTTGAAAAAATATAAATTGTCATGATGCAGATTTTCCTTTCTCTTTTCTCTTTACATTTGTCTGTTTGTCTCTCTATCTGTGTGGACGGACTATTTGAACTGGATAATGATGATAACGCCATGACGTTTCACTTTATATCCTTAATTGATTCAATCTTTTTATTTATGAAATTCATTTGAAAAGAAGGGTTACATTACTACTAACACAATCAGAGAGTGAAATATCAGTCGACATTTTATCTTTCATTGTCACTCACTGAACTGTTTTTTTCTGTTTTGCTCGGTTCAGTTTAGTTCAAATACAAATGCATTTCATATTTGTTGTTTTTAGTTAAGCAAATGAATGCAAATTGTATCCGCGGTTGTCATTTGTTGTTATAGTTGTTATTGTTGTATTATTTCCTCCAAGAGTTGCTAGGCAGTTGACTTGATTTTGCCTTTGGGTAAAATGTAAATGTATCTATTCACCTTCGTTGATTTTGAGTGCTTGACTAATGTTGAAATAATGACGACAAACGGCAACAGACATAAATCAAAACCCTACAGTTCAACTATAACTAAGCAGAGGTTGATGAGGTGTGCTGGTTTGGTCTGTGCTCGTCTGTGCTGAGATTCGATGTTCAGGTTGTTTGACAGTCCAAGTCAGTGAAGCACTTGTTGTCGTCGTTCGTATTCTATTTACAACTCTCATTCTTCTTATTATGTTACAATACTTACTTATATTCTTATTTTTCTTCATTCAACTTGGGTTCAAACACTTAAGCGATAAGTTAGTATGAATACAATTCATGGTATTAGATACATACAATACATATGAGTATATGTACGTTGATAGATTCTAGTTTTTCCCTCCAAATACGAACTACTATGTCGAGTATCTCATGACAAGTGCTAGAAATGTTTATGACAACGACGACATTAATTTTCTTTAGCTTTGAAAAATACAAAACTAATTGATTTGTGTATTTATTTGTATCGATGGCAGATACATTTATATACATAAATGTATATTATTACTTACATATATTAAAACATAAAATGAACAATTTAACTTGAACTTTCAATTAAAAGTAAAGACAAAGAAACAAAAATAATCAAGTCACGTTAATCAATCTTAATAAAGGAAACAAAAAAAAATATAACTAAAAATTACCAAAAATCAAGCAAAGAAATGTTTTACTCAACATTCAAAAGATAGATGATCTAATAAATGTCAAGTTGGTTTGTGACATCTGCAGAACATTTCCAGGAAAACGAAAGGAAGAGCACGTGATTTTTGGAATTCAGAAGAAATTGACGTTGATTGTATTTATTGTATTATAGTTTTTTTTTTGGAAAGCAAATCGGAATCCGAATAGAATTTAATTCTAATGAAAAGGCAAAGGCATGCAATTTTATTCCATTTTTATGATTGAAGTAAGCAATTAGTATCTTTTTTAAATTAAATTGAAAATTAATACAAAGAAATTACTTACTTACAAATACTTACGTTTTCCTGTTCTTTAATTATTCTTTGAACTTTAAAAATAGATACAGAAAAAAAAATGCTTGTCTCTCTGTCAGTCGTCTGTCTGTCTGTCTTATTAAAATTCAAACTAAAAATTTTCTTTACATTTTTCTTATTTTATTGACTGTTGAATGTTTTCCTCCTCCTCCTATTTTGTTGCTATCCACTATGATTGTTGCTAATAATTTCTAATGAAGGTTGAAACGTGACTTATGCGACTTACTAACTGCAAATGGTAATTGCTTCTTGCAATTCCATGGTCTTTCAATTCTTCTTTATTATTATTTTTTGCTATTTGTTACTGGTTGCACTTGCTCACAACTCAGAACTGCTGATGTGATGATGATGATGATGACCACAAGAGAATCTGAAAGCGACGAAGAAAAACCGATACAACCGCAAAATGATGACAGATACATTCATCGAGAATTGAGAATTGTACGCGTACGAACGGTCATTGAACGAATGTCGTCATTCTTGTTGTTGTTGTTGTTGTTGTTGTTAGTTGCTTATATAGAAAGAAGACAGGCAGGCAGATCGGCACCATTCTCTTCATAGTATACTCAATTTTTTATATACTCGTACAACTGCACAGATACAAATATATGTAGTAAATAGATAGTCAATAGGTAGTACTTTTGTTTTGTTTTTTTTTTTCTTCTTTATAGTTCAAATGTTATCATATTGCAGGTGATTTGTTCTGTTTGATTTTTATAAGAAAAAGTAAGAGAAAAAGAGTTTAAATGTTTGAGTTGAAAAATAAAAATAAAAATAACAAATCTCATGCTTCTTAAACAAATATTTCAATAATCTTGGTTTTGTTTTTGATTGATGTTGGGTAAAAGGGTGTGGTTTATATTAATGAAAAATAAAAATTTTGCAAAAATATTTATGTTAAAAAAAAAGGGGTTTCTTTCAGTTTTCTATTTTATTTATGTAGAGTTTGTAGAAAGATGAGGAATTCTTTTTAAAACCCCAAAAATGATCTTCTGATTGGTTTCCTAAGGAGTATAACACATAGAGCCAATGATATGATATCGTAAGTGTGATGGTTTTCTTCACCTGTTATCATTTCCCACTAACAAACGAATATAATCTTGGTCTAACCTTTTTTCGCCAGACTGAGCTGATCAACCCCTCTGAAATCTAAGTAGCCTTGAGCGGGAATCAAACCCGAGACTCTTGAGATGTCAGACAGCGCACTAATCTCTGGGCCAACGAGCCAGTCAGAATTCTAATTGTTTAATATTGTCTCTGTTGTTTTTGCTGCTTGTGAGACAATGTGATAACAGTTTTTGAGATATTGAGCTGAAATATTATTATTTGGATGTACATCGGAATAAAAGTTTGTAACATATTATTCGAATCTAATCGCTGTAATAAATAAAGTTAATCGTCCGAAGGAAACCTTTACACATCTCGAACTGAAAACAGAAAAACTTTTCCTTTTCATTGTCTCATGTATAGTCGAACTTCCATAACTCGATACACCATAATGTTTGGAAATGATCATGTTGTGAATATATTGTATATTATATTTAAAAATGTCTAAGGAATCAATACGTCTTTCTTGGAAATTTGCTCAATAGATTCTTCCTCCAAAACGTCGTCTTCATTTTCCTTTGACAATCTGAAAATAGACTGCTTTGCAAATCTCAATAGTGGCAGTGGAGGATATTTTAGGATTGAATCTTATCCGTACTTTGTAATCAGCTTTTAAGGTTCTTTAAAATGTCCATTTTCCTATTTAGAATTCTTCGTTTTTAAATCAATTTGCTATTTTCTGACTGTTGTCTTAACTATATGAAAAAATCTACTCTCATACACAATCATTTACTCAGAAAATTCTACTCGATTTAGTTTGAATTCTACAAGTTTAAGTTATAGAAGTTTGACTTTAAAACTCCACAGTAGAAGTAATTATTTTGATTTGAAAAAGGTAACAATTTATAGTCCACTGAACCGAATTTTGAAATAAAAAGTTTCCAATCAATTTCAACTCAATTTCTTCTTTAGTTTCCCGAAATTTCCATTTTCAAACCATCATTTTCTATTTAATTTGACAAGCAATTTATCATTTTATTCTACTCTTCCTTCTTCTATTCAATGGAAATACTATAACAACTTTTCTTTTCTTTCCACCATAAATTTTCATATTCCACAAATATAATAAATAATTTAGCGCGAATGTCAAGTCGTGTGTGGACTTGGACGATTTGAATTTTACGGTATTTTTATAAGGTTCTTCATAAATACGAGTATGGTTTATTAGTTTTCCATTTTCAGTGCTGGCTGTTCTTCTTCCTGCCGTTGGTCTCAATTCTCAATGAATATTGACATGTTTTGCCCATAATGACAACGAATTTATGAGATGCAATAAATTTTCTAGTACTTTTTGCTCTTTTGGCGTCTTCCTAATTTTCATAATTTGTATTTTCCTTCTATTTCTACTTTGACTTCTTCCATCTTCCATCATCTTCTTGAGTAAGTAAGTTCCTGTGTCGGACGACTGTTTCATAAAATTATGTGTGTCGTTATTTTGACTTTACTTGAACTCAT
Source organism: Amiota minor (assembly GCA_037043295.1). NCBI lineage: Eukaryota > Metazoa > Arthropoda > Insecta > Diptera > Drosophilidae > Amiota > Amiota minor. The sequence goes on along the minus strand of JBAMAW010001470.1, from coordinate 886,833 downwards.
AGACGCCTTGGTTTGGTGGTGGACGATGACGACGACGACGACGACGACGACTACGAAATCAATGATGACTGACTGCCCACAACTGAAATTGGCGCCAATTTCTATGTGGGCTCTCGCATGTGTAGTGTTTTTGCTATGCCTATTTTCCGGTTTTCGACTTGAGATGCAACTCTCTTATATCTATGACATTTCATAGATACATAAGTATCTATATATGTTTGTGTTAATATCTATGTAGTGCAGTGTTGTGTGGGCTGCTGTTGGCGTTTGTTTTGCTTTGCTTAGCTTTACTTTACTTTGCATAACCCAGCCACGCAAACTTCAGCATCATTAAATAGAAGCAGCGTAAATAGATAAAGTTTCAGATACTCCGCCGGGGGCGTAGCTTTTATTTCTCTCTGCATTGTCATATGTCAATGATTATTATCATCATCAATCCGCAAGAAGTTTCTCTTTTCATAATTCATGCATTGTTTCGTTTCATTTCATTTCGTTTTGTTTGTTGATTTTGTTCTTGTTTTCAAACATTTTATATTTTATTATTTATTTCCACAAGATTTCCTCTAATTTATTGTATATTCCCCCTTGAAACTTTTATCATGTGTTTTATTCTTCAACACATATGTATGTATGTAACTTTGATCTCCACCGCATGAAATTAATTTAAAATGCATTTAATATTTTTCCACTTCATTTTTAAACGAAGTTCGAGAACCTCCTACACAAACTTCGAATTCGAATATCTTAGCTTTGCTAACAATATTTTTTTTTCCCCCTAATAAAACATGTTTCTCTTCTCTTTATTATATACTACTTCCATTGTATTGTACTGTTTTCATTTCATATTGTGTATAAGTGTTGTGTAAATAAGATACAAAAGTATCTTGAGACAATTAATATGAATTCTTTTTTCTCTTGTACATATTTTTATTTATATATTGTATATATTTATTTTTTTATTTTAATTTTTGTTTATTGTCGTTTCCTCTTGCAAGCTCGATTAATCTTTACTAATAATAAAACAAAAAACTTTGTGCAATGTGTGCGAGTGAGTGAGTTGCCGCCGCTTAAGGTTTTCTTGTTATTAATGTTGATGTTTTTTTTTTATAAATGCTGAGTAAATTTAAATTGAAATAAGATATTTTACTTGCTAATATAATGCGGTGTGTATTTTCTATACCTTCCCCTTCTTTTTTGTTCTTGTTTATTGCAAATCGGCTTTGTTTGTTAAATGATATCATACGACAAGCTCAGCACTTGAGATACAATTTTTAATTTTATCTTTCTGTTTTTTTTTTTTTCATGTATAAGTAGAATTTGCTTTTGCAGAAATAATATTACTGTATATCGGATAACATTTAAAAAGAATAAGAACAACATACATGTGCACATTTCGCTAAAGCGGATATCAAAATCAGCTGTTCGCTGTTCTGACAATTGTCGTCATATTGTAAATTTGTTTAAATGAAATCATTATTGGTAGAATGAATTCTATGGAAATATTTATACAATATCAAATACAATAGTTTGTCTAGACTTTTGTTTAACAAGTCTTGCACTTTCTTCTGTAATATAAAATAATATTCTGTATTGTTTTGGATCAATTGAGTAAAGCGAAATACTCTCAAATATTTCAGAAATTATGACAGAGGCAAGGAATTGTATTAAAATGATGTGAACTCTGATTCTTAAGTCCAAACTGTGAGGTATAAAAGTTGAATATATTCATTCTTAAGAACCAAACTCCACATCCTGCCATTGAGCGCTTCTGCCCTGAAAAGTTGAGCTACTTTTAACTTTTCTCTGCCGCTTTGTCGGCAAACAGCCGTTGAATGTTACATGGTAATACATTTTTTAATTTTGTGTTTACAAAAAGCGTGAAGCTGATGCAACTAACGCGTGCTGTGGAGATTGAGCCATTGATACGAGTAAAAACCATAGGACTCGTGAAATGACAAACGTCATTTAAAGATTTTGTGTCGTGCATTGGTCTCTATTTAGATTAAAGGACAGTTCTCGTTAATTCAAAATAAAATCATATGTAGGGTTAACTTAGGATGTTCTAGTTGGCTAAAGCTTAGCATAGACTACTTGAGGTTCTTGGTTATATTAGATGGAATCACTTCTTCTTCAGAAATTTTCTAGAGGCATCAGTAGTTTGTTGATTACCACAATCCACATAAACATAGTACAACACACAAATGTATCTATCTATCTTCTTTAATTCGAAGACTATTTGAAAAGCATAGAAATGCATTGGGAAGCGTGCGAAATGTTTCAAGGCATTTTGGTTCTGGCTTTTCCTACATACGCTTATTATACTTATATATAATAAAAATTTTAGAGGCAACAGGACTCATCGTCAGAAATCCATCAATGTTTATTGCTGCTACGCATACATAAATCTATTTAAATTGTAGAAATAAAGTGCCACTATTCACTTCCCTCATTCTCTTTATATGCAAATGTAACACTTTTTAGGGTTCCTGACCCAAAACCAAACGGAACCCATATACTAAGACTTTGCTGTCCGTCCGTCCTCGGGCTAAATATCAATAACCGTAATAGGTAGAGAGTTGAAATTTTCACAGAAGGAGTAGTTCTATCCGGGCATCAGCAACAAATACTAAAACTAAAATATTTTCCAAAACTTAAAGGGGCCCCATACAAGAAACATTTTGGTTTGTATGGCACCTATACGATCCAGTAATCCCACGATCTTGAAATTTGGAAGGTTGGTGGCTATACATCAGAAACTTATTTAGTCGAACTTTCAGTTTGTTTGGACTACTAGGGAGGGTACCTCCCATACAAAACCCTCATTAAAATGCAAGTTTTTATTAGAAAAACTTTTTTGTTTTTTGCACTATTGAACTGAAATTTAGAAACTATAAGTCTTTGATATAGGCGCTGTACATCTGTCAGAATCAGTCAAATCGGTTAACTAGGAGGGGTACCTACCATACAAAACCCCATTAAAATTCAAGTTTTTATTAGAAAAACTTTTTTGTTTTTTGCACTATTGAACTAAAATTAAGACACTATAAGTGTTTGATATAGGCGCTATACATCTATTGAAATTAAAGAAATCGGAATACTACGGAGGGTGCCTCCCATACAAACCCCAATCTGGTACGGAACCCTCCATGTACAAATCTGCCACGCACTTGGCTGATTTTATTTTTAGTTACCCAGCACACAAAGTAATCAACAAAAGTAAACCCTTCTTAAGTCTCAATGATGATGATGATGAAGATTATTTCTTAAAATTAACTAAACAAAATATTTGTGTTTCTTATTTGTTCAACTTTCATTTTAATTAAAATGTTTTGATGTACATAATTTGTGCTCATTACACTTAAACTACTGAATTCTATCAAGCGATTTCTGCATTTCTCAAAGTAATTATAACATTAAATTAAGTGGAAATTTGTTGTAGAACAAAATCACAGAGCCAATTCAAGTTGTGAGTACTAAGTATATCATGGCTCACTGATTTTTATGTTGAGGACTTTAAAATTTTGTTCCGAGTTTCTTTTGGCTCCCACATGTTTCATGTTTCTGCTGTCTGTGTCACATCAGTTTAAAAAGTTATCCAAAATATAAATCTTATGAAACTTTTAAGAAAAAGAACTTAGTTTTTGTTTCTTTTGTTTTTTATCAAATGAATGAACACTAGAATTTAAATGTAGATGAAAGAGAGACGACCATGGCACGCGAACAACAAGAAATAAAACTTTTGAGTACATGAGAGTAACAACAAGAAACAAAATGTATCTTACAAGAACAGTAACAAAACTATTAAGCAAACGTTTTCACAGTTTTGCAATGAAATAAAGCCTTAGGCTATCAACGAAGCAAGCAACTAACACAAGTTGTAAATGGATGGATAGATACATAGATGGATGAATGTTTGGATTGTTGAAGCCAGCATAAGAATTTTACGCGTTCAAGCATTTTTCTTCAAGTTAAATACATGTCAAACTTTACTTTGATGTATATTAAAGTACACACAGAAACACACACACACACACACACACACACACACTTGTATTTGTATCTTTTATAGTATATGTATATTCTATAAAATATCACTCTTATAAATACAGAAGAAGATGAAGATGGAGTATTGTAAAAGTGCCCGCGTAAAAGTTTTACTGACTATGAGCTAAAAATGGCAAAAATACTGTACAGTTATGCGTGGATGCCACTCAGAATCATATAAAAGCAGAGATAAAACGACAGATACATAAAGTAGAGATACATATATTCACTTTATGGTATAGTACAAAGATGGGTGTGCGGTATGCAGAAAATGCGCACAGCATCTTCATTCCTATGGTGTTTCATTTTGTTCTTTCATGGTGGCAAGCGGCAGCACTTTACCCCATTTCATGAGTTGAGTTTCTCAAACTTCAGTCTAAGAGGAGAGAGAAAACAAAAAGAGCCACCAAATGCGTTTTAGCGCATTAAAGCAGGCTAACTTTTGCATTAAAAACTATGGTTGAATGCAAGTTGTCTCTCCTTCTATCTGCAGTTATAAATGGTTGAATGAATATGATGTGACTGAAGCGGCATTGTAAAGTTGCCTACTGCTGTGAATACAGTTGCTGCTTTCGCTTGTTCACTTCAACAAATTATTAACAATGTCATCATCATTAATATTATTTTTATGATGATTATCATTAAGGATAACTGCAACAGCAACAGCAGCATCAACTACAGTAATAGCAACTTCATCTCCTCTTGGTTGGTTGGTTGGTCTTAGTCACATGGACGACAAAGTGAGATTTACAGTTGATGAAGTCATTTTTCAACATTGCAAAAAGATACAACAACAGAACACCAAGAATAACTCTGATAACGAACGGCACTCAATGCAGTCATCATATGGTTAGCTTTATTGGGTAAATATGACACAGAAAACATTATTTATGGTCATGCGGATGATGTACTGAACTTTTACAAAATTGGTTATGTTTGTCGTTCAACTAACTAGCTAAGTTTCGAATTAGATATTGACAAGATAGAGATACACACATAAACACACACAATTTATGTTTCTACTAGATAGATTTCCAGTTATAAAAAGGTAACAAAAAAAACCAAAAAAATGGGCCAAGTGCGAGTCAGCCTCGTACACGGAGGGTTCCGTACCAGATTGGGGTTTGATTTTACTGATTCCATGAAATATATTGCGCCTATATCAGAAACTTATAGTGTCTAAATTTCAGTTCAATAGTCCAAAAAACAAAAAAGTTTTTCTATAAGAACCTGAATTTTAATGGTGGGTTGGTATGGGACGTACCCCTCCTAGGTGGCCGATGTGCTGATTCCAACAGATATGTAGCGTCTATATCAGAAACTTATAGTTTCTAAATTTCAGTTTGATAGAACAAAAAACAAAAATGTTTTTCTAATAAGAACCTGAATTTGAATGGGGTTTTGTAAGGGAGGTACCCTCCCTAGCAATCCGTTCAAACTGGAATTTCAGCAATATAAGTTTCTGGTGTATAGCCGCCAACCATCCAAATTTCAAGATCGTGGGATTACCAGATCGTACAGCTGCCATACAAACCAAAATGTTTCTTGTATGGGACCCCTTTATTTTTCGAAAATATTTTGGTTTTAGTATTTGTTGCTGATGCCCGGATAGAACTTCACCTGCTGTGAAAATATCCACTCTCTAGCTATTGCGGTTTATGAGATATGACCCGAGGACGGACGGACGGACTGACAACGAAGTCTCTGCAATAGGGTTACTTTGGGTCCGGAATCCCAAAAAAAAAATTGTTTTATCAATTTATATAAAATAGAAACCCAATTATAAATCATTTCTCGTCCCATAACAATTTACAATCTTACAAATTGAGCACAAAACTTGACTCTTTTTCATCAAACACTAAACCGAAAGACTACTAATTTAGGTTTTGTATATAAAGTGTGTTTGTGTGATCTGTTGTTAATCTAAATATATCCATCTGTTCAACACATTTTGAACTCTTAAGTATCAACAAACAATTTCTAGTCTTGATGCCAATCTAAGTGAGTTCAAATCAACACCAACAAAAAAAAAAAAAAAAAAAAATCATCTAAAAACCACAAAGAAACCGAAATAGAAGCCCAAAGAAGAATTGTATGTATTGTAATGAAACAATGAGGAAATACATTCACCAAAGAGAAAAAAAAGAGACTAGGGCACTTTAATTTATAGTAATTTTTGTAATTTCCATGGAAAACACAAACTTGAGATGATGATGCTAAAAAAAACAAAAAAAAAATAAAGGAAACTGAATAGATACAAATTTCATTTCAGTTTGCTGTTTAATTTCTTTTTCAAAGAATGAAATTATATTTATATTTTATAATTTTTATAAGTAATAAAAAGAACATCAACATCATCTTTTGACATTTTGTACATCAAATTTTGCAGATTTTTTGTAAAGAAAAACTGTCTGTCATAAGTTGTTGTATTTCCGCATCAAAAAAAATAATAAAAAAATGTCAAAAGAAAATCTACTTATGTCTTAGAAAAGGGCAGGAAAAACATTCAACACACACACACACACAATCCAAGCCTCTTTGTGGAAAATTTAATTAAGAAAGGCGGCGACGACAATAATTAAAGTTGAATAAAAAAACCAACTTTTCCTTTTAAGAGAAGAGAATCGTAATAATATTCAAAGAATCCACCAACAATACAAACAAGAATAGCAACCAAAGTCGCCTAGCCGCAAGTAACTTGTAATGCCACAAGATGAGGACGACATACAATTCTGATGCTGATGCTGGATGTTGATGCCTTTGCTGGAGGCTTTTGTGTGGTGTGTGGTGTGTGTTGTGGCTTGTGCTGCATGGAAAATGTATACAAAAAAAATTAAGAAAAGATGTATTTTTTTTTTTAATTTTTTGTTTATATTAAACATAATAAAATCATAAAGAAAAAGAAAATTATGTTGATGATGATGAAGACCAAGCGGAAGTATACAACACACAAAAGAAAAAAATGAAGAAGAATATATAAAGTTAAAAATGTTTTTTTAATGAACTCCCAATTCGCTACCGCACACACAGATAACATAACCAAACCAACCCAACATAACAAAACACATCTCTAAACACATGCGATGAAGAATGGAATGGAATTGAAGTTGGAGATGAGTGATGTCTTTAGTTGCATTTGTATCTTTTATATTCTTTGTCTGTTATTCTGCTGTTGTTTGCTTGCTTTAATTTGTGTGTGAATGCATCTGATTATCTTCATTTTAGTCTTCTTTAGACGTCTGAGAGCGAGCGCATCCTTTATACTTTTTTAGTTTTGTGCATTTGAAGAAAAAGTAAATATGTTTTTTTTACTTTATTGGATTCTATGCTATTTTTAAATTATATGATGCATTTTTATTATACTTGTATGAAGGAGGATGATGGGTAATGCCGGGATGGGATGCTTAGTAAATTTTAAATAAATAAAATAAAAGTTAAATAAAGAAAATTTTGTATAGACTTTTTAAAAAGAGACACTGAAGAACGATTCATGCATGAGCATTGTCCTTTCAATACAATTCTAATGTATGAAGAAAGATATATATTTATATAGTATCCATTATCCATATAAGCAATAAAGAAAATGAATATACAATTAATGATTCAATATTTTGCTGATACAATTCCAATCATTGCGACCAACTAGCGATTTTAAATCCACCACTTCTTGCTCACGATGAGTAATCAAGTATATAACAAAAGGCGTCTCTTCTTGAGCTTCTTTTATCAAATTGTGTCACAAGCACTCGAGATACCGGTGAAAATCTTATCTTTATGACTTTACAGAGACATTATCTATATTATCCTATCCATGTTTGTACTTTTAATTAACGAAATGTATATTCTTTTCGGCAGAATCTTTATAGGGTTTAAAGCAAATGAATATGCATAATTTGTTCTTTTTAAATTAATGGCACTTCACTAGCCACAAAAACGATATTTGCAACTGATTCCGTATACAAAATTGTTCAAAAAAGTTATATATTCTCAGCTGTTACTATTATTATTGTCGATTCTATAACTTTGTGAAAACTTTTCGGTAACTTTTTATTGTATCAGAGGTCGGAAAAACAAGGAGACTTTGTATATCGATATCAGAATCGTTCCATCCCTAGTCTTAACATTCTTAGTAAATTCTTTAGAATGAATTGAGATAATTGATGAGTAGTGATGCAAAGCTGAACATTGATTGATTACAATCTACAAAAGGGAATATATGTGTGTGTGAAAATATTACATTATCACAGTATTTCTTTCTGCTCATTTATTAGAGTTAATGCTAAGATCCTGTCAATCAAAGATAGATCAGCGTTACAAATACAAATCGTCAGCTAACTTGGTCTAGGCTAAGTCAACGAGACTTAGTAATCATAATAATCGGCTTTAGTACACTAAATATAGGAAATCATATGACAAAGTTGGCCTACTTACTTAACTTGCATAATCTTGTGTAAAATGTACATATGTTGGACACTGTTATGCCAAATGGTGAATACAACTGCGGCATGATACAATGAGATATCTATTTTGACGTCACATTAAGGTCAGTGTATTAAACGCTAAAAAGCACGCATTTTGTGTTGAAGAAAATAGCAATTTTGCAATATTTCATACAATTTCCAGCTAGTTCTATATCCAGATTAATTAACATATGATAGTATTGTGCAGCAACACAATTCCAAAATCACCACACCAAGGAGCAATTCTCTCATGACAACTGCGCCTACTTCCGTTCTCGGGGCATTTCTACCCTAGAACGCCAAACAGATATTGAAATAACCAAGCTTCGAGCAATGCAATGTGAGATTGATTTTATTTTATGTTACATTAGTGTTATACGGCGCCCTCTCGGTCAAATGCTTCGAGCGATTTTTGTAAGAAATTTACCAGGGTTTTTGCTGATGTTGCTGTAGGTTTTTCGGTTTGATTTAAATTCAATGGAAGCTTGAGCGCTGTATGCACTGTATGTTCGCCATAGAGTAGTGTAGAAGCAATTTCAGATGATGCGACTAAAATCAAAGCAGTGAACTGTGTAACCCACATCACACTTCTTTTTTAGCTACACTGCTTTATGCTTTCTATAACATTATTGACACCTTGGTTAAGTAATCACCACAGTTCACGGCATTATGTTTACTGACTTTTCCAGCAATCATCGTCATATTTCAGTCAATTTACATAGAACCTTAATGAATTATATACTTAAACCTTTCTTACTAATGACTCCGTCAATTGGTGAAAACCGTATGAAAAACCGTTTGGTACTTTTTAAGTTTATCGCTTTCAAACACACAGACGCTAACGGGAGACTGTTTTATAATATGTATGGATAGATAATGATATTGTATACATCAGATAATAACGTACCTATCATTAAAGCTTAAAGCTTACATACTATTCAAGAGAACTACGAAATTAATAAAAGCGAAAAGAAGCGATGATAAACTATTCGGCTCCCTGTCTTGAAAGCTCCTTTCAACATACTTAGACTTCATTCGGTTACATAGGCAACATGCAAATTTTGTGTTTGTTGCGCTTTAATACATTAATTTGTGGTCACTGTGACCACCATGACCCGGTTGAACTTCGATCTCATGTGCCAGGTACCATTGAATCGTCATCTGCCAGGAAGAACAGTGTGTTGGTTCACTTTATTTGTTGCTGATGTAGCGTAAGTAATATTCTTTTGTCCAATGTCCCCACTCCTCTTTTTTCACAGCAACGATCTGCTTATACCGATTGAGCAAAGGCAGTTTCAATAATTTTTCATGGTAGATTGCATGTGAAGCATTCAGCAGTAGAACCACATAAAAATGGTCGAGATTTAGTGCTTCTTAATCAATTGCATCGGAGGTTAAAGAACACATATAGGCCGAGAGAGTGTATTATTGGCTCTCTCTGTACGCCTTCCCCTTGATTTGGTTCACTTAAAGTTTCAGGCGTCTATTTCAGTTGAGTATTTTTATAAAGGTTTTGGAATAAGAAGACAATGCATTCCAGTGTGGAAATAAGTTATCCCTTCCATGCAGTTTAATCACACCTAGAATCTATAGAATTTATATTTCTATAATATTGTAAATGCCATGATATTTTTTGAACTTTAAACTCTTGTTACATTTAAAACTGAAACTTTAATTGCAATTTCCCAAAAATTTAAAAAATTCTTAAATAATTAATAATATTCCCCAATTTTTTGTTTCATTTACAGAATTCTCGGTGGCGCAAAGCAATCATCAATACAACAACAACAACAACAGTCAGACAGATATAACAACAATGAAAAAAACATTGAGTCCACACACACGTTATAAATTCGATATAAAAAAGAAACTATAATAATAAACACAATTGCGTCAATATAATGCAACAGCTGCAGCAACATAATTGAACGATTGAACCATCAACCGTCATCCAATTTCGAAATAAAATCAACAAAATAAAGGCAAACAAAAAGAAGCAAAACCAAATGTGAAGCAACAACAGAAGCAGCAACCGAAACACACAGCAAATGCTTCTTCAATAACAACAAAACTTGTAATTTTGTTCTACGGTTAAATAAAAATATTTTTTTTATTCGAAATCGAACTGGAAGAAGTAGCGCAACAGCAACAGATCAAAATACCAAACCAAATCCTCTACACATACACACAACGAAAGTTCGTCGAATCCAAAACAAAAGCATTCACTGTACACCCACGTCCAACAGCAGCCATTCCAAATTACCAAACCAAGCGAAAATAAAAACATTTTAATTACGAACGAAGAGAAAAAACTGAACCTCTAAAAAGAGAAGAACTTCATGCAATCAATCGATTGAAGTTGAAATCGAAACGAACTAAAAACCGGTGCAATATATATGTAGAAGAAATAAAAACAAAAAAGAAGTAAAATCCTAGGCTAAAAATAACGAAACGAGCAAGAGCCCAAAGAGTATTGATAAACAGATACTCAATCTCGTACTTAAAGTAGGCGCAACTTATGTATTATTATTCAAGCAACTCCATACGCGACTTAAAAATCATCATCGTAAGACAACAAAAATCAACTTTGTTTCTTGTAGATAATCAACAAAAGTGGAAAAATCAACAAGGAGACGACGACAAAGCGACAAATTGCAAAAATCAACAAAACGAAAACTTCAACATTAAAATAAAAATAGAGAAGAGAACTTATCGTGTATCTGTGTATCTTTTCTACATATAAACGGTAAAAATTCTTGTCTATAAAATGTCTTTGGCCGACATGGGTACAGCGACGCTATCACGAGGCGGCGCTGTCAGTGGCGGCGGTGGTGGTGTCAGCGGAGGCACTATGCATCGCGATTTGGGCGGCGGCGGTGGCGTCGGCACCGGCGCCGGCATCCCAGGCGGACGTATGACTCATTCACTAAGTACACCATCTGGAGTTGATGGCACTCCATCGACGCCACGACATCGCGGTGGCAAAAAATTAACAGTACGCATACAAATGCTTGACGACTCAGTGACAATGTTTCAAGTGCAGGTAAGCAAGCCAAAGCAACTTAATTTCAATCTTAAATATAAATACCAAAAACAAACCTAAATGAATGTACGAGTATCTACAATTATTATTAGTGTCAATATTATTAGATAGATACTTGTTAAAATTAACTGCAAACTGGTTTTTTGGTATTGTTGATTTATCTGTCTGTCAATAATTTTGAGTGTAATTATGATTTCGATATGTCAATAAGAGGATTTGAGTGTTAACAAAGTTAAAAACATACCTAAATCCAAATACAAAAAAAAAAAAAGATCTCTCTCTCCCTCTCTTACTCTTTGATGTCTAAGATTTCAATCTTATAGATTCATTTGAGTTATCAAAAAGATATTGAATTTCATTCCATACTTACCATAATTAAATTTTTGAGAAAGAAAGATACATATAAGAAATTTAATCATACAATAGTTTCAAAGATACTTATGGACATATAGCCCAGATTAAGAAACTATCAAACATTATCAATGGAAGGTCTCGAGGCATAGAATTTTGCCTGTTACTGTTCATGAGCAGACAAATATGAACTAAAAGCAAAGTAGCTCCTAGACGCAGAAAGATTGAATGTACTTTTGTATAAAAAAGTACAAATTTATGATTTCCTAGATCGAACTGTTAATCTTGAAATGACCTGAAAAGCTGGAAAATTAACTAGTTCAGTTTGCGCAGTAAAGTCTTATTGTACAAGACAATAATTAAACCAATAATACAGTTGAACTGCTTAACTTTAACATAGGAATTATACAAAGCAAGATGAGAAGAGTAGCGAATGCTCCTTTCTGTGCACGAAAGTCGGTGCTTTACAGAGACCTTCAGGTGCCACTGGTCAAAGAAAAAATACTATGGTACGAGTGAGCTACATACGACCACACTGGAGAATCACCCCAACTTCCTTTGCTTTGGGCCTTCTCGACCAAAGCATTCAAACCAGAAGCCTACGAACAGAACATCCTCATTCATTTCCCTTTAAACTTATCTTTGTATGCTAATGTCTGGCTGTCATTTATGTTCATATCTTGGTTCACGTCATGTATTGTAGCTTCTTTTTAAGTTTAATTTTTTCTTTATAAATAGATTAAATGATAAATAAATACATATTAAAAAAAACAAAAATTTAAGTAGTGTGCCACACCCTTATAAGCACGATATAGAAATGAAACTTCTTTAGCGAAGGTACCCTCCCTTCCAAAATTCCAAAAATTAGAAAATAGTAGCTCCAATATAATAATAACATCCTCAAATTTTGATTTACGTCACATTTAATTTTCATATTTTTTGCATTTACTCCCACTTCATTTCAAAAATTGAAAAATTCCACAAAAAACTTATTAAACGAGTATCAAAATAGCTTAAGATCTTAGTTCATCCGAATTCATAATATGATTCCAACTTGCCTGACCTCTCGTCATGGTTCTGATTTTCAAAATTTTTAAAATCAACTCATTCGGTCCAATGCAAAGCAAAATGTCCTCAACTGAATCATTTGAAAGTTCGACTGTGTGATCATAAATCATGGAAAGGAAACATTTAATTATATTAAAAGTTGCAGTTATTCTTTGGAGAATGCAACAAACAGAAGCAAATGAAAAGTGCTGAAAATGCGCATAAAATAATAATAATAAAAAAAAAAAAAAAAAGAAAAAGATATATTGAGAAAGAATTTATATATGGAATAGGAATGAAAGAGCAAAGGCCCAAAGCAACTGCTGCTGCAATAGGTAATACAACCAACCCATAGGGCTGGACCAAGTCAAGTAGAGAGACTTGTGCAGTTGAAGGGAGAGGATGGAATGGAAATGATTTGCCCATTTCGAAGTGGCAGAATACAGAAAAAGCCCCCAGTTAGTGAAGTGCTGAAACAAATGAAATAAAAGGAAGTTTTTATTTGGCTAAATGCCAGAAAATATCAAAGTTTGTTGTTTTTTTTTTTTTTTTGTTTCTCTCTATTTTACAAATTTTTGGTATTTTTACATACAGAAAACGGATGGATGTGCAACAACTAAGCAAACAAAAAAAAAAAAAAAAAAAAAAACACAAGGAAAAACAAATAAACACTACACAGAAAAATACTAAATAAAGTTGTGAGAACAGCCGCCATGCCAACATCGTTGCTGGGTGGCTACTAGTAGATATGTAACTACTAGTGATGAGTTGGGTGGGAATTGGTTTGGTTGGCTTCGCTTCTGTTTAAGCCAACAACATGTTTTATTTTACTTGCATACTAAAAGAAACAGAAAACAAAAAATTCCATTAAGAACGGAAATTGCAAATGTTGTTTGTGTTGCCGGCGACACAACACTAGTAATGCCATGCCGGCAAATGCGGTTGGGCGCGTCACAAAACGCGATCTACAAATATCCTGGCTGAGGCTTCTGTTGCTGCTGCTTCTGTTGAGTGTTTGAAACTTAAAAATGATGGCAACGAACGAGCGAACGAATTGGTTTGGTCATTGGTTGGATGCCAAGTAACTAACCAACAAATGCACTAAACACACTTTGCCATTGCAAAAAATAAAGTCATCACTTTTAAGCGGCCAATAGATGTAAAATATTTTTGAACAATTACAACATACAAGTATATTGCATCAAAAATTTGATGCTGTTTTTATATGAAAAATCAGTGATATGATCGCTTATAGGTCAGATTAAATGGTAATGCAATAAATTGTCAAAAGCAGGCATAGACTTTCATTATTATTACAAGATCTCTCAATGATGAAAAACCTCGTTTTCAGTGACACTGTCCGTCCTACTGGTTAGCGTCGAAGACCCGGTTGCTGATTCCGCCCTCCTTTAGAACCAACTAATCTCATTGAGCAGTGGATAAAGGGATGAAAAATAAGCGCCAAGGCTGGGAAGTCCATAGACATCACATTAACGATAAACCACATGACATATTTTTAATCAGGGATGTGTTCATGGCGTGAAGTATCGTCTAACGTGGCTTCCTCAGAGACAAGATTGTCAAGCACAGGAACACACACATCTCACGGTTGGAGGACCATGATTAGTTATCAACTTGCAATCAACCTGCTGCCCACAATATTTTTAACAACCATTCTATCTAATCTAGAATCAATCAATTTTATTACATGAACCTTATTATTGGGCTATAACATTGTACTTCTATGTGCCGCTTTAGCCAGTTGCTTAACTGTGTTGAGGTCTACGACCGGCCGGCCCATCCATTCTTTTGCAACTGGGTGCATTTAGTTAAGAACCCAAAAGCCCTTTTAATACATTTGTTGTAACTTGGCTTCGACAAGATTGGCTTCATTGTCCTTTTTTCTTGTTAAATCTTCTGAACTGGAATGCAGTAAATACACGCACGAGAACACTACGTACAATACATACATATATTGTGCATTAAGGAGGCGAAACAAGCAAACCAATTTTTTATTGTTGTTTCTGTACTTCGGTTAAGTGGCAACGTCAAAGGCTTATTTTGCGCCTTTTTAAGCTGATAATGGTAGCGCCCTCAACAAACAAAGCAACGTAACGCAATGCAACGAAAGCAATAGTGCTATTTCCGTTAAAACGTTTTCATTTTACGGAAGTCAGTCATATGCTGTTTTTCATGTTGTTATTCTTGTTCATTTTAAGTCCTGTGCCCGCCCGGGGTTACGATTTGCCATTTGTTGTTCATTCATTTTGTTGTCGTCGTCGACAAGTACATAGTTGGTTGTTTTGGTTGTTGAGGCTCTTCTGCCCGGGCCGTGTTCTTTTTTTTTCCCCGTACAACTACAAAAAAATTTCATGAAGAGCTTTAAATATTCCAAGCGTTAAAATGGTTTTAGACACATTTCAAAGGATTCACATGTTGTACGTACTCACTACTCATCACTTGTACAAAATAGAAAAATAAAATTCCTAGAATGACTTTTGCTTTAGTTTCACATAGTAAATTCCTATGCATGTATGCCATCATGAGTGGGTGGTACTCGTACATATATACGAGTATAGTAAATCTATATCTGTTGTATATACACACATATAGTGTTCAACTCATTGTTTTGTGAGCTACATATTTTCCTTTTAAAAGAAGTAAGTAAAGTAGGTTAAAAAGCCGGCTTAATTTTTTCCCTTTTTTAAGTTGAAAAGTTTAAGCCGAAAACTAAGTTAGAAGTTGAGAAATTTTTGAAGTACTTAACTATAAGTAATCTATGCTTTTGTGGTGGATTTATAGAGATTTAAACCATTTAAATAGTTTGTAAAAAAACAATCTTTCAGTTAAGAGATTTTCTAATTTCTTATTTATTTGTAGACATATTAAATTTAATATAAATTTTAATGGATTTAAATTGCTTTCATATTTTTCTTGATCTGTAATATTTAGAATTGAAAATTTCTTGGCATATTATTTTTCCAGCCTGTATGATTCGCTTTTAGTTAGCCACAGCTCAGGGTGTATTGAGATTAAGACTTGAGATCTTAAATTACAATATTATCAAATTGAATCATATAGAACCATGGGCAATAGAGAAGTGACTGTTACGATCTTCTCCTATGGTGTTAAAAAGCAGCTCCAATATCTTTAGAGAATTTTGTAGTCTGTAGTTTCTCCATGTTTTTATAAAGTTCCGGATACCAAAGGAACCCTATTGCAGAAACTTTGTTGTCCGTCCGTCCGTCCTCGGGTCATATCTCATAAACCGCAATAGCTAGAGAGTTGAAATTTTCACAGAAGGTGTAGTTCTATCCGGTCATCAGCAACAAATACTAATACTAAAATATTTTGGAAAAATTAAAGGGGTCCCCATACAAGAAACATTTTGGTTTGTATGGCAGCTATACGATCCAGTAATCTCATGATCTTGAAATTTGGAAGGTTGTTGGCCATACATTAGAAACTCATATTGCCGAAATTTCAGTTTGATCGGATTGCTAGGGAGGGTGCCTCCCATACAAACCCCCATTCAAATTCAAGTTCTTATTAGAAAAACCTTTTTGTTTTTCGTTCTATCGAACTGAAATTTAGAAACTATAAGTTTCTGATATAGGCGTGGTACTACTGATGGAATCAACCAAATCGTCCACCTAGAATGGGTACCTCCCATACAAAACCCCATTAAAATTCAGGTTCTTATTAGAAAAACTTTTTTTATTTTTTGTTTTATCGAACTGAAATTTAGACACTATAAGTTCTTGACATAGACGCTACACATCTTTTGGAATCAGCCAAATCGGCCACCTAGAATGGGTACCTCCCATACAAACCCACCAATAAAATTCAGGTTCTTATAGAAAAACTTTTTTTGTTTTTTGGAATATTGAACTGAAATTTGGACACTATAAGTTTTTGGCATAGGCGCGGTATATTTTTTTTTGGAATCAGTCAAATCAAACCCCAATCTGGTACGGAACCCTCCGTGTACGAGTCTGAATAGGCCAAGTGCCTATTTTTACATTTTCTTACATTATGATCGCTCAGGTACTGGGGATGTCGGGCACTCGCCTGGTGTTGTATTGTAGTAGAGAACCACAATTTAGCTCTTTAAGCCTTTGAATTGAAGTTGCATCGGTCAGTGGTCTGAGCAAGCGATTACTGTGTGCCAATAGACGGTTGAAATATACAATATATCGGCTAGTGTGGAGATCGATCTGGTCTCTGTGTGTCCTTATTATACCATAGGCATCCAGTCAAATATGATTCGCTCAACTTAAATTGATTCATGTTTCCGAGCACGATACACTTATCTAGGATTTGTTAAGTAATATCAAAGTTCCTTACACATCCCATTTAACTAAACATTAAAAAGTAAAGTAGATTTCTCTAGCAATTATAACTGTAAGCTTTAATTATCTCATTTCAACAAGCATCTTGTTCAACTTGTAATAAAACCAAAACAAATTTGCTAAAGGGAACGAAAGGGTCAAGGTGAAAATAAACAAATAAATAGAATGACATGGAAGAGAGCAGAACAGAATAGAATAGAATATAATAGAATAGAACAAAGCAGAACAAACAAAAACATTTGTAAACAATTTGCCCGCTTTACTTGAGTGTAGATATTGACCTAACACACACCTCCTTTGTATCCTTTATGTACATGGACACACATACATACATATGGACATAGGTGTGTAAATGTACATTTACCAACCAATACATGGCAATATGTGTCAAAGTTCAAACAAATATCCAGTGCGATTGACTGCTGCAGGTAGCAAGTAACAGGACAATTGATTGCGAGAAATATCCTTGTGAATATACACAATTCCCCGCTTTTCTTACCTTATCATACCATGCCATACCATACCATATAAGTAAGTGCTTGTCCTTCTTGCCTTCCTGCACGTAGATGGAACTTTACTTTGAATTCAATTGCTGTTCTAATTGGCATTTTGTACTAAACTCAAATTGGTTTAGTGCCAGCCACAGAAGAATTGCTTTATGTCGCTCGCAAGTTGTCGTCTGTTCCTCTCGCTCTGTTTCTCTCAATGTAGCCAAAGCAAACAAATAAAAGCCCATTCAGTTCTCAGACCTCAGGGAGTGGGATGATGAGAAAAAGGAAAAGGATATGGGATCAAGGAAGAAAAGAATGTATGTTGGGCGTAGTTAGTTTGCAAACGTCTGAAGGCTTAAAACTTTACCCTTAATACATTTATCATTACAAACACACACGTAAATACACACAGATATGGACTTGTATCTATGCGATACATAAACCATGTGGTGCAGCCACCGCCTTGAGTCGAAGGCTTTATGCAAATTCGCACTTATGACTTTCTATACAGACAAATGACATGTGTGTGTGTGTGTGTATGTGTGTATATGTGTATAGTATTCCACCAACTGTAAAATCCTCGAGATTTATTTTCGCTGACTTGTGTGTTGTCTCAGTATCTGAGTTGTAAATGGAAAACTTTATTCTGTACACACATACACGTAGTTACTATTGTATCTGGTGTTTTATATCTTTTGTGGTTAGTTGCAGGATTCCTTGTTGCCTTGTTGCATTGCACTTCATCTTCTTCTATTAAAGTTGTCGTCATCATTGTTGATTGTTAGACTGACTATATTGTGTATGGAAAGAGTATATAGCGGGGTTCTCAGAGTCTGGTTTCAGTCATACAAGTGTTGCCTTTTGTTTTAATTTTTATCTGCAACAAAACAGCAAACAGCAAGCACCAAGGAGGTGGAGCAGATCCAATCTTTGGAGAAGAGAATCACAACTCGACAACAGCTTGCAAAGCAAACACAAAAATTTTATTTTCCACTTTTCTGTTTCTCTCTCTGTGTTACTCAAGGGAATTTTCCTTTTGCTTCTTGTACATTGTACATTGTTGTTCTTGTTATTGTACAGTTGAATTGTTCTTCTTAATGTTAAAATTAAATTAAAATGTCCTTTTGTTTAAACTTTACTATTCCTCGGGTTCATCCTTTTGTTTCCAAATATTTTGTTCTTCGTGTTAATTAAATTTTTGTCGTCAATTTCAACTTTTCAAATTGCATTCAAATTTCCTAAATTGGACTTTGTAATTGTTTTGCTCAAGTTTCAATTTCGATTTATTTTAAATACTTTTTTAATTGATTGATTTGGGATTTTAAGGAAATTTTATGTCAAATTAAATAAAATTTTACATGAATTTTAATTAAATTTAAATTGAGTGTAATGGTTATTTAAATTGTTGTAGTTTGGAAATTAATTTTGGTACTCAATTGTATTGAATATTTGTTAGAAATTCTACAATTAACAGATTTTCATGTGAGAAAAGGTTTTATTTATCTTTTGACCAATAAAATGTTTTCCATAATCATGTCTTTGTCGATTTTTTGGTAGAAAATATTCGGAAGTTGAGATTATGAAGTTAAATATCGATTTAACAATCATCTGCAGTTTTATTTTATTAAGTATAAAACTGATTTTTATTACATTTTGTGGAAGTTTCTTATAAAATTTGATGTCATAATTGGATCTCAGATTGTATTTTGTATTAATTTGTCTATGATTGCTCTGTGATCTATTGAGCTTTTAACCATGGTACCTAAATGTTGAAGATTTTATAAAATTGAAGCACTTTATAATTGTGGTTCCAAAAGATTCAGACTGTTTCAATAATTGTATAGAAAGTAATGCCATCAGTCAGTATTTGCCGCGTCATTTACTCGCATTCTGACACTTCCACATCACGTCATTTGGTTGACATGCGCAAAAATTATATTGTTTGGCGTGGTTGTGTTTTTGCTTTCATATTACAAAAGGAAAATACTTACATCGAACAAAGAGCAAATATCAAATTCTGTTTTAAACTCGGGTCAAAAAATTGTATGGTGATGATTGTTTATCCTGTTCGCTAGTTCATGATTGGTATTTAGGGTTAATATGATGATGTCTTAGTGAACGAGAGGCCAGGCCGCCTGAAATCGGGGAGGAGCGACAAAAGCACCGAGAAAGTGCAGGCTGCAATTGTCCAATGCTCGAAAATATTATTGAGGAAGTTAAAGGAAGATCTCAATATTCCGTATGATCAGCTTCTGTACGCTACTTTTTCACGAAACACAGCATCACAACCATCAACCACAGCCCGTGGTCGCCTGATCAAGCTCCATGTTATTATTTCCTACTCCCCAAGCTCAAAATACTCATGAAAAGAACTCCTTACGATGACACTAAAGCTTTCAGGAAAGCTGTGATGTTGGTCCTTGGCTCAATCCCGATGATGGACTTCCAGCAGTACTTTTAATCGCTAGAAATCCATGCAAAACTTTGTATCGACTCGGAAGGCATGTACTTTGAATAAATTAAAACGAAAATGGAAGATCTTTACGTTTTTCTTTACTTAATTAATTAAATAAATACTTAGTATAAGATAAGTTCGGAAACTTCTTAAACGCATCGCATATATTGTGTATGAAGATCACGTTATCTGCCCTAAAACTGAGAACTGTAACATCCTTCATAGAATCTGCAGTTATCAACATCTTAACAATTATGAGATGTTGGATGGATGGCCACAGTGAGCTATGAACATCCTGTTATAATTCCACGATAAGCCATGTTTAGGACGAATTAATTTCTAGAAAGATTCTTTGATTGGTTGATTTATATTCTTCAGATGGTAACTGAGACCACCGTGACCAGTAAAGTATTCAGTTAGGATCCAAAGAAGTTCCCTCTATAAAAGCAGATTAATTCTATAATATTCTCTATCTGAATGTAGAAAACTCTTTGATTGTCAGTCCAGACATTTGCAGTGATAGCTTCTAGAAAGATTCTTTATCTGATAGACTTATTTTCTTCACCTGGTATTTGAGGTCACAGTGAGCTGTGAGTATTCAGTTATAATACGACGATTAACCATATTTATGATATGGTAATAGTTTCTGGAATGATTCCTTGTCTAAGTTCATTATCTGATAGACTTATTTTCTTGTAAGGTATTCAGTTATGATCCGAACATCATCCCTTTTTCGAAGGATATAGTTTCTAGAATATCACATGTCTTAGTGTGAAACAAATCTGCTTGTCTCAGGCCTTTTCACTGGTCCAGTCGATTGCAAATTTCCATTAATGAATGTGAACATTGAAGCTTTTCTTTGTTGTTGATTTTCAAGAACTGAAATAAATTTACTTTCTGAGCACTCAACGTTCTCATAAATAAAGGAAAATTGCACAACTATTATATATTGTAGTATCTATCACCAGTAAGTGTGCACTAGAAATGCAATAAATAACATTTGCACAAGTGATGAAATTATAAATATTTTTTATCTTCACAGTAACAAACGCAAAAAAAAAAAACTAAATAAAAATTAATCTAAAACGCTTCAATGCAATGCACTTGGTTATCACATTACAGCTCAGCTTAGCAACGGTCAAGGCAGGCAGGCAGTCAGTCAGTGCGTCGTTCGGACAGACGTTCAGACTTACGTTTTCTCGAATGCTCTAAATATATTCAAGCTACTACGTTTATTATTCTCTTCTACCCTACCCAGCCCCATTTGCAAGCAAACTTTCTTTCAACTCGTTGCACAATCACCAACAACAATAAAAGCATCAACAACAACGACTCTACGACTGCCACGTTGAGTAACAAAATATTTTCGCATCAAATTTATGAAATTTGAAAAATGCTTAAAGCAAACTCAAAGCATCTGAGCTCGATGTTGCTTTAGTATATGTTTTGTAGATATAACAAACAACTCATGGCTTTCCTCCCCTCAGTCTGCACCACCATTGCAAACATTTATGGCCACCTACAACAATCAACAAATTATTGATTAATAATTTATAACAATGCATTTTAAATAGCAACGCCATCACCACCATCACCATGAACTAAACTAAACTAAAGTCAACAGTGGCAACACCAACATTATTTGTTGGTATTCCATTTGGTGGCTTGGCCACAAAACCATGATTAGCAGAGGTTTTTGGGGTTTTGGTGTTTTTGGTACAACAAATGAATGGATAAACGAGCGACGTTATTTTCATTTTCCTCTTGATTTTTCAACAATTTTTGTGTTTTCTTTTCATTGTTTGGCTTTTATTTTATACTCGTACAATAAATTGAAAGAAATAGAAGAAGAGAAATACCAAAACGTTGCCACAAAGTAATCCTTAGGCTAACCTTAAGCAAGTACTTCATGTATCCACTCTACTAAACCATAAGCAAACTATACAATACTGTACGAGTATATTGTACAATAGTTACATAGATACATAGATACTATATAGAGAGTTATATAGTATATAGAAAAACGTATAAATGTTTAGAAAATATAGACATAAATGAATGATAGAACGAGCTCTCCTCTCTATGCATGTCGTCTTACATATTTGAGTGAGTGAGTACCTAACCAGTAGAGATACCTTAGTATAATATTTCTGTGTATATGTATGTATGTATGTGTGTGTTTGTGTAGTGCACCTCACTCTATAGAAAATGTTACGTGCTTGAATTTTTAATAATAATCACCAAGTATTCTTTTTCGTAACGTCAATAGGGAAACTCAAACAGACACACGCACATCACCTAAACCATCACATGCTTGAGGGGGTTTTGTCGGTGATGTCGTACTAATATCATAACATTTTCTATATACATATACATATTATTATAGAATGTCTATGTTAGACATGTCGTCGTTATTTATATGGATGGCACTTGGTTGGATAGTTGGTCAACATTTATTTTAATGTTTATTTATTTATGTGTTGTATGCATTTGTGTGTGTGTGTGTGTGTATATGTTTGTAGAAATAAACATAACAAAAATTAATGTTTAATAAATTATAAAGTAGAATTTATAATTTGTCAAACGAAATATGGCTCCTGCATATTAAAGATTCATAGGCACATACTCATATACAATAGAAATACTAATCTAGGCAAATAAAATTTCAACATTTTAAATGGATAAAATCAGGACAACTAAACAATTGTTCAAGTTATTTCTTCTTATTTCAAATTATTATCATCCTATTTGCTTCTTTATGGCGAATATGTTGTTTAAAAAATTCCACCTTATTCGAACCACTACGATTAGTTTTCATATCTAAATTAAAGTTCAATTGTACACACCTGCAATAGAAATTGTCTAATCTCTATATATGTTTAGGGCTCCGGACCCAAAGTGTAACAAAAGGAACCCTATTGCAGATACTTCGTTGTCAGTCCGTCGGTCTGTCCTCGGGTCATATCTCACACAAATATAGCTAGAGAGTTAAAATTATCACAGAATGTGTAGTTCTATCCGGGTATCAGCAACAAATACCAAAACTAAAATATTTTCAAAAACTTAAACTTAACAAGAAACATTTTGGTTTGTATGGCAGCTATACGATCCAGTAATCCAACGATCTTGAAATTTAAATGGTTGATGGCTATACATAAGAAACTTATAATGTTGAAATTCCAGTTTGAACGGAACACTAGGAAGGGTACCTCCCATACAAACCCCAATTTGGTACGGAACTCTCCGTGTTCGGTCTGACTTGCACTTGGCCCATTTTTGTTACCTGCGTATACTCTTCCCTATATGTACTTGCTTTCTAAAAATCATTATACATTTTTAAAAAATATGGCGTTATCATACAAAATTCCATACAAATAGAAAGAAGGATCTCTGTGAGCCTTGTACCACGTATATGGACAACGGATGACTCACTAATCGCAGGGTTAAACTTAGTAGATGTAAGTTAGTCTTATTTATGTGTAATTATGCTTGTGTGGTGATATAACAGTTGTTTGATGTGTAACAGATTTTGTATTTTATTTCCAAAGAAAAACATTTTCAGCTGATATTCAAGTCTTTCTTAATCATATTATGGTTCCGAATTGCGGGGTACCGCGACCATCCTTAAAACAATCAGAGATACACCACTCACCATACACTATCATATTAAAAATTAAGAACTTTACAAAAACCTGAAAGTACTGCTAGTGAAAGAAACGGAAACTTAACTTAACAATATATAAACAAACTTGGTCAACACATTAATACACTAGCCAAAGTTTTTTTTCGTACAAGTTACTCATCACGAGATCGTTTAGCCCTTTTCCTTATCTAGAGGCCACAGTGTAAGTCAGGGCGATAAAACTTGCGGCCCACGGCAGGTATCAGTTTGGCTCAATCGAGGACCTATTTTTATTTTATTTTTATTTATTTTTTTTTTTTACTCCAACTTAATATTTGCTTGAATGGAAGAGCAGTCAGCATAATACGTCACAGTCATACACTATTTTTACACATTGTTATGTCATACTTAGCCCGAACCACTCATCATAATCACTTCAATAACTTACTCATTCCCTTGTATTGCTTAGCCTTAGTTTTTTCAAGCCTATGCACCACAGTCTTTGAGATACATACATAGACTGAAATCCCAAGAAATAAAACACTTACAACTGTCCGTTGTGCAAATTGTCTTGCCAATGTATTTCATAGACTTTGTACGAGTTTGGGCATCGATGCTGAACTATCTTTCAATATAGAAATTCAAAATGAAACCAAAGACAAAAAGGAGATTACTTATACGACTCGTCATTTCAGAATTACATTTTATACCTTAACTCAACTTCAAGCTCAGTTAATCCAATATCAATTTGAAAAGTTTACAAGTTAAGATTGTAATAAATTTAATTATAACTGACACTCCCCACACACACAGTATAAGAAGTTCAAATTTATCTATTCAGTGATTTGTATTCATTTTTTTCTATTTTCCCTCCCTATTTTCTTCTATTTAATTATCATATTTGGTTTTCCTGCCTCACTAAAAAAAAATATCGCAAACATACTATTGTATATTTTACTACACTTTGACATGCAATCTTAAATCAAATTTTATAGTTTCTTTGAGTATCCTTGGAATGAAGGAATATCATCCTATGTATAACAGTATTAAAACTCAAATTCAATGATATTTAACCTTGACATAGCACTCACATTTGATTGGTAGCAGGGTGTCTATTGGGTGTCATGTTGATTTTATTCGTAAAATATATGCATATCATTTTTAATGCGAAAAAATAAACACACCAAAAATCAAAAATAACCCGATTAGATTAGCATAATAGGATTAACCTTTTCTCATTAAATGAATGAAATTTTTATAAAATTTACTTATGGCTCAGTGGGATGAATTAAATAAAATGATATTTGCTTCGATTTCTTGCTTTTATGGTTTTTTGCACTTTGCCATATAAGAAGAAACTGTAAATCTTATTCAGACTTAAGTTAATTTAATATTAAATAAATAATTTTCTTTAATTTTATCCTTCGAATTCTAAGACATTCATTTCATGCTCAAGGAGCTTGGAAGAGTGCAAGTGAAGGCTTAGAAAATGAGGTCGCATTTCTTCTTGTACAATATTTAATGAAATTGCAATAAAATTTATGATGGTGAGATAGATGATGACGATAGTAATGCAGATGAACGACATCATCTAAAGTCACGCAAACTAACCAAGTTGAAAAGAAGACTGGCGACAATTTAATAATGAAAGGAAAATTATTTAAATGCAAAACCAACACAGCAGCAGAATAAAATCTACAAATGAAGAGAAAACTAATTGCATTCAAGACTAAATTTAAATGAGTTGAACTATTTGACTTGATCCACACCCAACTCAATATTCTTGTTTTGCCCATTGTCCAACCATCATAAGATGGACACTAGAAGAAATAAATTATATTTCAATTGGGTACAAATTCGTTAAGACAACTAAAGTTCGTTAGAGCATCAAATGCTTTTTAATTCAAATTCATTTGATGATGTTACTGAAGTTTATTGTTTGATGGTTTCATTAAAAAAAAGAAGAAGAAGTTATAAATTGTTTTTAAATGAATTTGTTCTATAAATAATATCACTTATTCTTTAATAAAAATGTGCGTTCTTGTTTAATTTCTTTATAGGCCAAAGCACTTGGACGTGTACTTTTTGAACAAGTTTGCCGTCAATTGAACTTACTCGAAGCTGATTACTTTGGCTTGGAATATCAGGAAATATCAACACATACCAAATATTGGTTAGATCTTGAAAAGCCATTAAATCGTCAGGTTGGTCTTTCACTAATCGATCCGGTGCTAAGATTTTGCATAAAATTCTATACACCAGACCCATCGCAACTTGAAGAAGAGTATACCAGGTAAAAATTACAATCAATTTACAAGCAATTTTTCTTTTTTCATTCATTCTTTGTATTATCTTTCTAGGTATCTCTTCTGTTTGCAAATAAAACGTGACTTAGCCACCGGTAGCCTTCAATGTAATGACAATACTGCAGCGCTTATGGCTAGCTACATTGTACAGGCATCATGTGGTGATTATGTACCCGAGGATTATCCAGATCATACGTATTTGTCATCATATCGTTTTGTGCCGCATCAAGATGCAACAATGCAACGAAAAATTATGGAAAATCACAAGAAGCATGTGTGAGTTAAGTCATTAAGTAATATGATAATAATAATGAAGTTGATGATGATATATGATATGTATAAAGAATAGATTAATTTGTTTCTTTGTATTATTTTCTTTTTAAATAGTGGTCAATCACCAGCTGAAGCTGATTTAAATTTACTTGAAACTGCCAGACGTTGCGAATTATATGGCATGAAAATGCATCCAGCTAAAGATGTTGAAGGTCCCACTAAATTTAGCTGTTGCGCATATGGGCATCGCTGTCTTCCAAAATATAACACGTATTAATACCTTCTCATGGGCGAAAATACGTAAAATTTCATTTAAACGAAAACGCTTCCTTGTCAAACTACATCCGGAGGGTTATGTAAGTGTTACTTTACTTTCTGCTGCTTGGAATAATGGAAAAAAAGAAATAAGAATTAATATGAAAACTTTGTT
Source organism: Amiota minor (assembly GCA_037043295.1). Taxonomy (NCBI): domain Eukaryota; kingdom Metazoa; phylum Arthropoda; class Insecta; order Diptera; family Drosophilidae; genus Amiota; species Amiota minor. The sequence goes on along the minus strand of JBAMAW010001470.1, from coordinate 859,959 downwards.
TATAAACTATATTTACTTACAGGGTTACTACAAAGATACGGTTGAGTTCTTTTTCGAAGGACGCAATGAATGCAAAAACTTTTGGAAGAAATGCGTTGAAAATCATGGTTTCTTTCGTTGTACAGCGGTGCAGAGTACGCCAAGGAGGAAAACACGGGTTCTATCACGTGGCAGCTCATTTCGGTAGGGGAAAATATGAGTTTCCTTGTAATGTTTTAATGTTTATGTACTACTTTTTTTTTTATTATTATTAAAATGCTTTTCTTATGCTTATTTACAGTATAGCGGTAAAACGCAAAAACAAATTATTGAATTTGTTCGCGAAAATTATGTAAAACGTCAAAATTTCCAAAGGTAAGTCTTGCACATTCATATTAATTTTAGCATTTTATTTCTTTTTTTTTTAATATATAAAATACATTTCTTTTTATGCTTCAAATATGCTTAAGTTAATTTAATTTATTAATTAATTTTCATTATTTTATATAATTTTTTTTATTAGTTTATAATTTTTAATTATTTTTAAAATGACTTAATTGACATAATGTAAGCTAAAATGGTACATGAATGACTGACAACAGGCAGCCAAATAGATTTTCTATTACAATATAATTGTCAAAACTTGGGGAAGATATGAAATACATATGTCACATACAATACTTAAAAATCTTTTCATACAAGACAAACCTAAAGACAGTGGATTTAGGATGATTGATTTCATATTTTTTGCTAATTTAATAAATTTAATTTTCAAGAATGAAATTGGTAGACTTAGGAAGACAGTGGGGATGGCCAATATCTAGGATTTTCTAGACTTAGAAGAACATAGTTGTTACTTGTAATTTAGATTATAAGGAACAGTCGCAATTATGTGCTCAAGTGATAGATCATAACACTGCTGCGAAATGCTGAACGTAAAAATCGGCATCGTAAAACCTTCTTCTACAATATCTGGTTGCAAAAACAATATAATAATCACACTTTACTCTCAACTATTATGTATGAAAATCCTTTGAGCGTGTTAAATTTCATTTGTCATCCCATACTTGAGACAAGACAAGATGTATGATGTTTAACAACAAACGATGGACACTGTATTATCTCTGTCGATGAACAGGAACGCATTTATTCGAAATCTTGACTTCATTATTCTTTCAGTAGTTCGATTAAAGCAGTTACATAACAACTTGTTTTGTTTAAAGATCGACATGTGTTTAAGTTCCATACAATTTAAAACCGATTTTTTAAAATTTCAACACAATATCTCAAAAGAGTTTGCATAAAGATGCTTTCAAATGGAATTGAACGATCTTCCATATCTTATTAAACTGTGCTAATCTTAATCATTTTGCAGTCATCAATTAACAAAGTTTCTTAAAAATTTGAATACGATTTTTCAAAAACTTATACCAATTACAAAGGGATATTTCAGAGACACCCCTTCAGACTTTTCTTTTCTTAGTCAATATAAAATATTGTACTTCAATATACTTCAATTAGACTTCTTAGAATAGATACTAGAATAGACTCAATGTTCTTTTGAAAGGCTGAGAAATCAAGGTTGTAATAAATCCATTTTTAATGATAAATGGCACACACCTCTCAAAGAATTATGATGAGTGATTTTTTAGGATTATCGAGGTACGAAAGTCTAGTTATTAGAGCGTTACTACTAGATAATTCATTGCCCTGTAATGGGCACTTTAGAACCCTGAGACTATAAGAATACTATTTCTCGGCTTTAAACTCAATAAGTATGAAGATTGGTTGACCATTTCCAAAGAGTAGAACAATTTGGTCGGGTGGGTGACTTCTGAAATTTATTTAAAATTCAAATTATGTGCCATGCAAGATTAATTAGTTGGATTATAATTGAAAATGTATATAAAGTATAAAGTTGTTATCAAACTTGACTATTTATTACCTAAAAAGGTTTACTTGACAAATTTTTCTTTCAAATCTAAGATAAGATTTTGCATTCAGGGGGTGAAAAGAAATGTTAAAAATTATTAAGGTTAAAGTAAAGTTCTATATGGGATTATATTAATATTAATAGTATTTATTTCATATTTATTTACAAATTATTCATTTAATTAATAACAATAATTTGCAAATCTTTTTTTTATTTGAAAAAAATCTTTATTTCCAAGCAATTAAAACAATATCATTGTTTCCAAGCTATTAAATGTTTAATTATGCTTTCATATTTCAATATTAATAAACTCAAATCAACTTTATCAATACAATTTCACATTTCTCTATCAAAAAAAAAAAAAAGAAAAATGGAAAAGAAAATAATAATAATTATTAATTAATATTTATCATCAGCATTCTCTCATCAAAAAACATATTTGTTTGTTTTTCGTTCTCTTTTCTAATTTGTTTTTGTTTTCAAAAGTTTAATTTAATTTTAACAAAAACGAAATCAATTATTTATACTTCTTCCTTCACAACAATAACAATTACAACAATATCAACATACCCCCTTTGAACATATTTAAAACAAAAATCAAACTTGGCTACCAAAGAACAAAAAATGAATCTGCTCAATTAAATTTTTATGCAACAATTGTGTTGCCACAAAAGCAAAAAAAAAAAAACAAATTCACAATTAATAAAACAAAAAAAAAAAAATTAAAATAAAATGCAAAACATCAAAAAAGAAATGAAAAGAATAAATAAACAAACACAGACAGACAAAACTGTTGAGCTTCAGAAAAGAGAAGAGGATTAAAAAACCAATTGGATTTTTGACTATAAAAAAAATTTAAATAAAAAAAAAAACAAAAAAGAAATGAATAATTTAACAAAATAAATGTTTGAATATACAGAATATAAATTTGTTTTGTTAAAAGATAAAATGCAAATTGCATTTTGTAACTTAATTTGAAAATGAAGATCTTTTGTTTGTTTGTTTGTTATCTTTTTGGGTTTCATTAATTTTCTTTCTATTTTTTTCGGTTTTTGATTCAGTGTGTGTGAGTGTAATTTTTATTTTCATTCTAAAGAAATACTCCAAAAACCCAATTTATGATTTTATTATACTTATAATCCACAATTTACTTACCTTACTTACAACCTTGTACATTGAGAATTGGCAAAGTTTTTAAAAGCATTAATAATTTTATTTCATTCAATTCAATATCATCATCTATACTATTATCTATTATCTTTTGTAATTCATCGCTCGCTCGCTCTCTTGGAAAGTATTTTGAGCATTTGTTTTAATAAACAATGTAATGATATTCATCATGAATCTAATCGAATCGAATTAAAACCCTTTAACAACATTTCATATGAACTCATCATGAATCATCAATGAATAATACTAATATTAATAACTAACTAACTAACTAACATAATTAGTAGTGTGTATTTAGTCTTTTATATGTGTATAATCTGTATCTACTCGTATGTTTGTTTGTATTCTAATACTAATACTCCTTGTCCAATATTTACCCAATCACCTATGCTTGTGTTCATCTGACATTCTCTAGTATACACAGTAAAAAAAAATACTCAGTACAAAAAACTTCAAACTAACTTACACACAAGCGCTTCTTATTTCTTCCTATAACTTATTATACTCTATCATCTTTCTCTCTGTGTTCTTTTTTTGTTTCGAATAGAAATAGTTTCTATTCAAAATCATCAAAATAATTTTCATTAAGCCTTTTTTAGTGTGTAGATTTTGAATTTTATAAATGTGAATTAATAAACAAAAATCAATTGCTTCTAGTTATACCTAGATATACTTAGATTGAGCACTTTTGTGATATTTTGTCAAACTATACAATAATAATAGATCACTAATTTTATTATTCAATGTTGTTGTATAGAATTTTATACCATAATTAGTTTCTTGATGTATTTTACTAACTTATTATGATTAAACTTTTAATCAAATTTCTTAAAAATATTTTCAACTTTCAATATATTTTTGACTTGACTGAAATCTATAAAGTTTTTCGATGATATGTGATTTATTGGATTTTCTACAGAACACATTGTTGTACTTAGAAAATCAAGAAATATTGGGAGTACAATGAAGTACCAGTGTTTTACTGCTCACCTATCTGTGAAGACTTAAGAACACGGTGCCAAGCACATGGATTGCTAAACGTCAATCAACGTCCCCTTGGATATATATCCGCGGGTCCCAAATTTGAGTCATATTTATTTTGGTGGGGAGCGAGGCCCATCTTAAACCTCTGCTGCTCCCTGGGTTGTATAACGCAACTCCACATCGAGTTATACCTACCCGTAGGTCAAGCACCACGATACTCCCACGTGGCCGTACCGCTGGCCAGGAGGGAAACAAGTTCCGTAGGCTCCTGACCACCCGTGGTACCAGAAAATTGCCTCTGGTCAAACTTCATACCCGAGGTACTACCAATTCGAACTCTAAAAAGTTCATGGGTTGGTGGCCCATATTTGAACATAGCTCTTTGGAATAGCATGCAGTTTGGTAGCCCACAGATGGCACAGTATAAAGCTATACTCATGGATATAGCTTCCTCACTGTTGGGAGCGAGGTCTATTCCTAACTCTTCCGCCAATTTGGCAGCATTTATATGATAAAGATCAGGCGAGCATATGTCCCCACTGTCAAAAGACTTTAAGCGAATGGGTAGTAGACTGAGACCGCTACAAGCCAGACGCCCGTGGTATCAATAAAAAAAACTTTTCAACACAAAAAAACGGACGGAATTACTTTGTACTCCCAATAATACTATAGTTTCGATGCATTTGTTAAATATTTCCATAAATCAGATTTCGAAACCTTTTTGAAAAATATTGATTTGCAACTATGGCAACTTGAATGTTTTTTTTTTTACTAAAAAAATGGCATTCAGACTTTTGATTCAGAAATGTGAAATAGTGTGGCAAAAGGTTCTAGAAAATATGAAATGTTACTGCTAGTGTGCAGAAATGTTTGTTCTATAAATCATTAGATAAATGGTTTTCTTTTACTAAGAGAATTTGAAATTTCCTTAAAATTATCGCAGAAAAGTGAAACATTCTACAGATTCACTAGATTGGTCTAGATTTCAATTATGTAATTTTGCTAAGAATTTAAAAGCGACTATTTATCTCATTTGATTACAAATTAGCAAAAATCTTCTTTATAAAGTCCTCTTTAAATTGCTAAATTAGTAAAATTGTCCATTCAAATTAAAATCATATTTATGAAATGTTCAAAGATTAGTATAAATTCTTTATTTAAAGATTTTCTTTGTTTTGCATTTATCCTGCATAACTTTAAAAGTTCAAATCAAAAACTAATCTAATACTATGGAATGGATCATGTAATACCGCTGGTAGTATTAATAAAAGACTCTTAATTCAGCTTATTAAGTTGGAAAAAGATTAGCTAAGTATATCGAATGATTCCGATGATGATGATTCAAAGAATTTAAATCTGTTTTGCCTACAAATATTAAATTAATTAATTAAGAAACATAAAAATTAAGTTCTCTTGATGCAAATGAAGATTTATGCTATTTTTTCACAAAACTAAAAAGTTCCACACCAAGAAAGACTAAACAATTTGACAATGTAATTTATTTGAGAAAAATAGTAAAAGAAACCGGTTTTAATAGCTAAATATTGTATCTCTTATGAGATTAGCTTAGATTTTTATACTTATAACTTTATTAAAATTTAAAATGTTTCCACTATAAGTCCAAAGGCATGTAAGATTTCTGGCAGTTTAATTGGATACCATGAGATTTTTTAACAGAAATCTTACTATTTACTGTTACCATGCGTACGTAAATGATATCATTTTAAATGTTTAATGATCTTTGTCACTGTTAGTATTCAACTCAAGTCTAATAATCTTTTAGGACTTAGGATCTTTTTACTCAAAAGAAATCAATGAATAGACAAAAAATATTGGTCAGGTCCTTTCATAGAACACCTAGGGTAATTCCTAAATGTTAAAAAATATACTCGTATGATTTTCATTGTATGCATGTATGAGGAGTATAAAATTTGATTTATTCTAATCCTATATTATGATTTTTTTTTTTATTGATTTCTATTATTTTCTTACTAATCTTCTAAACTAGTTTAATTCTTATTTTTTATATATTTTTTAATTTTCTGAAATATTGAAATTTATTTTAAATATTGAATCCTAATACTATAAATGATGCCTTCAAGCTGAGCTACAATGATGAAATACAAATGCAAAGAAGAAAAAAAAACTATGCATATAAAATAAATCAAGATATTTCAATGTCCTAATTCCAAATCCACAGTAATTGAACAAAACAATCTCCTGATTAATACTGAAACTCAGTTCAATTCTCAATTCCTGAAAACTGAAATCTGAATGTTTTTTTTTTTGATAAATCAATTTGGAATTGGAGCATTACGAAATCATTCTAAAAAACTAAAACTTCCTCAAGTAAAGTAAAAACTTAATCAAAAAAATAATAAGTTAAATAAAAAAAAGAAACGAGAGCATGAGTTTTAAAAAAAAAGTGGTTTTCCTCTTGTCTTTTCTTTTGCTGCAGGTCTCAGTCATTCCGGCAAGGGCCTCTGAATGCTAGTAGCCGAAGTCAATCGCATACGTATGTGAATTCCAGCATTTCAGCCAATCCCCTACTCCCAATTGACACTGGTTTGTATTTATTTCATCTTTAATTTAATATTTATTTTCGTTTAGTTTGGAGAATGAAAAGCCTTTTAATTTGTAGTAGTTTGTTCAGGTTGTTTTTTAAGATAACATCAAACCAATTGAAATCCATTATGTTTAAATGATCTGTTGTTTTTTGTTTTTTTTTTTTTTTGGTAAATTAAAATTATAGCAGCCTGGGATTATCGCAATCCCTGCAACGACTCGATGACCCCTTCTCTGACGAAGAAGGCAGCGGATACCTTGGATCGCCGACAAGACAATCCTACCGACCACATGCGTTCTCAAGTAAATTCCAAATCTATTTAAATTAAATTATATAATAAATGTAATAATTGATTAAAATTGTTTAGGTCACAGCAGCCCAGGTGGAGATTTATCAGACGAAGAATTATGCAGCGGAATCGCCAACGTCACCATTGGAGGCGGTGGAACGGCAACACCACTCGGCAGCGGGTATGGACCAAATGAATTCGAACCGCTCGGTTTCGCCACAGGGTCCTCAATCGTGGACTTCGCCCAGCCACAGCAGCAGCCAACATCTGCGCGTCCAAGATCAGGCTCGTGTGCATCCCGGCGATCACAGTATCGGTGAGTTTCATTTTTGCTTAAAATTGTAATATTTATTTATAAATTCTATAATATAATTTTCTTATCTTTAAGTTTATTTTCTGTTCTTATAAAACTTTAAGTGATTAGTCGTTTTCGATTTTCAGTTAAACTTACGATTTATCTTATAGTTTCGGTTCGTTCGTTCTTTATACGATTTTTTGTGTTTCAGTGCTCTAAAAGTGTTTAATTTCGTTTAGTGATGATTTAATTTTATTGCATGGTTCCTGATTTTTTATAGTGATATTTTCATTTTGTGATTTGTTAAATGGATTTCATGACATTCATTAAAAGGCTGTTGTACTCAGTCGAAAATGTGAAAAGTGTAAATGAAATAATGCAAAATATAAATCGCTTGTTCTTTCTATTTTAAATGGAATGCTTCAAATTGACGATCTTCATTATTAATGGGTAAAGGTCTGAGCCACTTGTCCCATTTGTACAACAGCACCAGCACTCCGCGTCGAGTCTCAGTGGCATCCCAAGCGTATGTCCCTGCATCGCCGCAGCAGCTCAACACAATCAGCAGCAACAACAACAACAACAATACCAGCAACAACACTATCACCACCAACACAGTGGGTCTATCGGTGGATCTCAACAGCTCCATGGAATTGGAACAGGAGGAAGTGGATATGGGGGAGGAGGAGGAGGAATTAGTCGAGGAGGAAGCGGATTCGGACTTGACAGCATCTACCATCAATCGGGAGACTATGGCATCATCGGTGGCACCATTAACAATGGTCCCGCACAATGCCCATCATCCGCTGCTTCGCTCACAGGAGTCCCAGTCGCAAACTGCCACCCCAGTCCATTATAGCAGTACCAATTATTCGATGTCTAAACAGTGCATGCTTAATAATACCAACTCAACCGAAACCGAAACAGATAACATCATTTATACTGACATTAATGACATTGGCCAGTACAAATATCCCGAATTCACCACAGCCAAAATGGAGAACAAAATCTCTAACAACGAGAATCTCAATTTGAATGAACGTCATGACATTTACGCAACAGTCAATCGCAAGGCAAAATCTAAGACACGTGAAAAGCATTTCAGTGATGAATTCATTGATCAGTCCATATTACAGTACACACGGGCCAAACAAATGGGTTATACCCCAGCGCAACCCCAGCAGCCCTTACAGAATGGAAATGGTGGTCAATATGATCAAGAGCGTGGTTATTCTAGTCTAAACTATCAATATCACAATGATCTAAATCATCCGTCGGATTCTTCGTCCTCGTATTTCGGCACTGGCTTCGGTACGAAGCGTTATGCAACGACCGAACGTGCCAAACCGCTGGCACACTCCACAAATTATCTAACACCTTCACAGGACTCGCAAAGTTCAGCATCAGGCATTGGCATCTCTGCCACTATACAACCACGTCCTAGACTCACACATTCTTTGCCACGTAATTCAGAGTTATCCGGCGTAGACTCTGTCGATTCGTATGATAGTCACTATATTACACATCACTCAATTGGCAATTTACAGGGTGGCACAAACATTCCCAGCACTAGTTATCGCATGTACCAGCACGATAGTAAGGCAACCAGTTCCGCTGAAGACCGCAGCGGTGCTGGTTCCCCATTGGATCGTTTCAAAACATCGTCTGAGAAGCTTGAATATAAAATCTCTTCTGGGAATTTGTATTCAACAGCGCAGTACAACAAGCCAAATGGCATTGAGTCTTATGAAGAAGACGAAGAAGACGATGAGGAGGAGAACATTTACGACCAAGTTGAGAGGGAGTCCTGGCTCAAAAGTAGTTCGTGTAAGGATCTTTACGATTTTGCTGCGCTTTTCGATCGTGAGAAGCCGAAGACGATGACTGCTTTCGACAAGGAGTTCCTCTCGTTTAATCGTATTGATTCTCCTGTTACGCGCTATGATGATTCGAGGCATTCAATGTACTTTACCAAAAATCATTCCATTGATGCACACCAAGATTTCTCACCCCTACCCAATTCCAAAGTGTATTCCTCTAGTTACCCGGGTAGCACTTATACAACACAAGAACACAAACGTAATTATGGACAAAATCTCGATTATACTGGTTCCCAAGATGATATCTCCCAAGATAGTTATGAATTGCTAGAAAAATATGACATTGACTTTTTCAGTGGTCGTCGTCGATCTGAGGATCATATGCGATCCTGTTCACTTGATTCCGGTAATTATATACCCAGTGACGATGAATCAGTATCCGAACAGCAAAAATACCGTTCAGCTATGGATGTAAAATGTAAATCTGCAGCAGATATTATGAATGAGATTTGGGATTCTGAAGATCCTCGGTATTTGCCTCGTGAAAAGTTATGCGTAAAATCCGATGGGTGCTTTTATAAGAAAATCCAAGAGGCACTCACACGATCCTCAAGTCAAGAAAGTCGCAGTGAACTTTTCGAAACGAAAATATCGCGCAGCTCTGATTCGAGCAAGAAATCTAGAGACAGTCTTTATCACACTGATAGCAAGAAATCACGCGAGACTACAAAGAGTAAGACATCGGTAGCATCAAGCCAAGATTCGAAAGAATCTCTTGTAGGTGATTGTTTTGGTCGTAACTATGAGATGCCTACAACCACTGGCAAAAAAGTTAAACATTATAATAAAAAGGATTTTTATGAAAAGTTTCCACCGCAGTCAAGTCAAGAATCGAAAAGTGACTACTATGATGCTGTAGAAAGGGTGGAAGCAGAAAGTTTCTATGGGCGACCCAAGGTTAAGAGCCATGATTGTCTACTCTCCGATACCCATAGTTCTACGGCAAATAGTTCATTCTATGATAGTCGAGATACATATTCAACTTTTCCAAGTAATAAGTCGCACAAGACATCGAAGGTGCATTCTATAAGCTTGCAAAATGTTGAGATTGAACGTAATGCGAAATCATTTGGTTCCAAATCACCGGACTCATCATCAATGCCTTCTTCAGGCAAACGCTGCAAAGAAAAGGAAATACAAACTAATGATTCTATTGACAAAACAGCACCATTTAAGAAAAGCGATTCCCAATCTTGTAAAATATCTGCTTTTCGACGACGTTCGGATAGCGAAAATATATTCAGCTTCGATCAAGATCGGATTGAGTGCATCAAGAATTACACAAAGAAATGGGAGGATAAACCCCAAGATGAAAAAAGCAAACAGAGCCCAGAATATCCATTAACACCAGAACTAATATCTGAGTTTGAGAAGCAGCAAGCGCGTGCTGCTCATCAGAAAATTACACGTAAAGAGGAACTTATGGCCAAGACACATTTTGAAGAGTACAATCCCGTCATCGCTCCAATAAGTTACACTCATGCCACTGTGGAGCGCACTAAAAGTGATCCAAATTCACTTGCGAACCGCGCTCGTTTGGGTAGTAACTCTAGACGTCATGTACTTATGCATCAAAAATCCATAGATTTAACTCCAGCGGATTCAAGTGATGAGGACTACATATACAAGCAAATTCCAAGTGCGCCCCCATTATGTAAAGCACATGGTAACTTTGAGATTCCCAAGTGTTACGACGGAAATACTGGCCAAGTTGAAATACCAGTGACAGGATTCGAACTGCCTAAGAGTTTTTTCCGCGACTATGAACGACGTTTTACCAAAATTTTAAAGGAAGACATACCATACGTTCTTCATAAGCGTCATATTATGAATGGCACAGCTCCTTCACCAAATGAGAAAAAGTACACTAAGCCGAAATCTCCAAAGTCACCGAAATCACCAAAGTCACCGAAATCTCCAAAGTCGCCAAAGACCGATAAATCACCAAAACTTGACAAATCAGCGACTTCAGTTGCTGCTGCCGCTGCTGATTTCCTTCCTGACATACTTGACAGTCTTTTACCTGCCGAGACTAAAGAATTTCTATTTACTCAAAATATTGATCTCTCCAAAGTAGATCCAATTACTTTAGAAATTGACAAGACCATTCCAACTATACAGTTATCATCACCTAAACGAGATATTACCAAACAAATGGATCCTTCGATACTAGAGAAGCTAAACAAGAAATTAAGTCAAATCGAAAGTGACTCAGCCACAAGTTCGCGCACTGAGAGTATGCATCAGCAGAAATTGGAGCAAAAGCAAATCGAACTTATACAGAGCCTTCGGAAAGAGTTACAGGCTAACGCGCGCAAAGCAGCCAAACCTCGTGTTATTCCGAAGACAAAGGTATCGAATAAATCAAAGAAAGGTAAGACACGCATAACGTCTTTCTCTTCCGATGATGAAAGTCTTGATTCCGATGATGTATTTGGTTCTGCTGAGGCCATACCTGATCGCTTGGAATTCTCGCCACCACAATCACGAAAGGAAATCGAGCCAATATTGCGCATCGAGCAAAGTCGACTCATATCGGCTGCCTGGGGACGTGGCCAAACTATGAGTTCAACAGAAATCGAAGGTTCACCACCACAGTGTCGTCGTTTAGCCGAATTAGAAAGTCGTTATCATACACAAAAACTTGATCCTCAATATGCGAATACAACCGAATTGCGTCGTATATCAGAACGATCTATTTCAATACCCTCGTCTGAGGACGAGCCACATGTGCCGACGCGTCGAATGGATGAGTGCACAAATGACTATCAACGTAACGAAAATATACCGTCTCCAATACTTGAACATGCCGAATTCTTCCGGAGCAACGATGATATTTACGAAACTTGCCATGAAGAAAAAATCACTGGATCTGATATTGATTATACACTTAAAATTAAGAAGGCAACAACATCACCACGGACAGAAGTTGCCAAATCAAAAGTTAAGCTCATTGAGGAAGCAATCGATTCATCTCTTGTTATGCGCTCCAAAGGACATGCACCGATACTTTTTGCTCATGCTCGCTTAAATCTTTCTGAGGGCTCTGTATCACTTCAAAGACAAAAAGCTACACAAGAGTCCCCTACAACGGAACGGCGCACAAAGAGCTTAGATACGCCAGTCATATCCTTACACAGGTTGCCACCTATGAATGCGTTCTCTTCGAAAGATGATACCGTTGGTTTTGAAGAGGAAGCTGAAATACTGGAAGAGAAGTCACTCGAGAGGGAAAAACAAGGCGTTCACCATGATGACGATACAGCCGATAGTATTCACTCTTGCGCCGGTTCTATACCAACACAAAGTAGCTATACAACCGCTGGTAAGGATTCATTCTTAAGCACTGTTACCATTGACGATGAGGAAGTGGAACTGCTAAATCAATTAAAGTTTATTGAGAAGATTGCATTGCAGGGTGTCAAAATCAAGGATAAGAAAAAATCAAAAATGAAACTGAAGAGCGGTGATCATTTGATTCTGAACATACCAAAGTATCGTTTTACTGATTGGTCACCCTACAGTTCTGCTAACAGTTCTCGTAAAACTTCACCAGGCGTTTCACGGGCCAGCAGCATTGAGAGCACCGGCAAAGGTAAGCTTAAGACTTCAGAGCCATTTAAAACAAAACCAACAACTTCTCGCAGTCGCCCGGAGTCACGACGTACAAGTGCCGATGATATTAAGACAAAAGATGGCAAATGCAAGAAATCGAGTCCCAAAGAACGACCACGTTCAATTGAAATGCGGCGTTTAAGCAAAGATAAGAGTAAGTCACAGGAGGAAACGGAAGCTGATATAGCAAAACGTAAAGAACGCCAACAGAAACTTTATGAATCGGCAATGAAACAGACTATAACAATGCTAAGTCCTGTCAAAGACACGTTACCGCCCTTCCCTGCACCGGAAGACAAGATTCTGGTCAAAACAGATGGAGATAAAATTATTATAGACACCGAATTCAAATCAAAAGCCGAAGACCACGTACTTATAGCAAAGTCACCACGTAAACTTGATACATCATTAGTGAAATTCAGTCGTAGTTTCGATGAAGGACGCAGTCCAGACAAATTGGATAAAGCAAATCGTAGTTTTGAAGATCGAAATAAATCGTTCGAAGAATCTGATAAATCTGATGTACCCGATGATATGCTTATAAAATCATCTAAAATGTTAGCCAAATCCCAGGAGTTGAAACAAAAAATCGAAGGCATAGTTGTCCATAAGAAAATTGATGGCAAATCTAACAGTTTGGAGAAACCTGCTGAGCATCACTATCTCGGAACAGATGTAAAAGCACGTAGCTTGGATGATAAAAAACAAGCTTCAGAGAACAAGAAAACTGAAGAAAAGACAGCAGCACGCAGTGCGATTGGTGATCGTCGAATGTTTGCTCATCAATTCAATGTACAAGAAGATATTGATATGCAAGCTGTCATATCGGAACGTCGTTCCCTAGAAATATTGAAACGTTCCTTGCCCTCAGAAGATACACGTGAAAGTGAAGGTACATACAGCCGCAAACCATCTACCGCTGATAGTTTGGAATCATATATTTCCGTTGATGATAGTCATTCACCAGGCAGCAAGTCGCCAGTGCCTGCGCAAGATAGTTATCCACATCGTGTGCCAACAATTGAATGTGAGGAACCATCAATTGAAGAGGATGATAATTCAGGTGGAAGTCGTCATTTGAAAGTATCACCGGCTAATACCAATCGACTGAGTTTGGATCGTAGTAGAAGTGATGAAACTGGATCATGGATAACAGTCGAATGTGATGAATTCATTGGGTCCGATACATCTGATAATGAGCCACGCACCTTAGAACCTGATCGCAATCTCTTCGAAACCCAAGCAACACTGGAGGATGCAATTCCTTTGGAATATTCAAACTGTGCCACACCAACATCGGATCTTAATATATTGGTAACACCACCAAATACAAGTCCAATGCTCGAAAAGTCTATATTGGAAACTTTTGAGAAATATACTTCCGATACAAAAAAGAAATACAGTCTGGAGAAGCAGAGTGACAAATCCAAAAGTTCTGACTCCTGGACAAGTGGTGAGAAAGACACAAGTCCTCAGCGACAACAAGATTGGAGTTTATCTGTTAGCGGTGGAAAAGAAAAAAGTTCAGTTGAGGAGGAATCGAGTGTTAGTTGCTCCATTGCAAGGCCACTTGGCATATCACAGGATTTTGGCGATATTGAAGAAAAGAAGTGCTTAGAACTAAAGCAGAAGATGTTAAAGTTGGACGTTGCGAGCACTGGAAAAGAAGATCCAGATGCCACACCCACAGGTTCAAATGAAACTACGCCTACAAATGAGCCAAAAATTATTATTAAGAAACCAACAACACCGACTTTGGAGAAACAAAGCCCCATTGATTTGGGCATTAGTACCGAATCATATTTGGACCCAATAGAAGAAAGAATTGCCAAGATTCTACAACGCACTGAAGACAGTGAGTCGAGCTCTGGAGGTTCACGTAAACCACAAAAAATTGAAAAACCTGCACGAACAAGTGCGGGCAGAAAACTTGCCGTAACAAAAGCTGAGACCGGGAAATCTGGAAGTGATCGGAGTTCACAAGAATCTAAATCAAGTTTTGACTCAAAGGGCTCACTAAGTGTGGAATCTCGTGGTTCGTTTGAGACAGAAAGCAGTTCAGGATCAATGGGTGCGGCACAACGACGCGGTGAACTAGCAATGAAAGAACAACAAAACACTTGGCGAGCATTCCCCATAGAAAGTTCGAATAGCTCTAGCACTGACGATCCATGGCATCATGTAGACGATGGCTACGAACGGTTTGACGCAAATCATCCATTGCGTGACTCATCAGATAGCGATCTAAAAGAAGTCTCACCAGATGAGCAAAAGGAAAGTGATACTAGCTTCCAGGATGAACTGAATGATTTCCCAACGACATTCGGTTATCCAGCAATGACCAGCAGTTTGACCGGTATTGGAGTAAATCCAACAGACATTATTGGTTACAGCACGGGTTTCACACTAGGCCGTACACTTTCGAGAATTTCTGAACGAAGCACAGCATCAGAAAAGTCCAGCATGGAGGATGATGTAAGCAAAGCTTCGACACATTCTGTAAGCATGCGTGACGAGTCAGTTGGTTCCACAGATCATCAGCCCAGTCTTAGTTCTGATTCAAGGAGTAACACAAATCTGGCCTATATTTCTGATGCAGATCGTCGTACTTCTGCAGAAATGCCAGAGATTCCATGTGATTCTGCTACCGGTGATCGACTTTCTAGCATTGGAAGTTTCAATGATCCCAAGTCACCAACTGTTGTAACCGGTCGATTTTCGGTAACACCGATCGATGATCAACCAGAAGATGATATTGACAGGCATACATTAATGTGCTTATCAAATGCAGGCAGCCAAGATTCAGAGGATTGGCCCCTGCCCGAGATTCCCTTTGATCACGTGCCAGTTAAACCAGTGGAGTCAATGTACACTGTACCAGATCTTGATAAACCTGTGCCGAAAACGTTCTGCTGGAAAGCCAGTATGTCATTTCAATCACAAGATTCGCAAGAATGGCCATCACCACCGTCAAGTGTTGTGGCTGTGCCGATAGTTATTGAAGATATCGAAACCTATTATGCAACTGAAGCTCAAAATGTTGACAAAGTTATGGTTGAGTCGTGTTCAGCAACTGATTATTCTGAAAATGAAGCGACTTCACAAAATGATGATAAGTTATCAAATGATGAATACCCAGCTAGTCCACCAGATGCAGCGAAGGTATTACCCTATGAAGATACAGCGTATCTAATGTCTGCTGCATTTGACGATAATGATTTTGGCTTGGAGGACTTTCAGCAAGAAACTCCCACCTGCCTTAGCTCAACACTTAGTGCGGCATCTTGTATATCTTCATCCTTTAATGTGACTTGCTCTTCATCGCCTAAATCGCAACAAGGCTCAAGCTCATTGCGTAAAAACTCAAGTGCTGACTCGGTAATAATATCGCAACCGACACGTTCTCCAGCACCACGTAGTCCACTATCAGAAGATGAACTCTTCTCCAACGATGATGTTTTTATGCCTGGCACCATTAAGGTGCAATTGTCATCAGATGAGAGCCGTACCACAGAATATTTGCGGAAATTGTCACGTGGTTCAAACAACTCTGATACAATCCATTGATGACATACTCTCGGTTTCGGGTGGTACATATATGGATGATCAAACTACAGTGCGGCGTAACTACGAGACCCGGCTCAGTGCCGGCTCGTGCAAGAAATGCAGTCATTCTAGTCATTCAGAAGAAGAGACTAGCTCAATTGGCACTGATTTGGATGGTACAGTACGCATGGGACTACAACAAAAGAAGTGTACACACAGTTCTCACTCTGAAGACACTTCTATTGGCTTAAGTATTTCGGAATGGTCAACCGGAACGAACACAGTACGGCAATACGCTAATCTGTCTGGTTCTGATAGTCTATCTGCAGTCTCTACGCATTCATGTGCGAAAAGTGAAAAATCTAATCATACTAAATCGAGCATAAGTTCTATTAACAAATCTGCCGAGAGCCTAAATGAACAAAGTGGTAGTTATTCGAATAAGTTTTCGGGAGACAATGGTTCTTCAGATGGTCTACGTTATGACATACTTTCGAACTCCGAAACCGATAAAAATGTCAGAGACCACTTCTGCTACACGAAGCGATGATACAACACTGACGCTTACCGAAATGGCACACACTATTACTGAGTGGTCCACTTCAAGTAGCCGCACTTTGGTTGGTGTTTCAACAGGTGATCCACAGGGCTCAGGTCTCGATCAGAGAGGCAATCGTTGCGGCTATATTGAGTATGTGCCATTAAAACAACCACGCATGGTGATGAAGAAATCACCAAGTGAAGAGAAGCGAAGCTCATTGCCACAAATACACAGACGTAGTGGCAGCAACGGCAATAATAGTCGCACGAGTCTAGAAGATTTGGCACAACGTACATCACCACCAAAGCCTAATGAATATGCACGGCAAGGGCTGCCTCCGATAGGACCCGAGACATCAGCAGCAGCCCGAAAAAGGCGATCATTGGAAATGATGTCAAAATTATATCAAAGCCAGGAGATTTGCTCGGAAAGTGATAACACCTTTGTAGAGCGTTTGTACGCAACGAGTGAGAAACTGACTGAGCGTTATCAGAGTCAAGAATTTGTGCCACTACATGCACAGACAACGCAGATTCAAACACAGCAACCACAATCAAAACAAAAAGGTAGAGCTCCTCAGCCACCTAAAGTAACACAATCAAAACCGGCAACGGCTGTAGCAAGTCCAGCAGTAACATCTGGAACGCCAACAACGAAGCCACGGGCACCACAACCACCAACGAAACCAAAGCCACAAGTGACACGTCCAATCATGCAAGCTTTACTCAAACAAATGAAGAAGCCCGGAGAGGCCGAAAAAGCAGCAGAGGCTGCTGAGATCGCAGAAGCTACTGCTGCAGCCGAAGAAGCACCGATCAAAGTGGCACCACCAATACCTAACGTACCGCCAATAACTTCGCCAACTGATCTACCAGGTAGTGTGCGTGACCCACCCGAAAAGCCATTGGCCAAACATCATAGTTATGATGACAGAACTCTATCAAAATCTCAAATTCGAGATTACAAAACATCAAGCAAACAACTTAGACAATCGAATTCATTCCATGAACATATGTTAACCAAATCGCAGCAATCTTCACAAGAATCTTCGTTGCCTATGCGTATAGACGAAGAGTCGTCTGTTGGTGGTGGTCATTCGGCATCATCAGCCACAACTACCACAACAACAACTACCCTAAAGAGTGAAGACACAACCAGCACTGAAACAAATTCACCTATGATGCCACAACGCGCCGAAAAACTCGTACGCTGTTCACCGTATTACTCGAGCAGCTTGAGCTCTGAGTCACCGCCAAATCAACTTGTGCAGAAACCACCGCGTAAGAGTTCGCTAACTGCTCGAAGTGCCTATGGTACTGGCGATGGCTGTAGTGCCACAACTGTTAAGAGCCCGCCGAGTGGTAATGACACCGATAGTTCGTTAGATGTTCGTACTCAAGATCCGAAGATGCGTAGTCGTGGCTATCGCAAAAAGCGTCAAATGCCAACGAAACGCATGCGTTCCAATGAGCGCACTCTCGTCGAACCAGAGAGTTCTGAATGCTCTGAGGGTTACTTACCCGAAATAGATTCCGGCAGTTCTGAACACTCTTATCGGCCAGACGATCAGTACTTAGAGTTTGACGAGGAGTTGGAACAAGAAGAAACTGACGAATATGATGACTATCCACAGTATCCCGCAAGTAGCAGTACAAGCAAATTTGAAAGTCTTGATATGTCAGATAATGTTGATGAGATGGGCTTTCCACGTTACGATCGCTTAGGTCACATAACCCAACCCATGTATCAACAACAACAAACCCAACAACCCATACCCAGTACATCACGTATGAGCATGTCTAGTGGCGGTAGCAGCAAACCTGCACCTGCCAATCATCCTATGCCACCGACTAGTGGTCAGCCTGTGAAACCTGCACGCACTAAGAAACGACAACTTAAGCGTGAGGATTCTACGGCAGGCTCTGGTCATGGTGGTGGCAGCATTGTTGGCGTACATGGTGTTGTTGGCAGCAGTGGATTCAGTGGTGCTAGCACACAATACCATGGACGCAGCTATTGTAATCCCGAAGAAAGTGAATATGAGTCTAGGGGCGGTGGCCTATCCGATGATTTGGCAAATTCCAGTGAAGATAGTGGCAGTGGATTTGTACGCAATATTGCAGTTGGAGGCAGCGGCAGTGGTACAATTCGTCGCATCACTTCTTCAAGTGGTCAACAACGTCCTGCTACAAGCATGGGCACAGATATGGAACTGCCCTACCCAGACTTCCTATCAGATTACGAAACAGAGCCAATCGAATATGAACGTTATGCTTGTGGTTTAGATATTCGTGTTGATCCACCGCCAAAGTTTCACGATTCTGATGATTTAAGCGATCAGTAAAGTGGGTTGCTGTGCTACTTTAAATAGAATTTATGGAAAAGAATATCGATGGCAATGGCAGCGATAGAAAACAAAGTTCGATCAAACATTCCGTTTATATCGTAAAAACTATACCAATTTTCACCTATGAATTTAATATCTCTTTTTTTTTTGTCTTTAATCTTTTGTGTTGGAGAAAACTGGATTCATTCGATTTAGTAGCACCGTATAAACAACACGTGAATAATTGCATTTCTTACTCTCTACGAATTAACCCTATAACTTTCAGTTATAATGTATCTAATACTTAATACTTCTATAAAAAATATTAGATACATTATAATATTTAGAATGAAAGACGTTTTTTATATACCAAGTTATTTATAATTGAGACTGATTTATTAAAATACTTTTGTGCTGCAGCCAAAAAACTGAAACAAAAAAACAGAAACAAATTTCATCTGCTTTATGGTATAATAATTATAGTACGAGAATATTATATAAAACATATAAATATTATGGAAGAACCTTAACAGACAGAGCCGCACAGAAGAAACGAAAAATCAAATTAAAAAAAAACAAAAATACAAAACAAGAATCTTAACATTTTAATCAAATATTTAAGCTTATTACTTCTAATTCAACATTTTAAAGGAGTTCATTAATCAAATATTTATATATTTATTGTAAAACGTTATTGTAATAATACGAGCGAAAAGTTTTATCAACTTCGGAATTATCGAAGAATTTTAATAGCCTTCACACATGTAAAAATACTTGAGGTTGAGGTTGATTTGTCTCAAGTTTTATTACTAAAACCAAAGAAAGCAGAAATTGACAATTCTATCAAGGTTTTGAAAAAATTTTAAAAAAAGTTCATATGTCCAAAGTTAATTGCATTTCAACATATGTAATTTTGAACTTAAGAACTTAGTACCTAAAGACTTGATAAATAATTGTTACTTGGGAAGTTCTTCCCAACTGCAATGAAAGTCCAAAGAATGCCGATTTGTTTAAGACTTAATATATAACGGTGCCTAGCACTTGAATTGAGAAACGTCAATCAACGTTTCCTTGGATATACAATAATATATCCGCAGGTACCCAATTCGAATCATACTTAGTTTAGGCCATGGTTGGGGCCATCCAAACCCACATCTACTGTTGTATAACACAATCCCACGTCAAGTTTTTTTTACTCTACCTGCATTTAGGTATCACACCACAGCAACCACGACATTCCCATAAAGAGGCCGTACCCGCTGGCCAGGATGGAACAAGACACAGCTTCTGGTTCGATTTCGTACTCAAAACGTGCTACTAATTTGAACTTCCAAGAGTACATGGGTTGTTGCTTCATTATTTGTCTTCACTTATATACTTAGTATAGAAATCCAATTTATAGATGATAACCTGGAATACAAATTATGGGTAAAAGGAATCTGAGTTTAAAACCTTAAAAATTCCTAGAAAGGAAGTTAGAAACGTCTAACGAAGTTTTTGCTTAAGCAGACTTTAGATAGATTCTATAGGAAGTCATTGGGACCTGTCCATTACTACGCTGTGGGAAGTTCGTTATAGATGAGTTTATGAAAGTAAATACAGTCCAGAATTATATACGAAAGTTGTTAAAAAAAAAAACCAAGTTTTCTTCTAAGACTAACCATTCGAATTGCCTAGTCAATGTATAGATTACTTATTTTTCCAACAGTATTAAGTTTTATTTGAGGGAAGAGGTCATTTTTTGTTTTGCTTATGAGGAAAAAAGTTGAGCAAAAAAAGTACTTGGTGAAAAAACTTACCCCTGAACACTGGACTTAGGATCCGAGGAATTACAAAATTCTCGTTTTTTTTTTTAACACATTTCGTATATTTTAGAAAGGATTTTCTTTTAAATAGACTTTTGGTCTGAAAAAACACTTTTGATATTACAAATGACTTGGGTTCTAATAAAATGTAATCAGAAAGTACTTGTAATCGGATATATTGTATATAGACTTCAAAAGTACTTATAGAATGTCTTACGATTGTGATTTTGTATTTAAGTTTTCTAAACGAAAACGAGTACACTACAATATTTTCAAATGAATTCCGTCAGCTTCAAATGTCAGTCAAATTTTTAATTATGATACCTTAAAGGGTGTCTTCTCTCTAACCAATATAGCAAAATAAATCGTGAAAGTGATTTTAAAGAAATATACAATACAATTCTTCTAATGTAATCTCTCCATCCCTAATGTGTGTGTTTTTGTGTGAAGGTAAAACAATAAAAACAAAAGAAATATATAACATAATAATACATAAAAGAATAGAGTTCTACACTACACGTACAACATTAATGAGTATATAGGTATGTCAGTCAGTTATAGGTCATAGGTTGAGTTGCGTCGTAATAAAAATATAAAAAATAAACGAAAATAATACCATCATTACAAAAAAAAATAATCATAATCCAAACGTTTAAAAATAAAAACAAACTTTATGCACTGTTTACTCGTCGAATAAATATTGTTAAATATAAAAATTAATAAAAAGAATTCTATAAAGAAAAACAAAATATTAATAAAAAAAAATACTAATAAAATAAAAAACAACATTAGACAAATGACGATTTATTAAGATTATAATGACTAATTCTGAGTGACAATGACAAACAAACCAGTTTTCTGTAGAAAATCAACCTTTATGGCATGGAACAAAAATCAGCTTTTGGGATGTCGTCATTATAATTTTTGGAAAATTGTCAAAATGTTTAAATAAAAAAATAAATCTAAAAAAAAAATAGAACGGAAAATATATAGAAATATTTACTTGTTATTTAGCTAAATAAATTAATTTTAACTTATAAAACAAAATTTAAAAAATATAAAACAAAAAAAAGAAATTAATAACAACAAAATGAGAAAAACAAAACAAAAAATTAATTTATAATTAGAAAATATATTTTTAAATTTATTATTTGAAACAAAAGTTAAGCCAAATTTAAGTAAAATATTTGCCAAATTAAACAAATTTTGTATTAACTCACATTCAATTTTAAATTTTAACTGAGAGACAATTAATGCAAGAAAGATATATTGTATGTAAGTAGCACAAGGGTATGGCAAGTCTATCTGAAAAGTTCTCTAATACAACGAAAATTAAATACATTATCACTATCATCAATACATGAGGTTTTAAATTAAATAAATAAAATTAAAAATATACAAATCCTACAAATTAAAATACTAAATACTTAAATGAAGATGAAAACACTTTATAAGGAACCAAGGTTCAGTACCAATTCTCCATACTCCATTCAACAACATTTGACAGACAAATCTCTTATTGGATCCTTCCAAGTTTCCCAAGTTTCAAATATTAAAATTAAAAATTAACATAGGATCACAAAGACAACATAGATTGTCATCAGGCTATTACGACATAAAAGGAATGGACTTATGTGGGTTTTTTGCGGATGCTACACTCTTCAGTTTTAGATCTCTAGGGAATAGGACTGACTCACTGTGTCTGTAGCATTACAAGGGGCCTTTAATGATCTAAGTGAACTACTGATCTTGGTACCAGTTACCATTCCTTACTTATCTAATCTAACCTAATCTTTGCTACAATAATATTTACATACTAAGGCCGCTATACCCTTGCTATTTCTGGATCAATGCAAACCACTTATACACCTCAGTTATATTACAATATAATACAATTTAAAAAAGGTTTAATTGGTATTACAAAAAAAAGAAAACAAAATGAAAAAATATTGAAATAAGAAAAGTTGCATTTTATTAGAATCGTCATAACCTTTTAAAAAATGATTGATATAAAAAGTTGTACTAGTTCTAGTTTAGAAAAAAAAAAAAACAAAATGATATGAATGATATGTGCCAATAATGGAACAAAGGAAGGAAGGATAAATTTTAGAATGGGATTCACCAATAGTCAATCCTTTTCTCAAATTAAATAAACAAAAAGCTGTCGAAGAAAAACAAGATGAAAACAAAATACTAAGTGGAAACGTGATAAGTTTTTGATTATACAATATTTAAAGTATTAAAATATTTAAGATTTGTTAGGTTCATTGAATTGAATGTGGTAGAAAAATCTCAACAAACCCAATAAATTGAGTATTGAGTGGAAGCAATAAAACAAAATAAAAGTATTAAA
The DNA here is from genome assembly GCA_037043295.1 of Amiota minor. Taxonomy (NCBI): domain Eukaryota; kingdom Metazoa; phylum Arthropoda; class Insecta; order Diptera; family Drosophilidae; genus Amiota; species Amiota minor. Next base: position 836,677 of record JBAMAW010001470.1, on the reverse strand, counting down.
AAGGAATGAATTATGCCAAGAAAATAAATGTATTCAAAAAAATTATAATCAAAACAAAACTTAAAAGTATTAAATTACAAGACTTAAATAAATTTTCATTTCTTTGGATTACTTTATTTTTTAGTTAATAGAAAAATTCAAAAAGTTGGAGACCCCAATTTGTTTGTTTTACGTGTAGTACAAATTGTAAAATTCTCTTGCATTTTTTAACCAAACCAAACCAAAAATGGAAATATTTTGATCAAAATTATGTAATCAAAATCTTTTGTAAGACTTATTTATTAATTTTAGTGAGTATAATCAATCTACCTATGTACGAGTATCTTCTATACCATAATAATTTGTGAAATCAAATCTTCTAGTCCCTTGAATGTGTGCTATATATATGTGTTAGATTATTTATAATTATACTATGTATTATGTAAGTATATTTGTTGTTTATTGTCAAGTGTAAATGTTTTGGAAAATCAGTAATCAAAAATATATTAAGTTGTTTAATAATATTGTAATTATAAATTACTAAGTATAAAAGTTGGTTACTTTTTAAAGTTCCTTGGTTATATATAATTTTTTTTTATTGATTTTCTTAAAATTTCATTTAGTTAATATGAAACTTGAAATTGGAATTTTTATCCCTATGGGTAAACGAGAAGTAAGCATTTGAAAGCATATGGGGAAAAAATTGACTTTCTAAGATAGATAAAAAACTTCTTGGAAAGGGGTCCCAGAGTATTGAAAGCTGTGTTAATTTTAATGTTAATTTAGCATAGCATTTCTGAGGGACTCCCGTCCCGTCTTAGAGCATATACTGCCTCCAGTTCTATAGATTCTAATGTATGCCTAACAACAACTGCATGCATGTTCTATAAAATCCGAGTTGAATATGCTATAATTTTTGGGAATCTACATATGCAGTCAGGTCTTAAGGGTGCTTGTTGTCTTATGGGACTCTTTTTTAGAAAGTACTGTTGCACCAATTATACAACAATTTTCTAGAGAGCAAGAAGGCATGAGAAAACTTGGTATGTCCCGAAGCCTACAGAAGAATGGTTTAATTACGATGGTCAATCATCAATCTTTAGAAAGAGACAAAAAACAATTTTTGTTTTTGAAATTTCCTTTCTATTTTCCAGCTTAATACATTTAGTTCATCATTTTTCCAACTTTTGTTTACCTGATAGGTCCAAGGTCCTAAAAATAGGCGGTTCTTTCAATGTTGATCTCTTCATTCAACCCTTAATCTCTTAATGCCAAGGTATTTCTTCAAGTTTGAAAACAGTTTGGTAATACAATAGCTGCAGAGGGTTAAATTTGGAGAATAGCAGTTCGTAGTTTAATTTATGGGTGTCTATACAAATGAATTACCATGGTGAAAAAGCATTTTGTTTTTTTTTTTTACCAAATGCGGTCGTTTTTGCTTAAAATCAATGTAGAATCTGCCCAACAGATCTGAATAATAATCGTCGGTGATTGTTTTACCTTTTTTAAGGTTTTTAAGATGTGAATGACACCGCGTGCATCCAAAAAACTGTCCCCATAGCCTTGAGGCCGACAGAAGTCCGCTGCTTTGGCTTTTCCTTGGTCTCTTGTGTATTGTGATGGTTTAGTGTTTCGTCGGATTTTCCAAGCACTTGGACAAGGATGGACCCTCATTTCTCACATTACTTATATGTATTTTAGAAGAAACAAACGCATATATGGTCTCAAGTGTTCAATTAATTTCTCTTGTCTTAATAATTTTTTCTATACTCGTATTTGCTTTGAGTGATCTAACCCATGCACCCATGCATGGAAGAAGAGTAGATCCAGTGGGATGAACTATATACAATAGTATCTTTTTGTAAGCGATATTCTCCATACATGATTGGGATTGGGATTGGTACAGACCAAAAAATACTGAGTGAATATTTTCAAATCAAAATAAGACCCTCTATGGAATTATATACTCGTCTTAAGTTTAGAATCTCTTATTTTTCAATTTTTCATAATAAATATTTTAATTTTTATATAAATTAATTTATTTTTAATTTAATATACTGAAATAATGAGCACAAAAAAAAAAACAAACTCAAAATCTCTTCCATTTAAAAGAAAAACAAAAACCCTTATAGAGGTCAATATTTTTTTTGAAATTCCTCAAAAGTGCAAATTTAAAATTATTTAAAATTAAATTAAATTTAAAAAAGAAACACAATACAATCTTAGCTGAATTCTAGTATATTAAGAACAAAAATTAATGGTTAATATTAATATTATTAAATAAAAAAAAAAAACTAATAAAAATAATAAAAATAAAAATGGTTTGAAATAGAAAAATTTATAATTCTTTAAACTCAAATTTAGCAAGAACCCCAGATAAATTTCTCTTATTTTATTTTAAACAATTTTTAATGGAAATACAAAATTAATAAATAATTTATTAAAAACAAATATAATATAAAAAGATATAGAAAAGAAACCCAAATAAAAACTTTATTGATTACAAAAAAAAAAAAAAAAAAAAAAAAGACAAGAAATTGGAAAATGTGGTTTTCTTCCTTTTAATTTATAAACATTGAATATTTTTTAAATTTTACATTTTTAATTTATATTTATTTATTTATTTTTAAATTTATTTCATTCTTTGTCACAGAAGTTTATCATGGCATCAATGGCAATATGTCTTTAGATCGGCGCGGGGAATTACAAACTCCCCAAAATCGCTATGATCTTACTTTGGGCTCTGACAAATCATCATCGCTTTCACGTTCGGAAGCAGGAACTTATGATGTCATACAAGCTGAGATCCAACATGCTAAACGACAGGAATTAGCAACTGGGATTGCAACTGCCACATCGGCAAATCATAATCATCATCTGAATAATAATAATAATAACAAAACAAATGGTTTATCGGCTGGTATTAATGCAGACATTGAAGCTGAAGTTAAGAAACGGGTAAGTACTAGCAATCTTTAATCAATGATTTCCTAGATATTTCACCATAAACCATTGAGATTTCTCCAATTTAAGAGTTGTCAAATATTGTAGTAATAGTAGTATCAGCAAAACGAAAGTTCCATTTAGAGTCTGGTCCTAATCTATATATTCTATGTTAAATATTATCGTATAATGAAGTGTTAAATTAAAGGTTACCTAGATTTTGTATCATAGATTCAATTGATGCATTTAAGAGTACTTAGACAAATTTTGTTATCGCTTAAACTTAAGATTTCACAAAACCCCAAAGGAAGAAATCGCACGGTGTTAAATCGCATGATCTTAGTGGTCACTTGACATCAGAATTGTGAGAGATGCTTTGGTATTTTTTAATGTGCATCCTGTTAAAAAGCCATGTCATCTAGATCCTTGCTTTCTGTCCAGTTGAGGTCTCAAGAGCTCCGTTATCATGCTTCTGTCACAAATCTGCCCTTATATTAAAAAAAAAATTAAGGCTCAATCCGCCAATATCCGCACCAGACAGTTGCTTATTGTGTATGTATTTGTTTTACATGGATCGACCACATGAAGTTTTTCTGAGCCCCAAAATATGACAATTTTGTTTATTCCCGAAGCCATCCAAGTGGAAATGCACTTCATCGGTGAAAATGTATCGTCATTCACTTCACTTTACTCCATTACCCATTGAATGAATTGCCGGTGCATTGTGTGGTCTATTGGTTTCAGCAACTACCAAACTCTATAATTTCTTAGATAAGGAAATACTAAAACATTTAACGAGGACAATATATTATAGTCGAGAGTAGTTCCCAGATTACTGGAACATAGAAGAAGAATATTTGAGTTTTCATATTGAGGACGAGGTGACTAGCATCCGCCTTCCCTAATCTATGTTAATTTTCATATCGACAGGTTTAATGAGCAAACATAGCCGCAGTACTACCAAAATTGTATGAATATTTGATCAAAAATCTCTATTACCATTCCTTGGTGAAAGAAATTTTACTACTTTTGAAGCGATCCAAACTGGAGACCTTCAGAAGAATTGCCATGTTGGTCGAAGAGTGAATAAAATCTATTAGTAAGTCAAATCTCTTGGTTATTACATTATACAGAGGCCCCAGATTACTAGAATATAGAAGAATATTTGAGTTTTTATATTCCTCCGTTTATTTTCCAAAATACTGCTTGACTAAATCGGCTTATTTGTGGTTGATAGAGGTCCCAGCATTTGATCCCATCAGGTGTATAGTATTGTACTTTCTTTCATAGACATTCCTCTTTGACTTTGCTAGTCGAAATGGGTCCCAACATGTTTTACGAATATTAGGAATGCACTGAAGGTTGGGGTGAATCTTCAATTTGTTAGCAGTCCTAAGGAACTTGGGACAATACAATTCTGTAATAATAAGTGGTTCACATTAGGCCTCTCCTCTCTTCCTCTAATCTACGAAGGATAATCATTACTAATATCATCATTTCAATTCCAATCATTCCAATATATGTATAAGTTTTGATAAATTTTATAATTTATACCATTATTCTGATTCTGATTTCCCTAGAAATGGCCAACAGAGAAATCCTATTTCTTGGCCAAAGAATTACTGATGACCGAACGAACTTATAAAAAAGATTTAGATGTTTTGAATCGGGCTTTTCGTCAAGAACTTTCAACCGATGATGTGGAAAACTTACAGCCACTTTTCGAAATGCTCGATTCAATGGCTCAACATCATAATATATTCTTGCGTGACATTGAACATCGCATGGTCCTGTGGGAAGGACGTGGTACCCATGAAACGCATCGCATTGGTGATGTTATGATGAAGAATATGGCAGCATTACCCATCTATGATGAATATGTTCAGTCACATGTTGAGATATTGCATTGTTTGAATGAGATGTACGAGACCGATAATCGATTCCAGCAATTATACAAAGACTTTGAGCAACAAAAGATTTGTTATCTACCAATTGGGGAGCTTCTATTGAAACCATTGGATCGCATGTTACACTATCAATTGATATTGGAACGTAAGTCATTGAATTTCTAATGAATAAATTGTGAAATTAACTTTGTTTCTTCTCATTGTTATTGTTGTTGTTGTTCTAGGTCTTTGTGACTTTTATACCGAGGAACATATTGATTACGCCGATTGTCAGGCTGTCTATCATATACTCATACGCACTACGAAACAGGTACGCGAACACTTGCCCGAATCGGTGAACTTTGTTCAACTTTGTGAGTTGCAACGCGATGTCACCGGTTTCGATAAGTTGGTTCAAAACCAACGACGACTGATACGCCAAGGCTGTCTTCTGAAGCATTCCAAACGTGGCCTCCAGCAGCGTATGTTCTTTTTGTTCTCCGACATCTTGCTTTATGGTTCTAAGTCACCCATCGATCAATCCTTTCGTATACTTGGTCATGTGCCAGTTCGTTCATTGCTCACCGAGAATGCTGAGCACAATACATTCTCCATATTTGGTGGTCAGTGTGCCATAACTGTGAGTGCTGGCACCACAGCCGAGAAGACCTTATGGTTAGCTGAATTATCCAAGGCAGCTGCGGATATCAAGAATAAACCACCAACACAACTAACCCTGACAACGTTCAAGAATTGTAGTAAGTATGGATCGATATATTTATACACACACCGATATTTGTTTAATTACATTAAATTTTAAATTTATGACTGGCAAGAAAAGCAAGATCTAAAGCCATGTGAGTCAGTGATTCGAATCTGTAAAAGAATCAGCAAAAAATGAATCTTATACAAATACTTTTATTTATCATAAGTTATAAGAACTCTTGCTAATTCATTTCCATTTTCCTGTGTTTAGGTTCATCCGAAGAGGGTCTCGATCTGTGCGGTTTAACCAACGGCAATGCTGCTGCTGCTGCTGCTGCTGCTGCCGTGACCACCAATGGCAACACATTGTCGGTACCGACAAATGCAGCCACCAACGCCCAGCAAAGTTTACAAAACAAAACGCAACCCTCGCGCAGCAATACCGCTCTACACGTTTGTTGGCATCGTGGCGCAACCGTTGGTCTCGGCGATCATCTCATAACCGCCGAGAATCAACTCTCCGGTTATCTACTACGAAAATTCAAGAATAGTTCGGGTTGGCAAAAGCTATGGGTTGTTTTCACTTCCTTCTGCTTATACTTTTATAAAAGTTATCAAGATGAATTCGCTTTGGCCAGTTTACCCTTATTGGGTTATTCGGTAGGACCACCTGGCCATCAGGATGCTGTACAAAAGGAGTTTGTCTTTAAATTGTCATTCAAGAATCATGTTTACTTCTTTCGGGCAGAAAGTTTGCATACATATAACAGGTATATTGAGTTCTAAATTAAACTAATCTAAATCTAATCCAATTCGATTCGATTGAATATAATTTATAATCATATAATTTGATTTGATTTTCCAGATGGTTGGAAGTATTACGCAGTACAACACAAACCCAGGATTTCAAGAATATCCATGGCAGCAGTAACAATCAAGCAAACAATTGAACAATTCTTTAGCACTAAGTGCGACAAATTGGACATGATGGTCGATTGGGAGAGGAGAAATTAAGGGTTTAAATCCAAACTCTGAAACTTCAATGACTAAAACAATCAATCAATCTAACAATGACAAAATGTGCAATCGTACAACTTGAATTGATCCTTGAAGGACTCTATTTACTTTAGAAATATACTTATGTAAATTGTTAACGAAAAAGTGCCTTCTAGTATTCTTTATTTATATACAAAAAAAAATTATAATTCCCATTTGTTTTTTGTTTTACATAATCTACACTTTTCTTCTTCTTATATACAAATTATATACACGTTTATATGTGTAAGTTTATATACAATATATCGTACAAGAAAAACGTATTGTAAATATGTTTTTATACTATAGTCGTCATCATTATGATGTCAATTGTCAAAATCTTTCATATTTGTATTTGTTGTGTGCCTTCTAGTAAAACTTCTTCTAAAATATTGTATGTTTGTTGTAACCTTAGTATTTTATTATTTTACTAAAAGTGGAAACAAAATTTTAAACTTTATAACAACAATTTTGTAATCTTATTTAAATTTAAGGCATCTCCATGTGTCTTTTTATATAAAACAAAAAAAAAAAACAATAAAACTATGTGTGTATGTATTTTATAAGTCATTAATTTTAATAGTTTTTAACAAATTAATAAAGAATTTTCTGTCTTAATACCAAAAAAAAAAAAAAAGAGTGTTTCTATTCAGTTGTCAAGCGCTGTTAGATCAAAAATATACCATTTTGCAACAGTCAACTAGAGCAACTTCAAATCAGTATAACTCCAAATCAGCACAACTGATCTTGATCAAAGTTTTACAGTTGGAAAGTACATGAATTCAGTTTCCCGATGCATTCATTTGAAACTCTATTCGGAACCAGGAAGTCGGTCAAATCTATTTAAACGCATTTTTATGCGAATTTTTGACCTTTTATTAAGGTCAGATCAAAGTCACATTTTAACAGTGTAAACTAAAACTCATAAACTTTCCAGTGACACTACTTTCATCAAAATCGGCTAATCCATTCTCAAGATGTAACCATTTAAACATTTTTGTATTTTCCATATCTGCCTACTGTGCATTTCTGTTCGCCTGGTATTTGATAGAAGTTTTTGTGAAATTTCATTTTTTCTCATATGAATTCAATGAAATTTGAAATGTTTATATCTCCAAAACTACTGGATCGATTGGAACAAGAGTGCTACCGTTGTGTAGATGAATAGTGGCGCTTTGATTGGAAATCAAGGACGACCAACTCCAAGTATTGGAAGTGGGTTAAATTACGGTAAACGCATTTTAATGTCAATTTTTGACCTTTCATTAAGGTCAGATCAAGGTCAAATTTTAACAGTGTAAACTAGAACTCATAACCTTTCCGGTGACACTACTTCATCAAAATTGACGAATCCATTCTCAAGAAATAACCATTTAAACATTTTTGTATTCACCATATCCGCCTACTGTGCATTTCTGTTCGCCTAGTATTTGATACAAATTTTTGTGAAATTTCAATTTTTCTAATATAAATTCAATAAAATTTGAAATATTTATATCTCAAAAACTACTGGATCGATTGGAACAAGAGTTCTACCGTTGTGTAGATGAATAGTGGAGCTTTGATCTGAAATAAACCACAACTATTTCCAAGTACTGGAAGTTGGTTAAAACGCTTTAAATGTTTTTTAAAGTGAATTTTTGATACTTAATCAAGGCCAGATCAAGGTCAAATTTCAACAGTGTAAACTAGAACTCATAGCCTTTCCAGCGACACCAATTCCATCAAAATCGGCCAATCCATTCTCAAGAAATAACCATTTCAACATTTTTGTATTCACCATATATGCCTAACTGTGCGTTTCTGTTCGCCTGGTATTTGATACAAATTTTTGTGAAATTTCAATTTTTCTAATATAAATTCAATAAAATTTGAGATGGTTATATCTCAAAAACTACTGGATCGATTGGAACAAGAGTGCTACCGTTGTGTAGATGAATAGTGGAGCTTTGATCTGAAATCCATCAGAATTAATTCCAAGTTCTGGAAATGGGTTAAAGCGCTGTAAATGCTTATTAAAGTGAATTTTTGATACTTAATCAAGGTCAGATCAAGGTCAAAGTTTAACAGTGTAAACTAGAACTCATAACCTTTCCAATGACACTACTTTCATCAAAATTGACCAATCCATTCTCAAAATATAACCATTTAAACATTTTTGTATTCACCATATCCGCCTACTGTGCATTTCTGTTCGCCTGGTATTGCTAAAATTTTTTCTTAAGAAATTTCGCAAATTTTCTTTCAGCTAATAAAATTTTTGAATTTTGACATTTTGTGGCATACTTTTGGAATTTGCATTTTGCCGAAAATAAGATGAGCATACTTTTTGGATTAGCTATTTCGTCAAAGAACAGAGTTCATTGCATGCTTATAGGCTGATATTTTCTCCGAAGGGACATATTAAAAATGAAACATACTTTTAGGGCTGACAAATTATTGGAGATTTTTATTTTATTCATAACAATAAAAATTATGCTACAAACAAAATTGTTAAAAAGGCGAACTATACTACAAAATTTAACTTTTTTTTTGTTTCTTAAAAAACTTAGATAAAACTAAATGTATATAATCTAATTCTGTAAATAAATAACTTTTCTTTTGAATTTCGATGATGAGGTTTTTCATTGTTGAAACAATAGTTCCTATTGTCAAGTTGCTGTCAGATAGTGAAACATTTATCGAATGTTTCTGAAACACCATCAATTGGAAAAAACTGTTCCTTCTTTATAAAAGTTACTAATGCTTAGTTTATGATCCCAATAATAAATATAGTGATGATGATGATAATGCTGATGTTTTGATTGCTGAAAACTCGAAAAGAAAAGGCATTTTAGATTTACATATGTGGTGAAGATAACAATTACTTACTCTTTGATAATGAATATTAAGGTAAGAAAGCATAGTTCTTGCATAAGTACATACATCCGCCGGAATTTGTTAAGATTCCCCAAATGTGTTTTTCTATAGGTTTAAAGACCGTCAAAGAAGCTGGCCAATCCATGGCCTGCACAGAGTTGTTTTCCAAAAATTCCATTATTTGGCGACTTGTGTGAATACATACATGATTTTTCCTCCATGAAATCAAGTAAATCTTCCCTGTTTTCAATCAAACAAAAAAAAAAAAAGGGAGCAGACTACTCTCCAGTACATTTATGTATGCTTCGCTGTTCATTCTTGAGCTTGTGAACTGTAACTCGAGAGAACTAGATTTATTACATACACCTCATGTTAGAGTAAACAAGGTGTTTCTTCACCCACAACACGCCAATAATAGTGAAACCTACATGGTCCATTAAGATTAAAATTTGTTTGTATAGTAAAAAATTACCTGTTATAAAGAAATCACATTAAGATCATATTTAAAAAGGATTCCAAGTAAAAATCGCTTACTGAGACCCAGTTTCATGCCAAGTTATTTTTAGTGATTTTCATTTTTATCAAAATATAAAAAACTCAAATCTATCGAGGGTTACAAGTAAAATTTTCAAAGTGTCCCATAATTTTGATAAGCACCTTTGAAAGAAGAACCCAGCAGTTTAAAGTTGATTTGAATTTAAGTTCTCATTAGAACCCAGAGAGAGAATCCATCCAATAAGGATCATGGTAAATCTTCCATTGTTTTTTGTTTTTTGTTTTTAAATCTTATACAATTTATTAATATTAATATAATAATATTTATTAATTACATACATTAAATGATGATTTGAATCCATGTGTATTGTGTGTCAGTATATATCTGGTGTGAGTGTGAGTGTATGTGTGTGGGTTGTTATATTATGTATTGTATTATTGTAGTTTTAATTAATTATTTTTGTTATACGTTTTAATTTCATTTGTTTTGTTTTATTTAAATATTTTATTTTCTCAATTCTTACTTACATTTACAAAGTACAATAATAATTTTTTTTTTCCTTTTTCTTTTGTTTTTTATATATAAAATATGAAGAATAATAATAATAATAATATTTATTAATAACTAAGAAAAAAAAAATGATTTCAAAAGTAAACAATTTAAATCAATTTTGTTGAGAGAAGAAAGTTTATAAACTTTTTTTTTTTTTTTTAACTAAAATAAATAAAAAAGGCGGCGGTGGCGGCAGCATCGTCAAACACCATTAAAAGAAATAAGATGATAATAATAACAAAACAAAAAAATTATAGGGGAAATCTATCACTTTTTGATTTTAAAATTTTCACATAATTTCAACAAAAAGTTTCTGTTTCTGTTTCTTTTTAAATTGGCAATAAACTAACTAAATTGTTTAAATTTAAGTTACAGTAAATGAAACAAATCAATCAAGAATCAAAAAAGGGATGGGAACTTGAGTTAACACACACATATTTTTCTCTAAGAGAACTTTGTTTTTTTTTTACTTATTTGTTGCTATTTTAGGATTCTTCGTGCATAAGGAAACAATTGAAAAATTGATTGAGATTGAGAATAGAATAAAAAAGAATATACAAATTTTTATTTATTTTTAATTTCATTTTAGATTTGATCATTAAAATTCTTTCTACACATTTAATAAATTTTTGTTTTTATTTAATTACTTTAATTTTTGTATGTGCTTTACTATTGTTGTAGGCTGAGATTTGTAACTTTCTAAAGAAACGAAGAACATTGAAAAAGTGTAGAGAATAGAAAGAGGGAGAGATGGAGAGGAGAGAAACTATGAACAACATGAACACAGAATTAAACTTCTATCTACCTTTGTTTCATTTATGTCTTTCCATTTCTAAATGATTTTTTTGATGAGAAAGGAAACATAATCATCATCATTCAGGGAATGAGGCAATTCGCACAGCAAGCAATTTCATTTATAAGTCAGTTTATCCTTGGACACTTGACTCAACTGAAAACTGACAGACATCATATTTAAATAGAAGAGATTTGTAGTTCAACTCTTCAAGGTCCGAATGGGCCTTAGATGAGTCCAACATATCAGAAATTGAAACTTTATTTGATCATAAGAAGAGAGAGTAAGCATAGCAAGTATTTCCAAAGGCGGAAAGGTTATTCCTAGGCTTGTTTGGTGTAAAGAAAATCTACTATATATGTAAGTTCATTCGTCTCTTGGGTCTGTTTCAATTGAAATATGTAAGTCTTTCAGTTTCTGGAGATATTTCATATAAATGAAATTTTACTTGATCATACAATAATAAGAAGACAACATTGAAGAAAGACCCCTTTGACATTCAAACAGACATAATTAATGTGGAAGACTTGCTCCTAGGTTTGTTTGGTCATTAGTGAGTCCATAGGAATATAACTCATAATTTTTAAGATACCAAACTGAAACTTTATGGTAAAAAGAGTCTGAAAATGAAAATATAGTAGAGAGACATCATTTCTAAATTGTAAATTTTAAAGAATTTTTTCAAAGTCAGTTCACTTCTGCCCTTCCTTAGTTTTTGCAGACATACAATATATTTATTTTCTTAGAGTTGAAATTTTGAAAGAAATCTTAGAAATTATTAGTTTTAATAAAAAGAAAAATTGAAGACTCTTCTGCATATCTAAAAAACAAACATGAGCAAGGTTCAAGAGGTGAACTATCTGCTCTTAGGTATGATGTATGTTTGATCAATTCTCTATAGAAAACTTAGTTCATAGTTTTTGATATAAAATCACATAAGGAAAATTTGAATGAAAATCTCTACACATAAACAGATCAAAGACCTTCAAAGGCAGATTACCTGCTTCTAGGCATGTTTTTGTTTTCATTTCGCTAAATTTCTATGGTAACTTGGAGATTTTCAATTCAAAACTTTGTCTTATTTTGTAAGGCAGGCAGAATCATCAAGAAATAAAATATCTAGTGAAGACTATTGTATAGAAATCTTTTAATGAAATGAAATTTTGCAGTGTCATAGAATAAAATATTCACTGGAAGACAGCAATTTAAATTTTACTTTAAATAAAATATTGGAAAACACAATTTTGCAAAAATAGAAGATCTTTCATTGTCATCACCATCATCATCATCATCATCATTATGATTGATTTGGTTAAACCAAAATTGTCATTATTACAATAACTTAAATGATCCAAGTAGATTTCATGATGATGATGACACAATTGAATTGAAAAAGTTAAAAGAAATTATTTAAAGACAAAGGGAGAGAGAGAGACAGAGGTGGTTGTGGTGTTCGGTTTGCATGTGTGGTTGTTATTTGTTTTTATAAATTCTTATTTAATTATATAATAAATTTTCTTTATATTAAATTTCTTGTTTTAATATTTAAAACTATTTTTGTTCACAATTATGAAGCAATTTTGTATTTTGTAACTTTAGGGTTTCATTTAAAATTTTCTGTTTACATCAAATTTACCTTTATTTTTTTGTTCTTTCCTTTGTCAAATTGCAAACTGCAAATCCCATTTAACATTCAATTGAATCAATTATTTTTTTTTTAGTTTATAATTTATTTTTGTTTTTTTTTGCATTAGTTTTTTTTATGTAATTTTTATGTTGCACTAAAATTCAATTTATTTTTTTGTTTATTTTGTTGATGTTGGTGTTGGTGTTAGTGACAAAGATGTTTCTTCTTGTTGTTGTTGTTGTTACTATAATTTTCTTTTTTTTTTTTTAAATTTCTACATATTAGAATTTTGGTTTCTTTGCTATTGAATTGCATTTTTTTTTTTTGTATTGTTTTTTTATTTTTTTAAATTAATTTATTATAATTTTTTCTTTACTCATTTTTTCTTTTTTATTTTATTCTCTTTTTATTATATTTTTTTTTTTTGCCAATTTTTCTGTTTTCTTTTCCTTTCTAAGTTGCACACACAGAAGAAAATCTCAACTACTTTGAAGAAATTCTCATTACTTTATTTATTTATTTTTATTTTTTTTTTTATTAAATTTACTTTTATGTTTAGTTACAAAAAAAAAAAAAAAAAAAAAAATTATTGTGTAAAATTTGAACTTTCCAAAAAATAACAAAAATAATAAATATAAAAAACAAATAGAAATATATTAATATAAAAAAATAAAATGGAAAATAAATATAAATTTAGTTGAACTTATGAAGAAAGTTCTCTGGGTCGAGTGTGGTGTGTTTGCTTTTTTGTTTTTACTTTTTTTTTTAGAGTTGAGTTGAATTCGATTGATTTGATTTGATTATTTTGAATAAGAAAGAAAACTATTTTGCTTTGAATTGAATTTTTAACATATTTAATTATAAATTAAGAAGAATAAAAACTTTAATGAATAATAATAATGATTCATTTTTATTTATTTATTTTTTTTTTTGTTTTTCTTTTCTTTTGTTAAAGAATTACGAAGATTTTTTGTTTGTTTGTTTTGTTTTTGATGATTCTTCCAACATGAAATTTAAGAGAAAATTGTTTGTCTTCTCTCCATTTACTTTGTTTGTTTGTTTCTTCTCTGTGTGTTTGGTGTTTCTGTTGTTGTTGTTGTTGTTGGTGGCGTGTGATTTAATTTATCCTTTGTGTATAAATGATTTTCTTTTCTTTTTTTTTTTTTTTTTTTTTTTGAATAATTTAACATGATTTTTCATTTTGAATAAAACAAATTTTGTATGATTTTCTTTTGTTTTGTTTTGTTTTAAGCCATGTTCAGTTTTCTTACTTTCTTTTTTTGTTTTATTACAAATTCATTCAATGAGAAAAAAATATATTAATATTTAAAGATGTTTAACTGTTACTTTCTGCTGTTATTTTGCTTTTGCTTTTGCTTTTGCATTTGCAGGGTGTTGATGTTGTTGTTGCTGTTGTAGCTGTTACAGTTGTTGTTTCTTTTCTACTTTTATCTTTTTCATTTCTTTTCGGTTTTTTTTTTTTAACTTTCAAAAAGTTGTGTTTTATAGAAATGTCTAGAGGATGAGGATCGTGTTGTTATTGTTGGTGCATTTGCATCTTTTCTTTTCATTAAAATTATAAATTTTTTTTGAATTTGTTGTTGCTGGTTTTTGAAAATGGCGAATGGCTAATCAATGAAACTCTGCTCAACGCAGGCTTTCACTCGTTTCTCATATTCGCGACGATTCTCTTTATAAAGTTGCGCAGCGGTGGAGTTTGCCGGTGAATTGGGATTTGGATCACTCAACAGAGACTAAATAAAACAAAACACAACAAAAATACACATAATATTGTTATCAATTTTATATACATAGATGATTTATATAAGTAGTACGCACCTGTATAGACGTCAGTATAGCTGATACATCATATGTGGGACTCCATCGGTTTTGTAATATATCTAAACATATGCCACCATCCGCATAAACATTTGGATGAAATACTTTCGATACAAATCTAACTGTTGGCGGTTTATTTGGATATTCTTCAGTAAATTCTATTGTTAATTTAAAGGTACCATCCTCGAATGGCGTGTCGTGTGGACCGAAAATCACAGCATTCCATATCATAATATTATTATCTGTTGGTGCACCAGAAACACCTGTTGGCGGATCCTCCTGAAGTCTGAAAAATGTAAACGAAAATATACATATTACAACAAATTAATAATGAATATATAAAGAGATACTATTTCATGTCTACAAGTTGTAAAGATTCTTACCACAACATCATCAACTGTCTGTCATAATAGACTTCTACTTTTAGGTATATTGTAAATTATTATATTGATACAAATGCCAAAATACTTGACAATGAGCTAACCGATTCCAGTGCTAAACTTGCCTTAAGAGAACAACAGCATACAGTCAACATATTTGCCTACATCCTCTGGATTTCATGGGATGACGCAAGCCATCACTACAAGCTTTTTAACTTAGATGCTATTACCCCCCCAATTTATCTTGCTAAATGCCATAAAAATGAAATCCACACTTTCACAGAATTTCTTTTGTTCATGTTAGTTATTATGTCTCATCTCGCTAAAGTGTAAACAACATTTTTTCTTTGTGTCCCAACTATGTCAACAAAACACAATTTCCAGGAAGCGCTGCTTTTTTTATTTCAATGGAATGTTGTGTGACGCATATGGGGAACATGCTCCATAAAGAATAAATGTGTCAGCATTGGTTTCTTTGCTTTAAAATTGCTGAATTTTAACACCAGTGACGAAGAACGTTATGGGTTAAAGTTTGATGATGATTTTGAGTTGGAGCAAGACTTATGCTAAACTCAATAATGAGCTGTTCTCTGCAACCTTTGGAGTTACTAAAGAAACGTTTTAAAACTTCCTTGTGGCCATGGGTATGGTGCTGAAACAAAGAAATTGTGTTTTTATTATGAACTATTATGAAGGTAGAAAGACGTTGTATGCCATTTTTTTCAAGTGTGAACACACAACTGTTCCAGAGGTTAAAATGAAAAGGGTATTTGTGTATTGAATCGTGACGGGGGGACAAAAAGTGGATCCACTATGATGCAGAAAAACAAAGGCAGGAAGCTTTTGACTGAACATCTGGTGGGATCAGTTCAGAGTGATCTATTAAGATCTACTCCAGCCTAATGAAATCATCACTGTGGGCAGCAACCAGAAATAATTGATGCTTTTAAGCAGATCAGACAGAACATTTAACGCCCCCAATTTGTCAAAAAGACATGACAAAGTGTTCAGCACCACGACGTTTGGTCATATGTTTTGCAAAAGTAATCAAGGCAACTTTAGGGGTAATTCAATGGGAGGTCCTACTCCACCTGCCATATTCACCAAACATTGTTCCTTCCGACTATCACTTGTTTCTTTCGATAACTCATGGCCTTGGCGAGCAGAGTATTTCATTTCTTTTGCAAATGCCAAAAATTTGGATGAAAATGGGATTGCCTCTAAAGACAAAGATGAACAATAATGCTACTTTTGAATAAAATGCATTGAATCACCGATATGCGGCCTGCATTAATGCAAAAAATGATCGATAATTAGACTTCGTATTCAAATAAATTTGTTAAAAAATCATCTTTCGAATAAAGTCAAATTCATGGCAATTAACACCATTAATCTGTGTTTTATTTCAATTTAAAGTTGCTGCTTAAGTAGTTTTCTTAAATATCAAATCAAATCTATTATTTAGACTACAATTGATGGATTAAGAATCCATTATCATTATCACAAATCACAATCTCACTTATTTATTTCCCTTTCAATGAATCAACTAAATCATTCAATCACAACATGAATGAGAGGAGAGGATGATGATACATTTAACTATTTCCTTGTTCCATTAAAAACAAATAACTATAGTAAATGGGGAATGAGGAAATATAAAATATTATTATTGTACATTTGAAGATCTACACAATCAACTCAACTACACATACATACATATGTCTACCGTTATACTGAAGCATTCATTGTTAATGAACTTGAAAGAAAAAAATGCAAAAAATAAAAGTGCAAAACTAAAATCATTGTCATTGCCAATCAGCAAAAATCAGTCAGCCGTCTTCATCGTTGTTTGCGATGCGCCTCGCCTCCAAGATATAAGAAAAAAAAAAAATTAACAACAAAATACAACAAAAAATATAAAAAAAAAAACAGAATTTGTTAGAAATATTAATTAAAATATACTTAAAAATAAATGATGATGTTTAGTAATTTCAAGAAGATCATCCATCCATTCAAACTTATTGTATGAGTCATTATTTCTCAAGCATATGAAATTAACTGGAAATGCAAGATTTAACTAGAATTTTGAAATGCATATGCATCCAGAAGATAATGATTTGCTATTTAATATTGTAGAAAAACAGTTTTTCAGGTGTAAACATACTTTTTCTTTTGTTTAATAGAAAACAAAACAAAGAAATCAATCAATTTATCATCAAAAAAAAATATTGTATTAAAATCGATTCTTTCCAAATCTCTAAACAACATTCAAAGTCAAGGAATTGGAATTGGGTTAAGAGATTCAGTCATATCAATACGAGTAGAGCATTAAGGCCAACTTCAATTTGAGAAAGTTACGATATATTAATGTACTATAAAACTATTATTGTTTTTGTTGGGTGACCGACATCCCGACCAGGTGTAGATATTTTTTTTTTTTTTTTATCTGTGTATCTGGTGTTGTGTTCTGTTGTTCTGTTGAATATAGAATAAGTAAGCACAATTGCGACTTTACATATTTTGATGCGTGGGTGGCGTTTGCAGCTGATACACATACAAACATAGTACAATACAATTTCAATGAATCTGTCTATTTGTCTGTCTGTTTGTGAGTTTTTTTTGTGCCATTTGTGCGTGATTTTAGCGAGCATCGACCAGAACAGAACGAGTTCATTGCGCGCTTTTTCTTTTTTCTTTTTGCCATTATTTTGTTTCCTTTATTCAAATGATTTATGAATGGGGATATTTCAAGATTTAATCATATTAGAAAGATTGAAGATGGAAGAGATAAATCTTTTATGGATAATTAGATTGGATACTAACTAAACTTCATTATAAATTGCTAAATAAAGAAATGAGGAAATTAATAAATAATAAATATAAACTTTCTGTTATTGACAATTTGATTTTGTTATTTTGAAGTTACTAAACCTTGACATTTGACATCCCTAACAAGGACTTAATACTAACACTAACTCTACACTCCACTCCTTCTTCCTTTCCAAATCTACCCATACCCACTACATACTAAAACCTTGAAAATTTCTCTACATTTCTTTCCAATTGGGAATTTGTTGTTGCTTCTGTTCTGTTTGACCTTAATGGTGATGATGAAGATAATAATGATGATGATGATGATGATGACTTTGGATATGTTCTTCCTATTGGATATCTCAAATACGATTTACGACTCAAAAATATTGTTAATTTCCAGAAGAAAAAGGTAGAAAATTTCATTAAGTTTTGTTTTTGTTTTAAAGATTTCACAAAAAAAAAAAAATATAACAAAAACTTGATGAGTCAACAAGGCAAAAGCAAAGTTAAATGAAGCAAAGAGATTCGATTCAAGCAGCAAAGTGCGTTTTTGTTTTTTTTGTTAGTGAGCGAGTGAGCGCATTTTGGAGGCAGGCAAAAGGCAAACAAGAACAACAACGACGACGACGACGACGACGGACATTAAACGCTTTGCTCAGCAGGTTAGTTACATACTTTTTTTTGTGGCGGGGGAGAGAGAGAGCGTGTAAATGCATACACACACATGTATGTAGTATGTACATATTCCAATAACGGTAACAACCTAGCTTAGCTTTGCCTGGTGTGACCTTGTTTTTTTTTTTTTCTTTCTTGCACCAACCACATCAAATGCGTTCGATTGCGTTTAATTTATTGAAAAGTTTCAAAATATTTGAAAAACGAATGAAGAAAAACAGAAGAAGAAAACAATGCAAATAATTTCACGACGCAATTTTTATGTAGTTCTTTTTTTTTTTTGTGTTCTTCTCTTCTTGTTTTTATTTGTTTTGTAGTTTTTAAAAGCAAAAGCAGAACCATGAACGGAAGCATAATGCGAAATGCTTGTTGTTGTTGTGCTTGGCACGAGTACTTCGGGGACGTACGACGACGGCACAGTACCGTCGGTCGGGCGGTCGTTTGGTTTGTCGGTCATATCTATGATACGACGAATGATGATGATGATGATGATGATGATGAAGATGACGAGAGAAACGTGCGCGCGGTGTACACATATCAAAGTCAAGTGCCAAAGACTCACAGTGGAGCACCAGCAGCACCATTGCCTCACCAGCACAAGTACCAGCAGAGGCAATGGCAGGCAGTAGTAGTTGTAGTAGTTCAGGCACTAACATTAAAATATATTCACACGTAATTTGGCTGCGCAAACTTTTCCACACACACACACACTCACAAACACTTATATATGTATAAATCTATATAGAAAGCACCACACACATGTGCACAGATAATAGATCACAATGACACAAGTTATATAGAAGGTACATTTTAAGTAAAGACGACGATGACCAAAAAGATGGTGTATTTCTTATTATACTTCAACAACAACATCCAAAACGCATAGCTTATGTGCATTTCATTTCATGGGCTCAGGTCATGTTAGCACCAACACTCTACCACATTACAATTCAGCTTTCATCTCGTCATTTTGATATAACATCAACTTACCTTTTAAAATCTCTCATTAGACGTCTGCGTGCGGGTGTTGACATATTACACTAGCTTCAGCTTCTTTCCGTTAATTGTTCAATTGTTCTTATTTAATTGCTGTTAGTGCATATAATAATTCACGTATGCAGCAACAACAAACGTTATTTTCAATTTATTTTTTATTTTGTAATTGAGGACAGCAGCAGCGAAATTTTTTCTATACAGTCATACACACAACAACAACACACACATACAAATAAAATGAACTGTACGAAAGTGTTGACAAATGCCACACGATTTACTTAATACTAATATTTAGTGTTGACAACTAACACATACTGAACAAAAATTGTGTTTGCCTATAGAAAATGTACGAGTGTAAGCGAGATAAATATAGTTTTATTAGCATAATTTTAGTGTTGAATTGTATTAAATTATCGATGTCACTGCGTAAATATGCGTAAACTTATTAAATGATTATCAAAACTGTTTGACATTTTTAAAATAAGCATCCATCCACCACATGGTTACTTGTTAAAGTTTGTACTGATTATTTTAGATATTTGATAAACATGTGTTCATGTGTCAGAATTTTTACGTTTATCAGCACCGTGAAATAAATTTTGAGAAAAAAAATTTATTCTACAAATCGTAATGATTTAACTGTGCAGTTATAATAATACTCATTAAATGTTTCACAATTTTTTGAAATGTTAATACTCTTTTTAAACCTCTTTATTGATATCACATAAGACAAAAACTATCTTCTAGAAGCCTCAACAGTCTCCAAAACTTCATCAACAGGCAATTCAATATTAACAGCAGACAATGCCTCGCGTATCCATGTGGGAATAGCCTCACCAACAAAATGTCGACTCATAAAATCACGTACATAATCTGGAAACTTATCGCTTATGATAGCCTCACGCATTTCTCGCATTAAACGCAATTGATAGGCAATATTATGAATACTTAGTAAACTGCAAGAGACACTTTCACCAGTCGCAATGTGATGGAGATATGAACGTGTATACGTTTTACAAGTGCTGCAATTGCATTTGTCATCTATGGGTTGCATGTCTTGCTTGTATTTCGGTTGTTTCAAATTCATTTGACCAGTTGCCACTAGGGCACAACCAAAGCGAGCCGTACGCGTTGGAAACACGCAATCAAACATGTCAATGCCAAGCGCAACACAAACAACCAAGTCTGCAGCAAAACCAACGCCCATTAGATAACGCGGTTTATTCTTTGGTAGACGATCTGTGCACACGTGCACTGTACGCCAGAAATCATGTTTGCACGTCAAGCCACCCACTGCATAACCACGCACCATACGCTCTGTCAAGGCACTGACACACTGCTTTCTTAACTCAATATCCAGACCTCCTTGTACTATGGGAAACAAGCTCTGATCATCATCACGTTCATTAGCCTCTAGGCAACGATCCACCCATCGTATTGTACGATGCATTGCTTCTTCCACACGTGGTCCTGTCGTTGTTGTTTTCACCACATCATCCAACTGCATCATAATATCGGCACCAATTGCATTTTGCAATTGTATAGAATGTTCTGGCGTCAGCATGCATTCAGAATTATCAAATGGTGAACGAAAATTGACACCATTTTCATCAATTTCAGCCAATTGAAGTAATGAGACCATTTGAAAGCCACCAGAGTCTGTGAGAATTGAACGCGGCCACCCCATGAAATTATGAAGGCCACCAGCTTTGCGTAGAGTCTCAATGCCTGGCCTCAAACCCAAATGATATGTATTCCCCAGAAGTATTTGGCAGTTAAGTTCAATAAGTTGATCAGGTAATATGCCTTTCATCGTTCCTTGTGTCCCAACTGGCATAAATACAGGCGTTGCAACTTCACCATGCCGCAAAGTCATCAAACCGGCACGTGCTTTTGTTGTCGAACACTCAGCAATGACTTTATAAGTCAAAGGTGGAACTTTCGATGCAATATTTGTAGTCATTTTTTCTTATTACAAATAATTTATAATTAAATAATTTTGTTTGTAAACAAATTGACCAAAATCGCGTTAATTAAAATGCCGTCATCTGTTTAGATGACACACGCATACACGTGGAGAGATCTGTTTGTATCGAGATGTGTACGTGTGTTGTATAGTGAGAGAGAGCAAGGCATGAAAAGGCAGCAAAGAGAGAATAGAGTACAAAATGCAGCCCTGTGTTTTTTGAGCGGCAATTTTGATTCGAGGGAATTTCTCATTTGTGGGAGGGATATTTTTGCTTTTTTTGGTTTATACTAAAATTATGTGCATTTTTGTACTTTTATTTACTTTATAAAAAATATATAAATTAATAAAATATTTTATTATTTCGAAGAAGACACTTGTGTGTGATTGGTATGTAAATGTTTCGTTTTTTTTTGGACGGAATGTTTCTGTTACTTTATGCTTAAAACTCTATTTAAAAGACGTTGAAGGAAATGTAATTACATATTCGAAGTTTCAGGCTTAAAATTATATGTAGTTCCTTCGTAGTTCACTGTATAAATACCATTTAAGGCATCAATAGCTCAATATGGGGATTTTGAACAATCAAAAAGATTTGATATTGTGAGAAGACAACCAGCCAGCAATAAGCCTTTAATAAAATTTAAAATTATAGAACAAATAATAGAAGACAAAGTCAATTCTTCTCTTACATTATATGACATCCAAACAAAATCTAGAAGAGCTGAAAAGGTTTGTTCAAGCTGTAAGGGAATATGGTTTTAGTTTTAATAACATTCCATTAAATATTAACATCTAGTTGGACACTCACATAGATATAATAGCCGCCAATAAGCCAGAGACCCCAACAAAATTGGAAGAGTATGGCAAGACCCACAAGGAAAAGCCATGGCAAAAGCCAACCGCGTGTGCTTAATTGAGAATTTGACATTATTAAGGATTTTTCAGACGAAGACTCACTCACTTACCTAATTTTAATGCCATAATAGACAAGATATGAAGAAATTATAATGAGTAGAAAATAAATAATGAAAAAGCCACCTGCTATGGGCATAGAACTGCGTATGTCTGTCTCAAAGAGCGGTGAATACAATTGTGCACTTTCCCCACCAGCAAGCATATAACAGATCTAGAAAAGTCATACCATTTTATTGACCACTCCGACAGATTCCTCCTTATTCACACTTACCAATGTGATCATGACCACTGAAAGCGCAGCCGTGTAAGCCGCAACTGCATAGCTACCTGTGCGCACATTATTTGACCAAATGATTGGTGACCAACAAGAACTTAAAACAACCATTGCACTAAATTGAAAACACTTTTCATTAATAATAAATTGAATTAAAAAAACAGTTTTGCCAATAGAAGAATCTTTTGGGTTTCGTCAGCAGCAATAACAATCACAACAACAACAACAACAAAAACGATGCGACAGAAGTCAACGCCCAAAGTTAGAAATTTTGTTTTAGACCCAAAAGATTTCACCGACTGACAAAATAAACACTTTACTCAATATTCAACTCACCAAATTTATATCTTTAATTAGTGATTTATGGAGAAGAATAATTTTCTATAAATTAAATTAAATTTATTATTAATTACAAACATAAACAAACTAATCAAAAAGCGAGTAGCGCTGCCCGTCAGAGTTTTGGTTTATTTGCCAAGGGACGGCGCAGCAAAGAAAATGTGCATGAAAAAGCAAATACTAAAAAATACCATGACAAACCAGGGATGCAGTAAAATAAATCAAGTTACAAAATGCCGTTATGATTTAAATTGTTTCCACAGGAAATTGAAGAAGTTCAAAATGTATTTGTTTTGATAAAAAATATTGCAATGAAAATAGAAATTATTTAAAGAAACTAATATGCTTTTCATATTAAAATTATGTAAAATTAGGAAAATATAACAACTTTTTTTTTAAATGAAAATGATGTAAATTCTCTTGCTAAAATGTATGTACCCTAAAATACAAATTGAAGGGTATTCACAATGAATTGAATGCCCAAATTTGGCTACAAATGCACGCATAATCCACCAAAACAATGCATTTTGAAAAGAAAAATCTTAAAGTAAATAAAATACTTTTTTTTTTTTTTTTTTTGTTGTGTCTTGTTTTATGAAGAACTTGGCTCCGCAAGGCATTTAAAAAAATAAAGAAAAAGGGAGAAACATTAAAACAATGGCATATGCCATCAAACGGCGCCTAAAATCAACTTTTGTATTTTATATTTATATACAATTTTTGCACTACACCCCTCACACATTTCAATTCTTTTTTGTGTTATGTTATTTTGGTTTTGCTTTGTTTTTGTTTTCGCCTACTTAAATTACGCTCAAGATAAAAAAGATGATGATGATGAAGAAGGAGAACAGAGAGCAAAAAAAAAAAAAATTAAAATAAATCTGCGGTTTCGTTATAATGTAACGGTTTCATTAAAAGCATGAGGGGTTTGGGATGTCGGTTTGTTGGTTGGTTGGTTGGTAACATTGCATTGTTTTAGTTAAACACACAATAAGAGACATCACACAAACATGCAGTCAAATACATGCATGTGCATGAGCAAGTGTATGTGCGTGTGCATGTTAACAAAAGTTCAACCGCTGATCTTCAAATGTGGCTAACTGCAAAGCCAATTGAACCTGCGGCTAAGCCAAGAAACAAATGAACGACACTTTGTGTTGTGTCGCTTTGTCAAGTTGTTTGTCAGATGAAAATTTTATGTGATGATTTATGAGAAGAACAAAATTAATATTTTATTAATAAGAAATTGATTTGCTTTTCATTTTGTTTAAGCTTTTTTTATAAGAATATTTACTTTAGTAGTTTGATTACTTCAAAATCAAAAGTCACTGATACAAAGTGATAAAAAATCGGACAAGTGTGTGTTACACTCGTACACGGAGGGTTTCGTACCAAGTTGGCGAGCAAAATTCCTGTTCCTGTTTCTTTGTCACTTGGGCTGCAATATTACCTGCTATGGGCCTCTAATTTTGTATTATTGATGATATTAAAGTTAATTTTTTCCATTCAGTTTTTTGGGTATGTTTCAGTGATATAGTTGTTTAACTCAAAATTAAAGGGTAGTGTTCTGGAAAGGAAGTATTGGAAATCGTCATGTAAATGTTCCTGAAGTGTATAAAGACCCATTTATTGCTTTACAAATGTATTAACCAAAGTGTGTTAACATTAACTTTGCTTGCAGTTTAGTTCAATATTAAGTAGATAATTTAAATTAGTAACACAATAATTACGTGTTAATACAATTAAACTAGAGGAACCAACAAAAAAGTTATACGAAGATGAAGCTATTGACTGCTCTGTTGTTTCTGCTATCATTCGTTTTTCGATTGCAGCCACATGAATTCATTTAACAAGTGCACTTTTGTCGTATCTAAGACAATAGAATACACAAATACACACTCATACATACATACATAGAATAATTTTTTCGCCGCCAATTCGCTCATTCAATCTTTTTGGCGGCAAAAATTCAATTGAAATCATAAAATTCCACTCAAACCTGTGTGTTCGATCATATGGTTGTGTTTTGCTTTCTTTGTTTTGATCTAACAATTCTATTTTTATGCTACAGATTCTGTTGTGATGCCTCTCTCCTCTTACGCATTTATGCATTTTAGTATTTGCAGTGATAATACACTTTTTCCTTTGCTGATCAGGAATAATAATAAACAGTTTGTTGAAACTTACTCACCTCCTTCTTTTTGTTAATTTGTGGGGCAAACATTTTAATCCGGCAAGTGATTTTGTTTGATCCATACAACATCAAACTAGCAATCATTGCTTCCAAGCCTTTTATACAGAATCTGTCACTATTAATACTAATAAGTATAATAAGAAGTACCACCGGCTGTACATCTGTGCTGGGTTACCATCACCCAATCAAAGAAGATGGCACACCTAGGTCTCATCCTGGATCAAAGGCTTACTTTCGGTCAGCACAACAGTCAGTGTTATTTAGCTGCCGAAACAAATTTATCAGGCTGCTCATCGGAAGAAGTTTACTGTCTCTCTCGGGAACAAGCTCACAACCTACGCCCAAATCATTGTCCCTGTATGGAAATATCCAAATATCCATCCAGATATGGGGAACCGCTGCTAAATTCCAACAGAACAGGATTCAAGTCTTGCAGAACAAGGCATTGCGCATAATGACAGGATGCCCAGAAAATCTACCCTGCCGATCGCCACACTAACCGATATAGCGACCTTCTGTTGGCAACCGTTTAGTTAGATCGCAGACCAATGCAACTCCAATCCGGAGCCTCAAAAGACTCACATTTTCACTCTTTACTGCAATGGAGCACACAACACATTAGGCACAAAACCTGCCTCCCTAGGTCTTGAGTCATTTAATTTCATTCTTTTTAACAAGATATTAGTCTGGCGTATTATAGGGCATAAAGAGCTCTGTTTCGCACTTAATAAATAAATGATAATAATAATGATTGCAATAATTTCTGACAACACAAAATCAAAATTTGTATAACGGTATTGGAAAATTAATCAATTATTTTACAAAATCACTCAAACCAATCCACTACACTTGAACTGGCTGATCTTTACGAATCACTCAAAGCTTGTATGAGTTGGTTTGGTGCAACATCGAACCACCAAGCAACCATTGCCTCAAACAAACAAAAATTTTGTAAGACCTCGTTCGTGATCGTTGCGATCGCATTGTGTCCGTTAAATCTTCTTTTCCCCTCGCGTGACTCCGAATTCGCCTAAAGCCCATTCCAACACCAATTTCAAGTAACCGACTCCGAATCGCATAAACAACGATCACTCGCTACTTTTTCGATCTCTACCGGTACTCTCTGCTCTTTCTTTAATAATCGAGATTTTCATTTTAACGAAAGTGGGTCTACGCGCGCCATTTTTTCGACCGTCGGCAAATTTACGAAAGTTGAAAAATTGTTTTGAAAATCGTTTTAAAACTAATTATATATAAGTAATTCAATTTTTCAATTTTTTCCATTAATTAATTAATAATTATTTTCGAGATATGTGAAAAGTTGAAAATTTAGCAGTTGGAATTGTGTGTGTGTTAAATTAGATTAAGAACTAAAGATTGTTAATTGATTGTTTTTGTGAGAAATTATGCATTTATTACAATAATTTCAATCTTCATAAAATTTAGAATAAAAAATCCAAAAATTAAATAAATTGATTAAAGAAATTTGACTCTTAAAGAAAGCATACACACGCGCTCCGTCGGCATTTACGAAAGTTGAGAAGTAAAAATAATAATTAAATATTAAATTAAATAATATTGGTAATGATTTTTATTATTTGAATCTTCGAAATTTGATTTTTAAAGCCGTTTTTTTTTCAGCCATCGGCAAAGTAGAATAATTGTTTTAAATAATATTATTAATTTGAATTTTCCAATTTTGTCCTTTCATAATTGATAAATTAATAAATAATTAATAAAATTCGGCAATTGAAGAAAGCACAACTGAGCGATTTGTTCGGTCTAATAAGTGTATTATTTTTAGTAGTCCTCAGATTGTTCTTTGCATTGTCTTTTGTTTTTTTGAATTTAAATTTGTCCAAGTTGCGCTAGTTCGATTGATCTATTATTCATTCGCTTTAATATTTATTTATTTAGAATATTAACTATACATTTTAAGTGGCTTCCTTGTATTTGGATGCTACATTTTGTTTTTTGGTTGCTCTATGAAGCAAAAAGTAAAGTTTTCCTTTTGCGATATTTGGTAGTTTTGTGTATGACGACAATATCAAAAAAACTGACAAACTGAATGAAGTTACAAGGAAAAAAAAAAAACAAACAGAAAAATAACAAGAAAAACAAACAAAATAACACCGGAAATATTTGTTGCAGTTTTTATGAAACGAAATTTAAATTTTTGCATAATTTAATAAAAATTAAAAAAACAAATAAAATAAAATGAAAATTCAACAAAAATGTGAACAAAAAACAAGTGGAATTTTTATATATAAAAAAGAAAAAATAATGAATTAAATAATTAAAATAACAAAAATTGCATCCAACTGTTTGCCTACATAACTTACAAAATTGTACTTGCGTGTGTGTGTGACAAGAGAGAGAGAGTGTAAGTGTGAGAGTGTATAATTTTATTTATATTTGTAAAACACACAACCAGAAACAAAACAAAAAAAAAAACTGTTGCATCTTCTTCAATTGCAACAGCAAAATAACATAAAAAATACAATATATAACGCAAGCAAATACAAATAAAAACAAAACAAAAACAAAAGCAAAACTTTGCTTTTACATTTTACTTTATATTTTATTGCATTGCATTGCATTGCGTGTGCATGCAAAAGACATGATGAATGCGTTGAGTGGGCTGCCTTAGTCGTCTGGCTCTCTTGTGAGGGTGGCGACGGGAGAGCGAGCAGCAGAACAAACAGCAAACATAGCAACAACAACAACAGTGAGTAGTGTATTGCTATTGCTGTTGTTATTATTGTTGTTGTTGTTGTTGTTGTTGTTAGTATTTGCATTGCTTTGGCTTGCTAACATTGCAAGTGAAAGAAGACAAATTTTTGGCGTAGGCATCATCATCATCATTGGGAGTAGAAGAAACAAGAAATGAATTGTACCAACAACAAAATGAGGACTTTTTCTCTTGTTGTTGTTCTTGTCGTGTGTGTGTGTGTGTCTGTCATTTATTGTTGTTGTTGTTGTTGCTGTTGCTGTTGCTTTCTTGGTTAATTTTTTTGTTTTCTTCTGTTTTGCCTCAAATTGAATTGAGATGCGTGCATTTTAAGACATTTTTCTGTGTTTCTTTTTTTTTTGGTTATTTTGTTGTCTCCCAAAGCAAAAATGCGTGCATTCACAACAACAACAACAACAACAAGAACAAGAAACAACATGATCATAATGATGAAGAACAACTGCAACAAGTACAAATTAAGTTTGTGTTTTTTATGGTTTATTAGTCACTTTGATGGTGTCTATAATCTTTTTCTTTTGCTTATTTGGAGTGGGAGGTGGAGGGGAATTGGTTCCATTTAATGTTTCTTTTTTTCTTTAATTTTTGGGTGATTTTTCTCACATTTTTTTGATGTTATTGTTGTAGATGTTGTTATTGTATTTGATCATTGTGGCGAATATATAATTACAAGTAATTCATGCACTCGTTGTATTTGTTGTTGTTGTTGTTGTTGTTGTATTGTAATTTCTTTTCCAATTTATTTTCATTTATGAAATGATTTCTTACGCAAAAACACAAATTCAGGTGAATCGAAATATGCATGTGCATAGTACATAGCAGATTGTTTTATATCTGTTTTGTATCTTTCACTTGTATCTGGCATTGCTGATTCGCACGTTCCCCAAAAGAACAACAACAACAACAATGTACAGACAAAGAAGAATAAAAAATACAATCCAGAAGACAGACAGACATACAGACATACAGACAGTCAGACAGATAAAGAGGCAATTGTGGTAAAGAAACATAGTAGTACATAATTTGATGCAATTTTGAAAAATGAAATTCCCATGTATTTTTATATTTGGGTTTTGAATTCTTTTTAAATTTTATTACTAAAAGCTGAAAAATTGTTTCATCTTTCATTTGAATGCAGAAGCTGCAACAGAAACAAAAGAGAAGATATTGTTATCTTGAATTAAAATAAAGACTTTTCTTTTTTTTTTTTTTGATTTCTTTCTTTCTCTGCTGCTTGCCTCATTACCTTGTCTCATTATCAAAAATTGTATGAAAAAATTACAAAAAAATTTCTGTAGTACGCGCTTTATTTGTTAAACAAGAAGAAAACCTCGAACGAATCAACAAGAAAACAAACTAAAAAACACAAACACAAAAGAAAAAAATATTGTAGTAAGAAAGACATCACAACAAGCATGAATATTTTTGAGATACTCGTACTTTTGTGTTGTTGTTGTTGTTGTTTCTGTTGTTGCTGCTGCTGGGCGCTGGGTTTCTTATGCGGTTTGCTATGATTGTTGTTTTTTGGGTTAACACTTTGTTGCTTTTACATGTTGTTCTTAAAGAAAAAAAAAGAAAAAAAAAACAGAAAACAGAAAACAGAAAATAAAAAAACTCACTTTACCTTCGAATGCAAAATATGCAAATAAAAATCAAGTATCTCATTATATAACAATAAACAATAACAAAATAGAAAAAAAAAGATTGTTAAAATGAGAAGATGAAAAAACACCTCACAAAATAAATGCAAATTTTAAACAAATAGAAAAATAGATCAAAACAATAAAAGTAAAAATAAAAACCCAATTATGACCAACTCAACAATTGAATTATAATAAAATAGTTAAACAAAAATAAAATCATAAAATTAGGCAAAGGGGGTTTTAAGGAAAACTTATATAAAAATAACATACAAATACTGAATACTGATGTTATGCAAATTGTTATTTTAAATCATGGGTTCCCAAACTTATTTCGTTTACCGCCCACTTTAAGCTTTCAAAAATTTGTAGTGTCCCTCAAAAATTCATAATTTTAAGTCGTCGGTCATTTTAAGTTTTCAAACAAGAAACTAAAAATAATAAAATCGGCCAAGTGCGAGTCAGACTCGTACACAGAGGGTTCCGTACCAGATTGGGGTTTGTATGGGAGGTACTCCCCCAAGAGGTCCGATTACTGATTCCAACAAAAAAGGTTTTCGAATAAGAACCTGAATTTTAATGGGGATTTGTATGAGACGTACCCTCCCAAGTTGTCCCATCAAACTGAAAGTTCGACACTAAAAGTTTCTGATTGACTTCCAACAACAAACCAAATCGTAGAGCTGCCATACAAACCTCAATGTTTCTTGTATGGGGACCCCTTTAAGTTTTTGAAAATTTTTCGAAATTCGGCTGACAAACTTATAATAGTATTCTCTGCGTGAAGAGGGTTAAGCAATCATCGGTTTAAGTTAGCGCCACGGGTTGGACAGCCCTTGTTTCGTATTTTCTCTGACATTAACATTTAACATGACATTTCTAATCGAATCGACCAATGTATTGTAGAATATGTAATGAAGAAGGGTAGGATCAGGTAGGATCGTTTACTATAGCTCTATGAGGGCTTAATTTGGACCATACCATCCACCAAGTCATTTTCTTTAACGTTGTATTTTGGTAAGATTCGTCAGCTGTTCCTCATAGTCGAATGCCGTAAATCCAAGCAGCCTTAACATAAGTATGGCTTTGTACACTCTACATTTGTTTTCTAGACTGAACCAGAATTTTCGTCCAAGTTGCTGACTTTTGGCTATAAAGCGCTCAGTCATCAGTTTATCAAGTCACATGCCTTAAAATACTTAACTTTGTTTCTTTTGGGTATTACAACTCCGTTGAAGGGGGTACGATGATTGCCTTTATGTCGAAGTGCAAATAAAATACAGACGGACTTATCTGTGTTTACCGTTATGTTCCATTTGAACACCCATCTTGGATATATGTTTCTTTTTTTGGTTATGCTAACAAGGAGGGAAAATCTTCGAAAGATACTCTCATGGCTCGTGCCACAAGTTATGTCGGATTTCTACCGACTAAAAAGCCCTCTATCATCGCAAACCCCTCGTACTCCGACGAAACTACCAAAGCATTTCTACGTAAGGGGGGGATATTGTTGAGCAATTGTGTTGCAACTCTTGTTCTGGGGGACTTTTACCAGTAATCAGGGAACCCCTTGAACGATAAGAAGAAGACTGGGTAACAAATTTCATCTCAATAGTTTAAAAATTAAGAAGTTTGATTTAGCATAGAAACAGACGCAGTAGTCTAGGTCCATTTGACTCTTGTACTATAGGTATACATAATCGTATATATGTAAACATTATAGGGTCTCCAATAAAAAAACATAAGAGCAAAGTGACATTTGGGAAGATATAAAAAGAATAAGAAAACATTGCCATTTCAAGATTTTGCTATTTCAGTGCAGAAACTCTACTATTAGTGGTAATAACATACTCTATGTTTTCATTTTCTCTTCTGTCTCCGAATCATCATCATCATCAATATAAATTAACTGCTACTTACAATTCACATTGTTTTGAATTTTGTTTAAGATTTTATTTGACGTTATTTATTTGACTCAATTGATTTTTTTTTTTTTTTTTCGTTTTGTTTCGATTGTAAAGTATCTATCACATAACCTATTATTATACTTAGTTGCTGGTGTTCCTATTGTTGCAGCATCTATCTACATACTCAAAAAAAAAAAAAAAAGAAAGAAAAGAAAACCACAAATACACTTACACTTAGATACTTTTTAAGGTGGCTAACACTTTGGCGTATTTCGTCTGTCCGTCGTTGGTAGTCTGTTGGTGTCTGTCTGTCTGTCTTACGTGCGTTTTTACAACGCAATCGATTGCTTGTGCTCAGCGTTTGCCTTAACTCATTGACGACGACGACGACGACGACGACGACTGACTTTGGTAAGTTTATTTGTTTTTTTGTTGAACGAGTATCTTTTTTACTTTTCTTTTATTTCATTTTGTTTTTATTTATTTATTTATTTTTATACATCTTATTGGTATCCTCTTATTTGTCTGTCTGTCTGTCTTTCGGTCTGTTTGTCTGTCAGTCCATTTGTCTGCCTGTATATCTTTTGGTTAGTGATTTGGTTTTGCACTTTAAGTGTAGTACACATCTCTCTGCTTTTACAGTTTCTTCAGTTTGCCTTTGGCCTGCCATGTGCCTCTTTTTAGTAGATTTTTGTTGTTTTATTTTCTTTTTTGCATAAGCGCAAAGCATTTGTTCGCGCATATTTTTCCTACATTTTGTATTTGGGCCAGTGTTTTCTTGTTGCTGCTGCAACATTGATTTTAAGTGTATATTTTCTTTTTTATTTTTTCAATTTCAAAATTGGGTCATATTTTCAAAATTTTCATAATCAAAAACTTTGACATTATCCACATTTTGTTAAAGTAATATGAATTAACTTTTCTTTATCTCTTTGATTGTTGTTTATTCAAGAAATCCATCCATGAAGCAACATTTGGTTCATAGAAATCAATATACATATAGAGATACTTTTTCTTTAGGCGATTGCAACTGCATTTCATATTTTCCACTTGTTTGGATAGTTTTTGTGTGACTTTAATATTGAAGAAAATGAAATTTCTTACAAATTTCTTGTGTGTGTTCCAAATGGATTTTTTGGTTTTTTTGGGTAAAGAAAAATATCTTATTATTGATAATTAAAATATCTTCATAGTATAATTAAAAGTGTTGAAACTTGGACAAATTTAATTATGAAAAATGAGAAAAAAATAAACTTAACGGTTGCTAAAGACCCTCAAAATATCTTTTACTATTGTAATATCCAATGATGATGATTATGTTGATGATGATGATGATATGCTTGATTTAATTTAATTGGCACGCTTTCTTCGTATACTATTAGCTAAAGCATTTCTTCCCATTATTATGGTTGTTTTTGTTTTTGCTAAGCGATCCCATTTTGTTTAATTGTTTAAATTTTTCATGTTTCCAATTGTTTTTTTTTTTTACCAATTTATTCAAGGTCTTTAGTTTGAAAAATTGATACCCCAAAATACTCACACACTTGTAATAAAAAAACCATTAAAAACTGAAACACAATAAGACATAAATTTCAATACTCAGCTTCCGAAAATACAATACAAGTAGTCTCAGATTTCCTTGAAGCACTAAAGGTTTTATATCATTATTGGTTTAGCATCATTAGTATTTGAATGATGAACTAAGAAAAAGAAATTATATTCCATATTTTTGGGACTTATATCAATTTATCAATAGTTGTAGGCTTCTTCGGAATAGTTAGAAGCTTTCTTCGTGTAACAAAGAACCTTGACATATATAGTGTACTCTTAATATAGAAAGAACAATGTCATTCCTCAAGACCTTTAGATCTCTATGGTGAAAGATGAAACGATAGATTCAACGAGCAATATACTGTACAACTGGAAATTCACCCAAATGATTTTGACATAGACTGTAGTGCAGGGTTCTCTAACCGGCGGCACAATTCAAGTGTGAGTGCAGATAATTTCTTGAAAAAATCTCATTCTCTTCTTTTTTTCCTCGGTGTAATTAACTGGAATGTATTGACTTAATGCTTGGAAAAACCATTTATAAAAAATTGAGCTCAAATTGAAAAATGAGCCAGGTGCGAGTCAGAGTCGTACATGGAGGGTTCCGTACAAGATTGGGGTTTTTATGGGAGGTACTCTCTAAATTTCAGTTCGATAGTCCAAAAAACAAAAAAGTTTTTCTAATAAGAACCTGAATTTTAATGGTGAGTTTGTATGGGAAGTACCCTCTCTAGTGGTCCGATCAAACTGAAATTTCGACAATATAAGTTTCTGGTATGTAGCCACCAACCATCCAAATTTCAAGATCGTGGGAGTACTGGATCGTATAGCTAACATACAAACCAAAATGTTTCTTGTATGGGGACCCTTTTAAATTTTAAAAATATTTTAGTTTTAGTATTTGCTGCTGATGCCCGGATAGAACTACATATTCTGTGAAAATTTCAACTCTCTAGCTATTGCAGTTTATGAGGTATAACCCGAGGACGGACGGACAACGAAGTCTCTGCAATAGGGTTCCTTTTGGTACCCTACGGGTCCGGAACCCTAAAAAGAGACCTCAAAATTTGAACACTTTATACTTGCGGCCCAAATTACCATGTCTTCTTGCAATGCGGCTCAGGAAATTGAAAAGTTTGGACACTTACTACCGACTCTACTCTATTCATACATCCTTCAATGAATCTCTGAAAATAATTATAATTGTTTCTTGCGATTGGAGCAATTACCATACTGTAGATCAGTCGTTTAATTTATTAGTGTTTAAGTCTACAAACAACTGTTTTAATCTATTCACTTGTACAGTTTACAGTCATTACGTCTCCCAGTGGTAAAATCTTCAGTATTGTAATCAGAATAAAATTTTCTACAACAAAAGATTTCAAATACTCGAATTTATGTCATGATAATATGATTTTTTTTATCAATTATGTGCATTTCTTTCATTTCATTTTCTTTACATTTTCACCGTTAATAATTTTAAAAACTATCTATCATGTAATAAACTATTGTATAATAGAATCCCTACAAAATTACTTGAGAAAAACTTCAAAACTCTTAAATGTTTGTAGATTCACTAAAGAAAAAAAAAAAATTCCACAAATATCCGTTACGCCTCAACAAATGTTGCATGCTTTCTTATCTAACTTACTGTTGCTCTTCTCATGTTGATGTTGCTCTTGTTGCAGTTATCCTTGTTGTTGTTGTTGTTGATGTTGTTTTTGTTGTTAGATGCTGGAAACAATTTAAAATCTCGCACATTGTAACACATCGTCACGTGTAAGTACACCCTACACTCGTTATTGGACTGACTATCATCTATCTCTACTCTTGGTCTACAGTTTTGTCTGACTATGTGGTTGTTGTTGTTGTTGTTGTTGTCTGGTTGTCTGTTTGCTAGTTGCCTGGCAGCATGCATGCATTATGCGTTGGCCCTCTTTGAGTCAACAAAAGTCATCACTTATTGCCTTTTCACGTTTCCTGTACCACATCAGCAACATCAAGTTCCTTCTTCATTTCTTTTTTGCTTTGGCTTTCGTTTACTCTTTATCCAAGTGGTGGATGGATATTTAATTTTGTAAGACTTAATTTCTGCACTAAAGTTGTTGTTTGCCACATTTTATTTGATTTGCGCAAATAATGCTCTACAGTCTTTCCAGAGGAATGAAAAGAGGGGGGCACAAGTCGCTGGAGTTGGACAAACTTAGAACACCAAGGAAAAAACTTACGACTTACAAGCGAGCGCACAAGCAAATCGAATAAACATCTCTCAAATGGACATTGGACTGAACTAAACTAAGCTTAATTCAACTGATCTGAGTTAGTAGTACCACATATCCATGGTGATGATGATGATGATGATGATGATGATGCTGAACCTTACTTTGCATACTTGAAGTTTGTAGTATGTAGCAAGGTGTATGCACACTCAATCTTGGGTAATGGTAGAGTTGTAGAGATATGTATGTGCAACACATTTGATGTTTGCCTGTCGTCGACCAGACACAGAACAGTCAAGTCCAAGTTTATTTACTACAAACATTTTGTGTGTACGAGTAGATCGTTTGTTGTTTGGTTGGTTCTTTTGCTAACTGCGATCTAAACGGATTCCTCTCATGACCATGATGACCATTTGCAGCATTTATACGCTCGATCAGAAACGCATTGAAGCATGCAAACGGAAAACATAAGTGAACTGATTCGCTTTTAGTATAGAAAAAGAACTTAAATCAGAGGAAGATGAATCAAGTAAAAAAAAAAACCACCGGGATTTATAAACAAAAATCATCATCATCGTTGTCATCATCGTAATCATCAAGCTTAGCTCAACATGTTTAATGCTTATCCTTTATACTCATGTTTAGTTTCATCCTCGTTGTACCATTGCTCCTGCTGCTGTTACCGTTGATGATGTTGCTTTTACTGGCATTTGCTTGTCAGCAACATGTTGAGCGATTACTGCTGCTGATGCTGCTGATGAAGCTGCCTGTCGCAACTATAAGTTTGCTGTGTTTCCTCTACTAAACATAACACACAACACAACACAACACAACTCAACTCTACTCATATTCATATCAGAATCGTTCACTCAAATATGCTTAGTCATAAAAACCCTAAAATCCACTTTTAAATAAAATTCTTTCTTATGATTTCAGTTTATTTTTGAAGTGAAACTTCTTTAGCGAAGTGTAGTAAATCCAAAAATCATGAAAATGAAATGTGACAAAAATCAAAATTTTACGATGTTTTTCTTATATTGCAGCTATTTAGGCAAATACAATATGGAAGTGAAACTTCTAAAGTAGATGGTCAAGTAAATAATATAGAATATTGTAGTGTTATATTGTTTTGAATACAATACAAGAGGAAGAAGAGACGCCAAATATGAACTATGAAACTGGTGAAATTCACCTAGGACGTAAATATTTAAATGGAGGTTTAACGAGTCTAAATGTGTTTACAAATTAAAAAAAAAAAATGGAAATATGTGTGTATAAAGCTTACACTGAATCTGGAATGGCGAAGACATTAACAACCTGTGGTAACATTTTCCGATGTATGATTGGCTATATTTATCATTTCATCATCCTCACTTGAACTTGAAAAATAAGTTAAATTTTATACTAGCCATTTTATGATAATTTATTGTGAAAAAGATCAAACACAAAATGCACCAGTGCTGCCAGGTTTCATTTGTTTCTTTTCTTCGTCGTTTCAATGTATTTCAGAAATACGAATTTTTGAACGGAATGGCCCTGATAATTTAAGTTAATCATGACAAAGAATAAGTCAAAAATAAACTACAAAGAAGGATATCTACGACTATGCTGAAGATGAAATACCCTTCACGGGATTTGTATGGGAGGTACCCTCCTTAGTGCTCCGATTCGGGTGGTTCCGACAAATGTACTGCATATGGTAAAGAAAGATTCGTGCAAAATTTCAGCCCTCTAACTCAAAAACTGAGCGACTAGTTTGCTTACATACAGACGGACAGAC
Source organism: Amiota minor (assembly GCA_037043295.1). Classification (NCBI taxonomy): domain Eukaryota; kingdom Metazoa; phylum Arthropoda; class Insecta; order Diptera; family Drosophilidae; genus Amiota; species Amiota minor. The sequence goes on along the minus strand of JBAMAW010001470.1, from coordinate 799,561 downwards.
GGGCATGGCTTAATCAATTCGTCTTATCGAGCTGATCAAGAATATATACACTTTATGTGGTGTCTCCTTCTGCCTGTTACAAACTTCATGACAAACTTATAATACTATTCACTCCCGTGAAGAGTATACAAAGAGAGGGCGATCAAAAATTACTGCCTTAACTTAAATTAAGCTAAGTTAATAAACAAATAAAATAATAAATAATAAATAAAATCAAAGTCATTAATACTGATCCAATAATATAATCAAAAGTCAAAAGTAAAACCGTTAGTCCTTTTGCATCTTTAGACGGATTTTAAAAATTTTGCAAAACAGGCAAAGTAAAATAGTGTTGGTTATGTTAGTTGGCCAAAAGTTCTTGTGGGGGAAAACTTAAAGTATAGAAAAAATGTCTTTGCAGATTTACGACAGCTCGGAATGAGAATGATGAATTGAGGGGATGATGGTGGAGCAATATTTACAATGAATATTGGAGTCAGCTTTAAATTAAAAAGAACAAAAATATTTATTTATTTACTATTTATTTTATTTTAAGGGAACAAGTAAATAATAGGGAGTATGTACTAAAAGAAAAACATTTATGAATGTAGGTAATGGGAATAATCGATCAACTAATAGTATTAATGATTTAGATTTGATTGAAAATATTGGATGATAAGGAAGTTTATAGTGGTTATTTTGTTTTCTGTAGATTTATTTATAAGGAACGAAAATATTATTTAAAAAAAGAAAAAAAAAATGTTTATAAAAAATACAAGAAAATGGTAAAAATGAAAAAAGGTTCTTGGTGCGCTTTAGATGATATGTTTATTGACGTAAACTTTATAAGGAACGAAAATATTATTAAAAAAAAGAAAATATTTACAAAAAATAAAAGCAATGAATGATTAAGTAAAAACGTAGAGTGTTGAACTATTATTGCACAACTAAGTATAAGAAAAAAAAATCAAAAATATTAAATTAAATATTCTCTTACTATAAAATCGAGTTATTTAGATAAGGAAAACAAGAATGTGCGAATAATATAAAATCGAATTGAGAAAAATAAAAAGGAAGAAAATTCCGGGATTCGGGAAAATACTACAAGCTCGCCTTATTTACATAGAAAGAACAAAAATAATTTAAAAAAAGTTTACAAAAGAAAAATATGTCTGCAAATTCACGACAGCTCGGAAACTGAGGAATGCCATGCATAGCGGTCAATTATTTACAATGAATATTGCAGTAAGCGTTAGCTTAAAAAGAACAAAAATATTTATTTATTTATTATATTTTAAGGGAACAAGTAAATAATAGGGAGTATGTACTAAAAGAAAAACATTTATGAATGTAGGTAATGGGAATAATCGATCAACTAATAGTATTAATGATTTAGATTTGATTGAAAATTTTGGATGATAAGGAAGTTTATAGTGGTTATTTTGTTTTTTGTAGATTTATTTATAAGGATCGAAAATATTATTTAAAAAAAGAAAAAAAAAAATGTTTATAAAAAATACAAGAAAATGGTAAAAATGAAAAAAGGTTCTTGGTGCGCTTTAGATGATATGTTTTTTGACGTAAACTTTATAAGGAACGAAAATATTATTAAAAAAAAGAAAATATTTACAAAAAATAAAAGCAATGAATGATTAAGTAAAAACGTAGAGTGTTGAACTATTATTGCACAACTAAGTATAAGAAAAAAAAATCAAAAATATTAAATTAAATATTCTCTTACTATAAAATCGAGTTATTTAGATAAGGAAAACAAGAATGTGCGAATAATATAAAATCGAATTGAGAAAAATAAAAAGGAAGAAAATTCCGGGATTCGGGAAAATACTACAAGCTCGCCTTATTTACATAGAAAGAACAAAAATAATTTAAAAAAAGTTTACAAAAGAAAAATATGTCTGCAAATTCACGACAGCTCGGAAAATGAGGAATGCCATGCATAGCGGTCAATTATTTACAATGAATATTGCAGTAAGCGTTAGCTTAAAAAGAACAAAAATATTTATTTATTTATTATATTTTAAGGGAACAAGTAAATAATAGGGAGTATGTACTAAAAGAAAAACATTTATGAATGTAGGTAATGGGAATAATCGATCAACTAATAGTATTAATGATTTAGATTTGATTGAAAATTTTGGATGATAAGGAAGTTTATAGTGGTTATTTCGTTTTTTGTAGATTTATTTATAAGGATCGAAAATATTATTTAAAAAAAGAAAAAAAAAAAATGTTTATAAAAAATACAAGAAAATGGTAAAAATGAAAAAAGGTTCTTGGTGCGCTTTAGATGATATGTTTTTTGACGTAAACTTTATAAGGAACGAAAATATTATTAAAAAAAAGAAAATATTTACAAAAAATAAAAGCAATGAATGATTAAGTAAAAACGTAGAGTGTTGAACTATTATTGCACAACTAAGTATAAGAAAAAAAAATCAAAAATATTAAATTAAATATTCTCTTACTATAAAATCGAGTTATTTAGATAAGGAAAACAAGAATGTGCGAATAATATAAAATCGAATTGAGAAAAATAAAAAGGAAGAAAATTCCGGGATTCGGGAAAATACTACAAACTCGCCTTATTTACATAGAAAGAACAAAAATAATTTAAAAAAAGTTTACAAAAGAAAAAAAAAAATGTCTGCAAATTCACGACAGCTCGGAAAATGAGGAATGCCATGCATAGCGGTCAATTATTTACAATGAATATTGCAGTAAGCGTTAGCTTAAAAAGAACAAAAATATTTATTTATAATGGTTGATATATTTTTTACCATAAATTTCAAAAGGAACGAATTTATTATTGAAAAAAAGAAAAAAAAAAATACTTATAAAAAATAAAAGAAATTGGCAAATTGAATGCATGAAAAAAGGTTCTTGCTATCCTTTAGATGATACAAAATAAAATCGTAAATTAAAATATAATAGCAGAAACGATGAATGATTAAGTAAAAATGATGAACTCATGTTATATATCCAAGTATAAGAATACAAACCAAAAACATTTCATTGTCAACTACCAACGTCATTTATAAAATCGAATTGGGAAAAATAAGAAGGAAAAGTATTCCGTAAATTGGGGAACACATAATATTTATTTACAATGGTTGGCATGGTTTTGGACGTAAGTTTTAAAAGGAACGAATTTATTATTTAAAAAAAGAAAACAAAAACTTATGAAAAAATAAAAGAAATTGGCAAATTGAATGCATGAAAAAAGGTTCTTGCTATCCTTTAGATGATAGAAAATAAAATCGAAAAAAAATGTTTACAAAACAAAAAAAGAAAAGAAAATGGCAAATTGAATGCATGAAAAAAGGCTCTTGGTGCGCTTTAGATGACACAAAATAAAATAGAAAATTAAAATAAAATAGCTAAAATAATGAATGATTAATGATTCTTCACAATTTATTGAATTCTTTTGAAGTGAAACTTTTTTAGCGGCGTTGGGCAAAAATGTATACTAAAAATTTGCTTGAAAAAATACAAATCGTCACGTTTTGGAATCATCTGTATCTCATGAACCGCATTAGGTAGAGACTTCAAATTTTCACAGAATGTGTATTTCTATTGCCATATCCCCAACAAATAACAAATAAAACTTTTTGGAAAATCCACCGGAAAAGTCTCTGAAAAGAGATTACATTTCCATAACAACAACATGCAGTTTGTGTGTATAAAAATTTTCATAACAACAACATGCAAGCAAACAGCTTGTGTGTTGTACAAAAACAAGCGAATGTATGAAGTAAACAGATCAATATTTGACAATAAAAATGCATAAAAATTATTATAGATAAACATTAACAGCGGAATCCGCTTTCTAAATAACATTGCTATGATTTAATGAACGATGATGAACTCGTCATAGACGTTTGAGATTTTAGATGGTCTCCTGGTGAGGAAATCGTTAGGATGAAGTCTTTTAAGGCGTCTATGTGATGAAATGATGCTAAGGGAAGCTACCAGTGGGTTTGGATGGCGATGCAGTTTTTCGTTATATCTACTGCTGTGAAAATTTATTTCATCTAGCACAGTTGAAGTCTTCAAGTCTCGGTGAAGATTCGAGATTCTCATATACCACGGAGCTCCAGATGTCCGACAAAGAGCTTTGTTTTGACAGGCTAGAATCCTTTGAATATTCTAATAAGCAGTGGAATTCCATATCTGGATGCCATAGCGCCAGGCAGGAGCCTGCAATCTGCTGTTACCGAGAGAACAAGAAACACACAGAAGCTCGTTGATGATCTGATTTATGTGCAAAAGGGGACAGATGGCAAAAGTAAACACAACAACAACAATTAGACACGCCAAAGAAACCAAAAGCAATATACAGACGGACAGACAGACTGACAGACTTTGAAATGATCTCTCTCTCTCTCTGTCTGTCTGTTTTTAAGAAGTTTCACTTCTATCACGTGTCCGATGGCACACGCATAATTTTTTTCTCTGTTTTTCCTTAGAATATTGCTGCTGTTCAGCTCTTGCTGCTATTGTTGCTATAATGATATCATGTTCCTATAGCTTTGTTGTTATTTTAATATTCTTTTATTTTTTTATCTTAATATTTTGTATGTTTCTTTTTCGTTTCGCTTTAATTTCTTTGGTCTATTGACATTATTCTTATGATGAACTAAGTCAAATTGGATCTCTACCAAGTAGCAATATACTCGTAGTATATTGGCATGTTTTATGTTAGATTCTGTCATTTTAGGCTAATTGTTTTGGGGATTTGTTATAAGATTTCATAAAAGAAGAGCAACTTCTTCAAATCAATTTAAGAACCATTTGAATTCAAACATGATAAAAGAAGGTAAATTTTGGCAATGCCGAAGTTTTCATACTCTTCATGCACCCCTAGAAAGCATTTTTGCCAACGCTCCTGTGTAGCATACAGAAATATTTCGTCAATGATTTAACTTATACTTAGAGTCAGTATTTATCTATACTATATTTTTACATTGAGACCGAAATATTTATATGGGAGCTATACGACCCAGTAATGCGATGGTATTGAAATTTATATGGTTAGTGAATATGATTCAGACACTTATGCAGTTCATATTTCAGTTTAATAACACAAATTATAAAAAAAAAAATGTTTTCTAATTGAAACATGAATTTGAATCCGGGTTTGTATAGGAGCTATACGATCCAGTAATCTTAGGGTCTTGAAATTTACATGGTTTATGAATATGAGGCAAGCACTTATAATGTACAAATTTCTGTTCGATGGATTTTTATTATGGGTTTGTATAGGAGCGTTCCAATAAACCTAGGGTCTTGAAATTTACATGGTTGCTGAAAAATGGGTATTTGCATTCATACAGATGAACAGATGGATATGCCTTGATTAACTGGCCTCGTCGAGCCGATCATTAATGTATGTATATACCTACTTCATGGGGTCGCCGATGCCTCCTTCTGTCTGTTACAAACTTCATGACAAACTTATTATATTGTACTGAGTATAAATATATCATATTAAACCCTCTTAATCAAATATGTTACATATGTTTTAGAAAATAGATTTGTATATCAAAATTTTATTCTGATCATTGTAAAAACCCAATAAAAGCTCTTGAGATTCAATATTTTACTGGCAACCCTACTTATCATAAGAGTCTAGTAAATGTTCAACAGAACTTTTCTACTTTTCTACATAGAATATATTAAAATATAAAATAATTGAATAATACAAATCTCCTAATTGCATTGGTTTTTTATTTTTACTTTATTTTATTTTTATTTTATATTTTTCTGAAAAGAATGGAAAATTTGTATAAATGAGAAAACGCTCTTATTTATTCGAAGAATTTCTTTACAATGCGACAATAATTAAATGAAACAAAATTTGAAAAAGTACTTACATAAAATTAATAAATTGAATTCAACTGAGAGGTCATGCGGGTGATTTCTTTTTACTTTAGATTAAATGCTGTTATAGGCTAAGCGGGTTAGGAAAGCTTCCTAATTGAACACTGTGAGTATCTTATACTTTGTTGTCACAATTCTCTTTTTGATTGTGGTGATGTGATGGGTATTTTGATACACTAACCCAAACTTGAAACCAAAAAGTCCATAATGACATAAATTTAGTATATGTGTGTTGAAAATGTTTCTAAAGACAAGTTGAACTATAATTGGGATCTGAGCTAAAGGCCTCGAAGAATATTAAGATTAAAAAATTTCCAATTTGTGTCTTGCAATTTTTAAAGTCAATGCGGAATATTTGCACAATAATAAATAAAGTCTAGGACATAAACTAAAAGATCTATTATTATATATTATTTTCTTACTAATTGTTAGAGATTTTTCTTATATATTTCCTCAATTCTAATATTGATTGATTATTCTTATTATATTCTCTTCTCTTCAACTTGAACTTCATTTCCTTAAGCTGAGCTTACAGCAAAGTTGTCATTGCTATTGTATATTCATCAGTCACTGGGACAGTTGTGTCTTTTGTTTATGTGGCGATTTGAAATCAGGTTATTAACATTGAATTACATATACAATGAAATTTTTCTAACAAGTTCAAGAGCTCGAAATGGATTTTCCCCAATATCTCACATAAGTACATATGTATGTACATAGTATCTACATATATTTAATGCATATTTATATCGGCAAACATGCAGTTGGACAATTACCAAAACCAAACAATTGCATTAATCAAACTGTCAACAAGTTCTGTCATCGTCGTTAGTGTCGTCTAACCACTTGTTTAAACAAATAATGTCAGTAAACATTTTAAATGAGCAGAAACCTACAGATGAACAAATGTCGAACAGAATACAAAAATAAAAATAAAATAATAATAATAAATAAGAGAAAAAAAAAACACAAAAAAACAAAAACCAATGCAAAACCATAGAGAAAGAGAAGGAAATAATGATTGAAAGAGATAGACGCTGCATATTACAAAATAATGACTAAATTAAATAACAGTAAAAGTTTATTTTATTGCATTAACCAAAACTGCATATAAATCTCAATGCACACAACACCACAACATCAGAGCAAATGCAAATGCAAATGCAAAATAGACGACGACGACGACGACATAACGTCATACAACGGAGACTTAACATTAAACTGCAAAGAGACAAGTAACAACAACAACAAACAATATCGACAATGACGACAATGTCGGAGACAAACGCCAAGACCAAAGAAGAATCAGACAGACAAATCTAAAAGACCAATAGACCAACAAACAGACCAACAGACCAATAGACCAACAAAATACACACTAGTCGTCCACCAGACCACTCCACGGTTTTGAAGTTGGGCGCGTTCGTGAGCCTTCCTTCTTTGCACGCCTGTGCTCACTTGCTTGGCTTGCTTTGGTTGGCTTGGTGGTTACTTGCTTTTAGAGTTGGCTGTTGCTTGTTTGCCTTAGTTTAAGCCAAGAGCGAAGCCAAGTCGAGCCACGCCACGCCACGCCATGCCACTCCAAGTCAAGCCGCTAACACTAACTGCATTTAAACAGTGTTGCCATTTGAACGCTGTTGGAAATGGCAGTAATGTGACCATTTAAGACCTCTTTCTGATGTCTTATAGAGTGAAAACGTCCTGCTGTGCGAAAACAAATTATAGGCATGTAATGTTGCATGTTGCGCGCATTTCTTTCTTCTACTTCTTCTCCTCCCCATCAATACACTTGCCTTCCTAGTCGTCATCATCATCATCATCATCAACATCATCAACATCGTTATATGCAAGCCAGCTAGCAAAATAGAAAAATCATAGATGGACAGGACAGGACAGTTAGTAGAGGAGTGATGAAAAGAAGAATCTATCTGATAAAGTGGGGTAGAAAGAAAGCTTACAGAAGTATCAATGGGTTTTTGATGAAACGATGGAAGAGAGAAGGATGGCGATTCATATATTTAGCAAAAAAAAAGTCAGCCAGTCAGTCAAGCAGTCAGTCAGTCAATCCTTTCATCTAGTCAGTCAGTGAGTCAAAGGCGTCTAAGAGCTCGATTCAGACGACAGTCGGCAGGAGTCGATTAAATGGGAACGTCGCTTCGTCGTCGTTGCCGTTGCCGTTGTCGTCGTCTTTGTATGAATGTTGAATCAACTAAGTAGTGTACGACAGTCAAAAGTTGACTGCCTCGAAAATATTGCAAATGTGGATAAACGAATTGAATGGACACATGGACCGACCGAAATATTGTACTACTCTCGGTTGAGTTCCAATAGTATAGTATGTAGGTATATTTGCTATTACTGATGTTGTTGCTGTTGTTGTCCCAAACACATTGTGCGCTGCTCTAATGCTCTCTAACTGCTTATCAGATTTGTGAGGATTGCGCAAAACTATTTTCATTTTTGTTGTTACTTAGCTTTAGTCTATGGACCGCATTTAAACGAGGATTTCACAGTGAATTAACTGTGAGGATTTGCGTTTTTCCTGTTTTCTATATTCATTTTTTTTTTCTCTATTTTCTATTTTTCATTTTCTCCCCCCTTTTTGTATCTTTTACAAATGTTATTCAGAGTCTCTTGAAAATAAAGTAATAACAGCAAACAAAAAAAATATCCAAAGCCAAAGCCAAAGCCAAGATCTGCTTGGGGCTTGCTGTTGCTGCTGCTGCGAACTTAGTCTTAGTGCTGTGTTTGGACTCTCCTCACTAGACTAATACTAACTTGGCCTGGCTTGACTCTTAGCTAGATCTGTCTATATGTCCGTCTAGACACTCGTAAAAAAATCTTAACGTCGACAAAAGTTTTAATTAAAGATTTTTATGAGATTTCTTCCAGCTACTGTCCAACAAGGATTCCATGTTGAATGTAGTGAATATACTACACCACACTACACCACACCACACCACACCACACCACACTGCACTAAACTTAACTAAACTACTGCACTACAACTGAGTAACTCACGTGTTAGGTAATAAAGTCTTGTATAACTTTTGATCTAAATTTTTACATCTGCTTAACATATTCGCTATATGTTTTTGTTTTTGTTTTTGTTCAGATTGTCTGCAAGGTACTTCACTTGATTTACAATTGTTGCAGTATTGGGTTTTTTTTTTTTAATTGTATTTCATGAAGGACGGACATGACAAACGGAAGTATCCCATATGCATTACACCTTTATTGAGTTAAAGAAGTAAAGAGTTCAATGATTTTATGTACATCTAGTAATTTTTTATGGGTTTCGCAAGAAAATCAATTAAAACTAAAGATAAAACATGATCTAATTAGTTGGAAATGCTTTAAGTTAATGCTAATGATGATGGGTTCATCATGTGATTTTTAAGATTTAAAATTTGTTGAATTAAGAGCTTTTTCAAAGAAGAGCGGCAATGTTTTTACTTAAATTATCTCCTCAGATTGGATAGAACATTTGTTAACTTGATTAGTATTGGCTCAATTACTATCTAAAAGGATCTTTTATAAACCTAACTTGTTCTACGGTAAGTTTTGAACATTGATTTCAAACAAGAAAAACTTCTTAAGGACCAATAAATTTAGCGTATTTATTCTGTGAGATATGTGAGATACAATAGAATTATTTTACTTTAGACTTTAAAGAGAGTGTTAACCTTGTAATATTCGCTTTTATGTATGTGGGATTATTCATTTCTTGATTCATCAATTTTTGAATAAAATTTTAATATATACAAAATGCGAGTCAGACTCGTAAACGATTGGGATTTGTATGGGAGATACTCCCCCTAGTGATCCGATTTGATTGATTCTAACAAATGTATGTGTGTAATATCAGAAACTTATAGTGTCCAAATTACAGTTCAATAGTCCAAAAAACAAAAAAGTTTTTCGAATAAGAACCTGAATTTTAATGGTGGGTTTGTATGGGAAGTACCCCTCCTAGAAGGCCGATTTGACTGATTCGAACAAATGTACCGCGCCTATATCAGAAACTTATAGTGTCCAAATTTCAGTTCAATAGTACAAAAAACAAAAAAGTTTTTCTAATAAGAACCTGAATTTTAATGGGGGTTTGTATGGAAAGTACCCTCTCTAGTGGTCTAATCATACTGAAATTTCGACAATATAAGTTTCTGATGTAAAGCCACCAACCATCCAAATTTCAAGTTTGTGGGATTACTGGATCGTATAGCTGCCATACAAACCAAATTGTGTCTTATATGAAGACCCCTTTAAATTTTTAAATATATTTTAGTTTTAGTAGTTGTTGCTGTTGCCCGGATAGAACTACACATTCTGTAAAAATTTCAACTCTCTAGCTATTGCGGTTTATGAGATATGACTCGAGGACGGACGGACGGATGGATAATGAAGTCTCTGCAATAGGTTTCCTTTTGGTACCCTTTGGGTCTGGAACCTTAAAAAAGATACTTTGTTATACTAAGCTCAGCTAGGCAATATTCTTCTACAATTGCAATCTCTTTTCTGTCTTTGGTTTGGTTTCACTTCAATTTTTCACACCAAACTTTTTACAGTGCAGTAACTCATTTTTTAGATGTATTTTCCTTTTATTTTTTGTTTTGTTGCTGCTGTCATTTTTTCCTATTTTTTCTCTTTCTTTCTCTCTCCTTATTGTTGAAATTGCATAACACGTTTAATTTTAATATGACATATTTTTAAATGAACTGTTAAATGTTTTGTTGTATCTGTTGCTGTTATTATTGTTTGTCTGATCCACTGTTTCTGTTGCTGTCGCCTTCTGTGGTCTCTAAATTAAACTTCAACTTTATCAGCTGTCCCTCGTTGTATCCCCTAACACACACTCATGGATTACTTACTCCTCTGCAATCGTTTGTCTTTTAACACATGCACAAGCAGCGCTTGCACTGATCTCTTGTTCACATTCAGTTGTCGGTTAGTTGGTTGGATTTGTCTCCTGATCCCTTTCCCCTTTCCCCATTCCTCATTTCTTTTTCCTATTTTCTATTTGTATCTCACGATTACTTACTAACTTACTTACTTGTCTGTGTGTTGAGATCTTGGCTGTCTCTTGTTTGATATTAAAATTTCGATGCCAAAGTTGGCAATTAAACATGACATTCTTGTAATAAAGATAAATATTTCGATTAGATTTTTCTTTACATGAATTTCATGTTGATGAACTAAGTGCTTCACAAGAGAATCACAACACATATACACATACAATTTCCTATCGAAAGTTAAACTACTTTTGTAATTTATTGCATTTAGTATGCAGTCATCATAGGGACAACTTGGACTAATGATTGGGGCTCTCAGCAAAAGGGGGGACCAACAATTCCGAATACAAATTTTAAGGTAAGGATCACCCAATGGCTATTATTGTTTCACCCTTAAATACTTTGATCTCTAAATGCATCCAAAGAGACAATTATTTACTAGAGATTAGGGCCACAGAAATTCCTCTTTGCCAAGGCCCCCCACATTAGTCAAAACACGCCACTGTATGCAGTTCCTGTTAATGAAGTCGAAGAGGATTAGCTTTGTCAAATGAATATCGAAGGTGCATATATTTTCTTCTTTATTATTATGTATATCAATGAATTCTTCTGAAATGAGTTTAAATCCTTAAATTATTGCTTTTTAATTATGTAATCATGGTAAATTCAATTTTATTTTGGTTTTTGTTTTTTTTTCTCTTATTAAAATCTTATGATATAAGTGCATGCGTATCTGCCAGACAAATAGACTGTTTTTTTTTTTTGTTCATCTGTCTTTCTATTCAAGTCATGTCATTTTATGTAAAATTGAAATACGCCCAAAATACCCATAATTTGAGGTAATTTTTTAATCCAATCATGACGATAATGACGATGATTTTTCAACTCTTAAGAGGAAAAGAAATATGCATGCATGCATGCATGCAATGTGAATGAAATGAATTTGTTTGAGTTGTGTTTTATGTCTTTGTTTTGATAATCAAAATGTATTTAAAAACACAAATATAGAGAAGAAGAAAACAAGTCAGAAAATCAAAACAAATGCCAATTAATCAAGCCAAATTGCCACATTGTAGTTTTGTATCTTTGCCACACTCAAATCTCTTCATATGTACATTTGTTTACCATGATGACGTCGTCGTCGTCGTCGACGTTTAGGCTGCGGGTCGAACATATTGTATTTTCCACAAATAATTTTTCAGCCTTTTAAGTGTGGCAATCTATCTCCGCTATGATTTCTTCTTCCCATTTTTTATTTTTGTAATTTTTCTGTATTTTTTTTTGTTTTTTTTTTTTTTTTTTTTGATCAAAAAAGACGGAAAAAAACTATTTTCTTCCTTTTAATTTCCGCTTAATTTTTAACACTTTCACAACAAACATAACACGCAAAGTTTATTTGTACAGATCGTAGATACAAATACAATGTATGTATAGACTTCTCAAAGATACGTGTACTAAATTTTGCATTTGATTTCTTAGCTTTACATTTGAGTTTGTGTATCTTGTCCAAGCTCACATTACTCACGCGTATTTATACTCGTTTCTATCTTTAACATTAGCTTTTTATACTGTGACTTTGATGATGTAGTAGTAGGCGTGGTAAACTACTGACGAGGTCGTGAGGATCAGTCAAATTGTTGGTTGGTGGTGGTGCCACGGCAGGCAGTAGTCAACACGGCAAACATGTGTTGTTGTTTACTGATCGTTTTGTCAGTTAGACCATGAGAGTCATTCGGTCGTGTTGGGCAGGCCTTTTCATTTTGTTTGGTTTGGTTTGGTTTGAAGAGGCGTACAGTAAATGCGTTTCATTTAGTTGCAACTAATAATTATGAGTTTCAAAAGAAAAACCTCAAATGATGAACTAAAAAAAAAAAAAACTAAATTAGAGTTGGCTAAAGAAGAAAATGCTTTCTCTTCTCTATGTAAAATTAATGTTGATTGAACAGTTTTAAGATTATATAAAGCTGATGATGGTTATGAAAAAAGAAATGTGTACGAGTACCTAAATTCATCAGAAGAGTAAGTTATATAAATGAATTCTCAATAAGTAGTACCTTATAAGAAGAAATTCTTAGAACAGCTTTAAAGCTTCTGCCCAGCACTCACACGAACTCATATTAAATTCTTAGGGGTTCCAAGATTTGATAATCCTTTATGTTTGCTTTATTGCCTACATTTATACAATTATTACTTAAAGCTAGTGCTATATTTTTACAGAGAAATATATTTTATCGACTATCTTTACAGGAAAACCTTAGTAAGAAACTAAGAACTACAAGTATTTGTCTGGTACATAATAGGAATCAGCTCAAAATATGTGCAAAATGAGACTTCTTAAGCATAAAGTTACTTATTGCCTTAGAGATTTGGTCATCTATCGACTTCGACATCCGTTGTAACATTAATATATTGTTTTGTATAATCTATAATTTATTCCTGTGTATTTGAGCGCAGGGGACCCAAATTTCTGAGCCATACAAACATTGTAAGTGCAAAAATCTTTTTAAATATGAATAATTTAGTTTGTAGTGATAATTGGGATTTGAGGTATAGGATGGAAATAATTTTATTGACCTTATCGATGGTTTTACTTAGATAAGCTTCTTCTTGTCGAGGAGGAGGCGAAGATATCAGATAGTATTCTCCCATTCAATTTTTGTTAGAACTCAGAATTTCTCACCATTTTTCCTATGTTTAAAATAACTAGATAAGAATATAAATGCACTCTGAAGTCTATTAAGGATTGCAAAAACTAACATTATGTAATCATCAAACATTGGATTGTCATAAGTGTTTATATTATATAAGACGAGCCCTTGTGAAGAGGTTTGCGGGACACCAGTGCTAATCGATTTTTTAACGAATTGAAAACAATCTATTGATATTTGTCTGATAGGAATCTTTGACTGGTTTTAGTGAGACACTATGTTGGTGTGTTAGTTTTCGATAATTTATGGATCAGATGCATTTAAGAAGGGGTCTGAAATTAAAATGTGCATTAGCTAGTATTTTCTTACCATCTAAATGGAGATTTAATCTGGATTTAATTATTCGTGTTAAAATTTTTGAGAATGCATAGGTCATTAATTTTCTAGAAACAGAAAGTGGAATCCATTTGGTATTACTAAGGGTCTCATGTTTATGCTGGGGATCGGGCAACCACTCTAACATAATCTCGCCTTAGACATAAGGTATGTCTATGTAAGCAAGGAACAAAGAAATAAAAGTTTCTATAAAGAATCTTAAAAAACTCAGTAAACAGGAAAATGTTTATTAGATTTATCTTTAAATCCTTCCTTTTAAACTTCAAAAAAAAAAAAAAAACAGAATATACATCTGTTTTATATATAGACATAAGTAAGCGTCTTTGTAACGTCAATTCAATTCAATTTATCTAAAATTTAACAATAAGACTTCGAACAAACAATTCATATATTTTTATAAATTTTCTTTCAAATTTACTAGCTCTATTTTTTACGGAACAACAACCATTATATTATATTCGAAAGCAATATGGATGTTGTTATTTCACAAGAAGAATGGCATCAAATTAAATTCATTGATCCAATTTTAAGCAATATCTATAAAGGCAATTATAAAAATGCTTATAATTTTTTAAAGGGCTTTGAGAAGAAAGTGCCCATCGTTGTTTTGCCTCAATTTTTAGTTCTTTGGGGGATTTTACAATATTTTTCGCAAAAAGAAGGAAATATAAAAACACATTTGTCACGTAATATAAGACTAGGATTCAAATCATGTTATCAAACTCTTCGGAAAGATAAAGTTATATGGACTCTAATCGAAAATGAAGGCTTAATGGTGCATTATGATGAAGATGTCAAATGTGGCATTGAAATTATAGAAAATTTCCGAAAAAAGATTGCAAAGTTATCAGAATTGGAATTAGAGGCAAAGTTTCAAAACTATTTGGAGATGTTAAGACTGAAGAATGATATAAGAGGAATTAAGTCAAAACAATATGTGTTATTTTTTCTAATATTTTTATCATTCGGCATTATGAGTTACTTTATTTATTCCATATGAACATTTTCACCGATTTGTGTGCATCCAGTTGAATTTAAAGGGCATCGAAAAAAAAAAGAAGAAAATTTAAGACAACCCAGAAGTTCTAATGAAACCAAGTTGATGTTAAAAGGCATAGATATAAAATTTAACAAAAAAAAAAAAAAAAATAAAAAAGCATCAGAGAAGTCGGGATCTTCTAAAGAAACCCAGTTGATGTTAAAAGGAACAAAAAAATGGATGAAATAACTCAGAACTTCGAGTTGATATTAAAAGTCAACTAAAAATCTGTTTTACTTCGAATGAAATCCTATTGCGGAGGGACAAAAAACGATGGAAGAGAAAATTGAACAAAACAAAACAAAAAAAAAAAAAAACAAAAAAAATGTTACATTTAGTAAAATTGTTATATTTAGTAAAATTGTTATATTTAGTAAAATTGTTAACTGCATTAAAAAAATACATATCTATGACCTAAAAAGGCTATTTTATTTTAATTAGATTTTAAAAGCCTTAGGCTTAGAAACTAAACGAGACATCACAAGATTAATTATTGCAAAATAAGCTGACATTAACTTAAAACAGACAGACCTCTACAGGATAATCTTTAAATAAATTTTACTTTATTTGTTTTCAAACAAAACTTTGATTTCCTGTCAAGGATCATAAAGACTTTGTGGAGTGAATGTTGTTTAAAGTTTGGGATGTGTATGTAAATACATTTACTTTATTTAGTATTCAGTGAAATCTTCATATCTAACACGGCATATCGGAATACCATTTATCAGAAATTCACTGCTATTACATAAGCAACAACTTAGCAAACAAATAAACAGTCAATAAAATAAGATTTACCCAAAGTAATAAAATTTGACTAAAATTCATTCAACACAAAAAAAAAAAAAAAAAAGTGTGGGGGGGGGAGGTGGAACCTGATAATGCAGAAACGAATAAGTCAAATGAGAAATAAATGAAAAACGAACATGACACAAGATTAGCAACTGATAACCACTTATTGAACTCAGAAGACAAGTCAAGTCAAAGCAAAGCATTGCTACGAAGGATAAATACTCATTCATTTGTATCCAACAACACCATACAGACAGATAGACAGATGGACTGACAGAAAGATAGTCACAACAAGCGGTTTCGATGGCACCTCTAACCTTTTGTCAAATTGGGCGGGCGGGCGATCGATTGTATGTACACCATGTTCATGTTGGTCAGAAGGGTGAGCTGCTGAAATAAAACACTCAAACAAAGCTACAACCAGAATCATACCAAAAATTTGCATTTATACAATGGATTGCATAAATTAACAACATTCAACTCAACCACCAAGTCAAGTTAAGTCGAGTTGAGCTGAGATTTGTGTTCAACTCTTCCTGTTTAACCTTCAACCTTACAAATGTGTCAGTCAGATCGCGCAGACTGTCTGCGCAATGTGTAAAATAGTTGGCAATACCAACAATAACTCACTTATACATATACTTCTGGCTGGCTGACTGGGCTGAATGTTAAGGAACCACAAAAAGAAAATAATAAAAACCAGGGTCCACCCTCAACATAACAAGATTGCAGAGACTAGCGAATGATGTTGGCATGAAGAACAACTTAACAAACCGAAAAATATAAGAATAAGTGTTAAAGAAGTCATCATCAGAATGTCAGAAAACACGTAAAACTATCAAATGACGACAGTTTGAAGAGAAGTATTATGGTATATATATACAATACTTGTGTAATCAGGATCTTTGTTAAAGCTGCAATGATATTTTTTGGAAATACACAATTTTTTCGTTTTCTTCCTATCTTTTAAACCTGTCAAGAACAAAATAAAATGTTAAGAACTTATGCATGGCATTTACTAGATTCCAGATTCTGATTATATTCTTTAAGTAATGTGAATTATATTTAGTTTTGTTAGTTGATAGATTTACCAGATTCATAAGAAAAGAATATACTTAGAGATACAGAATATTTCCATCATAATCTAAGTATATGTATGCAAAGTTTTTCTATTATTCAATACTGAATTAACAGTCTTCTAGATCCAATTATCTTGTAATTGTAATAAATCCATTAATTTTTAACCTTAGTTTGAGTAAAAATTGGAATACAATGATAGAATAAAGTCTGTATTATATCACAATATTATGTACGAGGGACATTCAATAAGTAAAGATACAAATCGATGTAGTTCAAAAACGAGTTGTTTAATCAATACAATACTTTCAGTGCTTCAAGTTGGCATCCTTGTACTTTGTTCCTCATCAACTGAGAGAGAGAAAGTATTTGGTAAGCATAACCTCCAATGTATTCAGTTAGCAAAGAATTGCATCGAGGAAGAACAACACACAGTGTTTAGATTTTTAATTGCAAAGGATATCAAAGGTAATGAAATCAACGAAAGAATGTTGAAAGTTTACTGGAATAATTTTTTCAACCGTTTTAAGGTTTACAAATTGGTAGAACAGCTGAAAAGTGGTCGTGAAAGTGTCTACGACAAGCAACAAAAGTCTACGACCTTTAATTTGATTTAACGCCTTAAATCATGGCAACAGGAGTATTACTCTTGAACTGATAGGTGAAAAGGTGCATGCGTTTATTGGAACTGTCCATAACATTATCAATTCAGTTTCAGCTTCAGGGCAATAAAATTTATGTGACTTGATTAAAAATGTGGTTTTGATTTAAGACAAAGCGCACATTTAACCCAAGAAACACACACTGGGAGATCCTTCCACATCCCTTCTCCAGGCCCTATCGGAGTCCTTAATGATACTCTACATGGGTGACGTTTCTGATCCATTGAAGTAGTTAAAAATCATATCTACACGTGGCTTCAAGGTTAATCCAAACAATTTTATACCACAAGTGTATAAATATTGCTGGGGACTATGGGTGATTTGTCTCGTTACTTATTGAATGACCCTCGTATTATAGATGCTTAGACTTTCTAGATTACAATTCAATGTCATGTAAATGAAAGTGATGATTTCTTAAGCTAACCTTTTATTCTTTTTATCAAAAATATATATAATAGAAAATAGATTATCAATAGTCAAATTATAAGAAAATTTTCTCATTATTCATTTGCGCAATTTTTTCATCTATTCAAATGACCTTTTTATCTTTCTTTCTTTTTTTTTTTCTTTGTTATAATTTGTGTCCATGTTGCAAGTCAAAAGTCACTAAAAAGGATAAGTTGATTAATTTTTTCTTTGATTTCATTTTCTTGTCATAGTCACTGAGACTTGTTGGGGACTTAACACGCCAGCCAATATGTCTTGCTATATTGTAAAGACTTTTTACTTGTTGTCGATTTTATTATCGCAAAATTTTCATCGAAAATCGTGATAACAAGCAAAAGTAAAAAAAAAAAGAGTAAATGTTTCTTTTCTGAATGCACTTTCATAAAGTCGCTAAACGAAACAGAGAAAAATGAGACAATATAAGACAAAATAAAAAAAGATACTGTGCCAGGGAAAGATGCAAAAAAAAAAAAAGATACTAAATAAAATAAACCAAAGTTAAAACCTCAAACCAACTTAAAATCTGAGGTACAAGTTTCCGCTTTATTGTTTGAGGCCAGCCAGATTTAATGTGTACTAATTGAATGTTGAATTTCGTTTTGAACTGTGTTGAGGTCACCCAAAAGGTTATGAAAGTACTGAGCACACTTAAGAAGCGATTGGGAATGGTTTGAATTGAAGAGAAAGAAAGAAAGAAAGAAAGACATGAAATGAAATGAAATGAGATGAGATGAGATCAAAATATTGTAAATGTGGAATCACAAAAAAGTGAAAAGTATTGGCCCAAAAATACAGATGAACTGCGCTCAATATGATTTTCGTTGCTCATTAAGTTCAGTTTGCGATAAACTACTACCAACAACAACAACAACAACAACAACAACATGAGCACCATCTACAATAAACCAAAACCAAAACCAAAGATTAAAAAAATCAGAAAATAATAAAAAAGAAAAAAAAAATGATTGTTGCGTTCGTAAATTCAATTTCGTAAAATATTTGTTAAGATGAACGTTAATAACATTAATGATTATAGACATTGAAAGTCAAATGCAACGCCGTTAAGTCACGTTTGAATTTTATTTATGAATAGGAAGGAAATAAACGAGCGAACAAGCAAAAATATATATGACCAATTGATATTGATGTTGGCTATGGAAAAGGAGTTTTTATTAACTTGTTGGGTCAACGTCATAAAAAAAATAAAATAAAAAACAAGATAAAAGAAGGTTAACATCGGCTATTTCGAAGTTGTCATACTCTTCACGCACCTATAGAAAATGATTTTGCCTACGCACTCTCATTAAGCATATAATGTCCATATTACAAAAAGAAAAAAGTTTTTCTAATAAGAACCTAAATTTTAATGGGTGGCTTGTGATTCCGACAAATCTACAGAGTCTGGAAAAAAAGAAGTGTTGGTGCATGCATACAGACGGGCTTACAGATATACATAGCTTCTTAAACAACTCGTCTCATCGATCTGATTAACAAAATATACGAGTACTTTTTATGGGGTCCCCGATGCCTCCTTCTGTTTGTTACAAACTTCATGACAAACTTATAATACTATTCACTCCCGTGAAGTTTATAATGATGATGTTAATGTGAGTTAGCTAGTCAGTAAATAAGTGAGTGAGTGATTGAGTGTGATATTTAGATACTTTGCTCATTTAAAGATTCATAAATATGACCATATACAACAATAATAATGATGTTGTGATAATGACTTTTGAAGTAAAACTTAAAAATTTATACCTTTCACACGTTGATTGTTTAATGTTATTTCATAGTCCTGTAATGTTTAAGTGTTTTACAGTTTTTTTGTTTTTTACAGATTAAGATTTCAGTTAATGTTCCTGAATTTTTGTATGAAGAAAAAAATCTTATTCGTCACAGAGAAAAATATTAATGAGAGAAATATATTGAAGACTATTAAAATGTATTAATATTTTAGTTGAATATCATCACATCTCCATAAATGAATAAAAAAAAAGTTACAAAGGTGGCAGATCAGTATTGAAATTAAGTACATATAACAGCAAGATACACGTTCTCTGTTCCAACCTTGTCAGTTGATCTTATCTAATATCCATGCTAAAGAGAAGTCGAAGCGTTCAGTTATCAAATTAAACAAATTTAATATTAAATTAAATAAATTAAGTTCCATGTCCGTCTGTGCGTCTGTATGTATCCAAATTAGTCCCTCAGTTTTTGAGCTAGAGAACTGAAATTTTGCACGAATTTTTTGTTTTTACGATACGCAGTACATTTCTCTCATTTCTAGGGGGGTGCATCCCATACAAACCACCCATTTGATTACTACAATGAATGAAACATTCACTGAGTGAAAAGTATTTCATCTTCGGCATAGTCGAGATAACAATCTTTCTAGTTTTATTTAAATATTGATCGCATAGCACGAAAATATTTTTCTGGTTGGTTATTAATTTCGTAGGCATTATTTACGTAGAGAACTTTGCCAATTGGCAAAAGGTTGTTTGGGTGGGTGGAGTCTTTTCAGCCTTCATTGTGTCCCATTTTAATTGAGATCTATCGCTATTATATTTGGATATCTATGCAACCGCTGATTGAAATGATTGTTGTACAAAGTGATTTGCGAATGCACTGCAGACAACGTTAGATCCCTATGGGTTGAAGAGCCTGAAGTTTTCTTAAACATAAGGAGGAGCATATGTATGAATACTTTTAAAAATTTCTATAACCCGACAATCACAACTAACATATAAATCAAATATTCTAATTTCACTAAATTATTAAGTGTTCTTAGAGTATGAACATATAAATAAAATACTTTGTATTATATCAATGAAATTGAAGTACATCCCCATGTCTTTGTTAATGAATCGATGATTTTCTACTTAAAAAAAAAAAACGAATTCATTATGACCTACTCCTATGTATGATTTACATATGTTGTACAAGAGTAACAACAAGTTTTTTTATTGACATTCCAAATGATTCAAAATTAAGCCTCCAAATAGCCCATGTCCAACAGAGATTTGTAATTTAATAACCGAAATATTTATGATGTAAGCCTCATGATATTATGGTCAATAATTCGCCAACAGAAAAACGGATCTCCATGAATATAAAAATTTAATAAATTTACCATGAATAAGTGAACAAAAGAAGAAGCTCAGTTAAACGAAAAAAAAAAATAACATAGAGATTAAAAGAAAGGAAAAGTTTTTACGCACAAAAAACACACATAAAGATACAATCAAGTAAAAGTAAATGCCAAAGAGAAATATTGATCAAAATAAAGTTCTGTTTCTTTTTCTTTTTTCTTTTTGAGGTTTTAATCTTATGGGTCATGCCCCCCATTTTTAGGCCACAACAATTCGTTTGCTTTTTGCCTTTAAATATTTTTTGGATGATGTTTCCGATGTTTCCCTTTTAAATTACAATATAATAATATTTTTTTTTTTTTTTCGTTATGGAAAGAAGAATTGATTGGCGCTTTGTTTTATTGTATTTAAATGTAAAAGATACAAAATACTCATCAACGTAATCGGTTTACTTAAGCATTAAATTGAGTTATGGCTTTGTTGCTTTTGTTGTTTACGAGTATCTCATATTTGTTGTTTTGTTTTGTTTTTTTTTTTTCTTATTTGATTTCGTTGATTTTTGCATTACCAATTTAATCCATAAGACGTAAGACGTAAGAGTGAGTGTCTCCTCTTATGTGTCTCTGCTGGTTTTTGATCGATTTATAGCTTTTAATTTGTATCTCTCGTTCCTTTTTTTTTTTGTTTTTATACATTTCATTTTGCATTTATATTTCGATTCATTTTTGATTTCATACCCATAACATCATAACACTGGGTCTCTCGATTAAGGAGGATACAAGACTTTTGTTATTTCTGGAATAATAAATTAATTTTATTAAATTTTATTTCAGATTTTATTTGTGTCCGCATTACGACATTAAAATCCGTTAAGAGCAGAAAATGTAGACGGTTGTTATAAATTGCGTATAGTTTGAGATAAATAGTTTATCACCATCATCATCATCGTCTGCTTTTCATATTTTATTATTATTATTTTCAGTAGTTTGAAAGTGGATTGCAAAAGATGAAAGCAAGAGTGATAAAGTCTTTTGAAATTTAAATGGACTAATTCATTAAACAAATATTTCTTTATGTTTTATCATGAATATAATACTTATGTCTGGGATCGTAGGCAAATAGATTTCTTAGAAGTGGTTTGTATATTTATAATTTATTTCTTAAGGAGACTACATAAATAGACGTCTATTGAATAAAACTGCAGTCACATATAGAGCAACAATACCAAGGCGCTCAAATTATGGCAATGTCCTTCCAGAGACTCACATGTAGCGACAAATGTGTTCCTTGACCCAACTCAAGGTCATAGCTAAGTTAAAAAAAAAGAGCTCATATGCTCGAACAAAGGTTAATTAATCTCTTCTAAAACCATTTTGATGTTCTGCAATATAATTTAGCTATTTAAAAGTGATTTGTTACAATCATTCAATCCATCTGTGTTCTATAGTTCTGGCGGTATTTCTTTTTTATTCTAAGTTTCAATATTTCTAAAAATATTAGTCAGGATTCATACGTCTTCAATTTGAGTATAGTTGAATAATCAAACAATTGTCTACTAATTTTCCTTTTGAAAAACTAATCATTGGAAAATTAAATTTTTATAAGTATTTTTTAGTTCCTACATTTCTTAAGCTTTGATTGTGTTTACTCAAAAATCTTTAAGAAAAAAGTAACAATATCAATTCAATTGAATAACATGGAATGGAAATCTATTGTATTAAGTAAGCTTAAGGTTTTTCTTATCTTTATTTAAATGGTACTAGATATCTTCATTAATTTTAACTTTTTGTTTTTTTTTTGTTTTTCGTTGTTGGTAAAATGAAAATGTCTCTATCATCAAATGCAACTGGTATTACGCGTTTTAAATGCAACAACAATGCGAATAACAAAAACTGCAACAACAATAACAACAACAACAACAACAACTGAACAACAATAACAAATTTTAAAGTCAGCAACAACAAAATACAATGAAAAGGCATCGCACAAAAGTAAACGATATACCAGATGCCTTGAGGTGTTCGTTACTGTGGTTTATCGCGATAGTAGACATTACTATTTGTATTTTTATGTGCACTGAGATGCTGTTGTTGTTGCTATTGTTGTTACTGTATTTATAATTTACTAAACAAAAAAATAAAAAAAAAAACATCAAAATACAAAAGATACAAAAACAAAAAAAAAGTATCTCCACACGCCCATTATGCACTGTTTACGAGAGCAGCAGCAGGAGCAGCAGCAGCAGCAGCATTTTGTTGTGTGTCTGTTGCATGTGCTGAAAGATACAATTTTGTTTTGTTTTTTCTTGTTTCGTTTAAATACATTTTTTTTTTCTTTCAACTTTTGTTTGGTTTTTTCCGTTTTTTTTGTTTTTTTGTTTTTGTATTTTAATGAAAAACAAGAAAACTGCACTTGAACTGAGATATTTGATTTCATGTGAAGTTTAAGATAATGTATCTAACACCGACCGCCCTCAACTATCATCATTAAATATGTGTACAATAGTATAAAGACACCTTCGACGTCATCATCAGCAAAGCAACAACAGCAGCAAAATACAATAAAAACAAATTATAAAACCAAAATAAAATAAATATATCTTTGGTTTGGTTTTGAACTCTTTTTTTTTGCTTATTTTTTTATATTTGTATCTCTCAGTTGTTTTAGCTTTTGCTAGGTTTCTGTTGTCTAATTTCAATGAGTTTGCTGTAAGCAGTTAAATGTTAATTAAATCGTAAAAAGTATTAAATTCTTTAATAATTTTTTTTTTTTTTTTTTTTGACTTGTTGAATTCGACACACATCAAGTGGCGTGAAATAGTTGAAGTATCTTGTAAATACTTGAGAGTGATAATTGTATTGTACTATGTACTTCAGTGGGTATATCATATACAAATATTTCAAAATTAAATATATTTCTTATTTGAGGGTTTCTTCTTGAATAAAAATGCTTCCTGAAACGTCAAGATTTTGATTAAAACTTGATTATCATTATTCTGTCATAATTGATAGAATAATATAGAGAGAAAAGAGGACTTGAAATGCGAAGAATTTCATGTAAAAGAAAAACAAAAAGCGTCTCAAAGTAACGAAGCATGTTCAACACTTAAGGGTCCCTTTGAGATGCCCCAATTACAATGGTGAACCAATATGTAAATACTCAAAAGACACTTGATTTCCATGGTATTCTGATCGATTGAGTTAAGCGTTCTGAAACTTCTTTTTTAAAGCGCTTAACATGAGAAGAAATAGTGATAGATTTTTGTCTTCTTCTTTTTTTGAAAAATGCTCTTGGTGGGAAGCTTCCACACGTAGTGTTCCGTACCAAATTTGGGGTTTGCATGGTCCAATCAAACTGAAATTTAAACCCTAAGGTTCTAATTTATTTCCACCAACCTTGTAAATTTCAAGACCCTCATACAAACCCATAAGTTTCTTGTATGAGGACGCCTTAAAAATTGTAAATTTTATTTAAGTTTTAGTATTTGTTGCTGTAGCCCCGATAGAACTAGACATTCTGTGAAAATTTTTAACATTCTAGGACTGACGGACAGCGTAAGTTTAGTAATAGGGTTACGTTTGGTACCCTAAAAATGTTAAACTCTTGACAAATTATAATATTTAATTAAGATTTAACTGTCAGGAATATCAATGTAGATTTAAAAATCATTTTACAAACAACCATAAAAATTTATGTTATGCATGGAAGACAAAAAAAATTTTAAGTTAAGTTTATAGCGGCTTCATTAAAATTATGAAAATGAGTTTAAATGGTGCAAAACTTCGGTGTTTTGCTTTATTACGCAATTTTCACATCGCGATATCGCCAATCTTAATGAATTATACGGCATTTCAACCAACTCGGGTAAGAAGTGTTGGTAAATTGCCAATTGTAATCATGCATGGAGCAATGGGTTCCCAGGACAATTGGCGGAGAATCGCACAAGGTCTAGTGATGAGTACTGAACATAGTGTCTATACAGTCGATGCACGTAATCATGGACTCAGTCCACATACCGCAGATTTCAGTCCCTATCATTTGGCTATCGATAACTTGCAGTTTCTAAAATATGGACATTTTCCAAAAATTATTGCCCTTGGTCATAGTATGGGTGGCTTAGGTATGATGACTTTTGCTCTAACTTATCCAGAACTGGTTGAAAGACTTATAATAGTCGATGTCTCTACATTGGGTGTACCATCGGATGCTGGTTTATCTGATGAAATATATGATTTCCTACTTAATGTACAAATACCAATGGAATGGAGTTTGGCTAATGCACGCAAAAATCTTCAATTAAGAATGCTAGAAATCACTACTAATGAATTTCAAATAAATTTGTTATTAAAAAATCTACGCAAGGAAGCGAGTGGTGAATTTGTTTGGTCATGTAATTATGCATCGATGCGTCAGAATTGGCATTATTTTACTCAATTTGATACATTTTTAACTAATTTCATCGCACCATACATGGGGCCAACTCTGCTGATTGCCGGCGCACGTTCAAATTTCGTAAGAAGTGAAAATCTACCACACATGCTTAAGTATTTCCCAAATCTTACTGTCGAATGGTTAGATACTTATCACCTGGTTCATATTGAGAGACCACAAGAATTTATGCATTGCATTTGTCACTTTTTGGATTATTCCTGTTAATTTTTTTGTTTTTTATTAGAAAAGTGTTATATTGCTATAAATTTGATGTGACTAATAAAATCTATTTTGGACAACCATGGATATAAATTATTAAACAATTTATTTATTTATCTTGTTATTAATTTTCTTAAGTTTTTTGTTTTGTTTTGTTTTTTGTTTTTGTTTTTTTCTTATGAGGTAAAAGAAAACATGTAATTGTTGACACCGCTGTCACTATTACAAGTTGCTGTGTAGCTACTGAAACATGATATTTCATGTACTTAACTGACAGCAAACTTAGTAACCAAATATGTTTAACATTAATTACAAATAGTAGCATCTTTACACTGTAAAAAATTTAAAAAAAAAAAAATCATTAGGAGTATTGAAGCTTGCATCGGGGGTCCCAGCATTAGAACGGATGAAAGCCGAATCAGTTAAAGAATAAAAGTTTCTAGTGCAGTCTCTCATTTATGTCACTTAGTTAGATTTGTTACTCATATCGCATAGTATTTAAAGTTTCAAATAAAAATTTGTACTTGGCATTTTTTGATTTACAGCATAGATGAAGTTTTGAAGTACTTAATTGTAATTCAATTACAATAGCTAAAACTCTTAATGATTGTTCTTCATGTCCTTGGGAATGCCCTACTGTTGTCATAGTGAGGGGCAAATCAAAAATATCCTATAGTTTAAGGAATGTAAATCGGATATTTTTTATAGATAACTAATCCATCAATAGACATTAAGTTCTTAGTTGAAACCATGACTTTTCGAAGTTAATATTGTGGGTATCATGAGTTAAATGTTTGTCTTTTTAAACCCAATTACAATGGTGTGAAATAGTATTGATTCAAATTTAATCTGCCGCAATTAAAATTAAAACATTCTTAAGGAAATTAGTTGATTTGATGACACCAAAGTTAGATGAGACTCTTGTTAAGTGCCCCCGACATGATCATGCATTTAGCATCAGCCATTTCGTATACGTGTGATCATCATGCTGCATGGAAGCATGGTGATAGTTCATTTCTTGTTATTTTTCGAAGTGAGAAGATGATGTGCGGACAACAAATATTTCATAAGCCATCCGCTGCCGATGACGAGACCGTCGGCACTTTGCACATATTTTGCATGCCATTCGCTAACACGCTCACGTCTGCTCTGTCCTAATATTTCATAAAAGTGAGCATTTGCCTATATTTGCCTCTTTCACACGTACTTACTTCGTGAAGGTGTAAATGAGATGATGATGATGAGCATGGCCAAAGAGAGAATGTTGCTTATGAAACAGAGCGATGAGAGAATAAATAGCATGATAAAATGCATGATAATTGCATGATCATGTCGGGGGCACTGTAGAGTGTTCATGAGTAGGCGGAACAGTTTTGAGCCTAAAAATGATGCAGATGGCAATGTTATTGAAAATATTGACAATATTGACTTTAACCAATGTGATAACAGAATGGCTATGATAAGTAAACTTAAGATTGATTATGGAAATGAAGAATATGTTCATATTATTGTACATTTAATAATCAGATCTGTCTTAAGATTGATTTCGTGTCAAGTGTGGAGCAATTAATTTAATTAATTGGAGTCTATTTAAAGAATTCATTACTAAGTGATGATAAGATTCTTGTTTATATTGTATAAGTACATTATTAAACTAAAAGGATATTTAATGCATTACTATATTGTTGATATTAGATATTTCTATTAATATATGTCATTGCTTTCAGTGTATAACAATTTTTTGTGTGTCATTTAATTAAAGTTGCATGACTACTTGAAACAAAAGATTACGACGACATATTGTTGCTGTTGCTGTTGCTAATGTTGTTGTTGTTTGTTGTTTTAAAATAGCAATGTAACTAAATACAATAGACAAAGAAAATGTATCTATGGCATCTGTATGTTGTATAAGTTTTAAAGAAAAAATACGACAAAAATTGAGGATCTTCGGTTGGTAAATCATGTCAACATACATGTACTGTATGTACTTAGTTTGTTTTGTTTTTGAGGTGCAGCAGCATCTACAGCTACAACAACATAGACAACAATAACAACACTAACAACATACAACAATATTCAGTTGCAAGTTTATGTTGCAAGTGCGCCAAATTGTTAAATCGCTCTTTATCCACAAGAAAAAAAAACAAAACCTCAAAAACACAAAAAAAGATACAACACAAAAGGTAATTTAATTTAAGTTTTTTGTTGTTTGTTTTATTTTCTTCTTATGCGTATCTTTTTGCTTGGGTCATGCACTAATTGTAAAAGATAGAAAGATTTTTAAAGTAAAGCATTAAATATCTTTGGATTAGAAAAAGTATCATATTGTTGTGCATCTTTTACCTTAACTTTCTTTTAGCGAAATACTTAAATACATCATCAGTTTATACTCGTAACTTCCTCTTACATCCTTTATTTTGTGTTTTTTGAATATCTGCATTTCCAACATTTATTTACTATTTTTCATAATTTGTTTTTTTTTTTCATTTCAAAAAACTAACAATTGCATCAAAAGTTTCATTTGGCTTTTTAATATGCAACATTCCACTAGCATCAATCCATTGTAATTTCATATTAGGAAAATATCTTTTCATACCAGGTTCATAAGATGGTCTGATGCGATTAGATTGTTTAGAGCCAATAAAAAGGACTGGACCCTGATAAGGACTATAAAGCTTAATGCTATCTTCATATTTCGAAAAATCATTCCAATGACTACGAATCGCATTCAAATTGTAACCCAATTCAAATGAACCATTTTCATTTTTGTGCAAATGCCTTAAGATCTCATCGGTATTTGCTTGACCACCGGAATGTTCTGATATTGTTTTGATGGCTGCTTGTCGTCCTTGGTCTATACTCATCTCTTTTGGTATTCTGGGTATGTAATGTAATAAAACATCAACCAAACTCGGACGTTTCTGAGTTTCGGTGGGTAAACCATATGGCGATGCCTCAAGAATTACAGCTTTTTCAACAAACAAAGGTCTACTTAAAGCTAATGTCATCATACAAAATCCACCCATGCTGTAACCAATAGCAATAATTTTCTTTAAACGTAAAATTCTTATTAATTCCTCAACATCGGCAGCTAGATGATCGCTACCATGCTCCGGTGAATGTGGACTCTTGCCATGATTTCGTGCATCTAAAGTAATAACTCTACGCTTGGTTTCTACAGCCAACTTTTCTGCCATTTTGCTCCAATTTTGTTGAGAATCCAATAAGCCATGCATAATGAAGATTGGGTTTTTATGCAAAAAAGTTAGTTCCATTCGATATTCTGTGTAGCTCATTACTATTGGCACAATATCCTTGAAGGAGCGAATCTGCTGTTTCGAACATATTTGAATCTTTAGACAACTGAAAGCTCTTAACATTATTTTTTGAAAGCAAAATATTTAAAATTTGGATTTGTTTTTAATATTTTGATTTTGTTAATGAAAATTGTATCTATGGTGACTACATCCTATAAAATAATCTTAGAAAATTCAATTTCTATGACTAAACTCAGATAGAAGAATCAAGAGCATTTTTCTACTTCATTTCCAAAAATAAAACAAAGATTCACATAAAATTTCTTATTACTCTGATGATTTCTTTTAAGAAGATACAAAAAATATGAAATATGAAATGCATTTGTTGGTGAGAAATTCTTTAAAACATTTGTCTGTGTTCGTAAAAATTTAAAATTTGCTTTCTTCACACTTTATAATTATAAAGTAGGAAAAAAGACGAAAAAAAAAAATAGCATCATTCCATTTTTGTATCTAAAAATAAATGTGTTCCACAAAAGTTTCCTTAAATATTTGCAATATATTTTTTAGTAATTTTAATTTGATTATTTTTGTTTACTTTTAAAATTCACAAAATTAAACTATTTATGAATTTCTATTGTACAATAATTCAAAAATAATGAAGTGTGTTAATGAAATTTATATGACCCCATGATCGTTAATATTTAGTTCAGTTAAGACCGAAACGAGTGTTGCTATTCATATTCTAGCCTTGGCAACAAGTAAGTTTGCTAGGCCACCCACCGCTGAAGTATCCAAACGATAATGTGGTTTTTTTGAATCATAACTTCGTTAGCCTAATTTGCGCAGTTTCTAGTAAATTGAAAAATATATCTTAATTAAAAAATAGAACTAATTCGTAAACATTTTCGTGCGATGATTTTCCATAACTTTTGGAGGTGTTTTATCAAGACAAGATTGCTTCTATGAACATAATTCTTTATACAGTGATGAAGCACCTCCATCCTGAAAAATTGGTACAACGAATTCATTTGTGGTCGATGTTTGCTCCAGGACGAATTACTAAAAACAGTTGCTTTCCCAGAAAATATCGATGCCGTGCGTGAACTCATAATGCAAGATCGTCATTTGATATACCATGAGATTGAGGCATCATTGGTCATTTGTATGACGACCACAAATAAGATATTATACGAATTTTTGGCCGTAAAAAATATTTATTGCTCAAAAGAAGGCCCGTCTTGTCGATTGGTACAATGAAATGTTGAAAATATATGTTCAAGGCTTTGTACAACATCTAGACAGGTCACGAAACATGGATCTATACACATGAGCCCGAAAGTAAACCGCACTCGACTGTATGGGTCTTTAAAGACGAGCCAAATCCAAATTTTAGATTTACTCTAATCGGAGTGGAAAAGGCGCTTTGAAAATTGGTTCAAACGCATGCAAAAGTATGTTGATCCTCATGGAGAATACTTTCAGAAACAATAAACCTAATTTATATCATAAATATTTATATTTTCATTATTAGGTCAGAAATATAAATACTAACCTTGGTATATTAAAAGTGTGCGGCAATAATAGATGGTACTTACCACTACAAGAACTTTTTGAATCTTTAAATGTCATGAAGAAGTTTAAATTTATTTATAGTGATGAGTAAAAATGAGTAAATGCTGAATAAATAATTAGAAAGAAAATATCAGTTTATTTGCAAAATTAGCTTTTCTAAAATATATACAATAATTCCTCCATAAGCCCCTGTTTTTTTTTTTCATTGTACCAATTAGACAGCTGCTTGACTCTACTTAAATAATTCGTTACTCAGAGTAGTATCGTAGTCATTCAAAAGTTTGAGTGACCAAAGCCGTCAGTCATGAGTGACTGAGTTTTTGACTCAGCATTGCGTATGTGTTTCATTAGTCAAAGCGGAACGAAATGACTAACTGAGTGTTTCATTCCGTTTGACTGAGTGAGTGAGTTAAGTTATTCGATTTATTCAAAATTTAGGGGTTGTTTGCGTCTCAAATTTACCATTGCGTTCTTCTTCTTCCTTTGCTTAATGACAAAACATTAGTTAAAAAAAAAAGAAAAAACAAATTCCGAGTGCCTGGTGCACTCATTAGTTAAATTGTTTGTCATTCAGTCATTCTACTTTTTCGTACTTCATATTCGAAGCAATATAGCAATTCAATCGTTCCATTTCAAAGTGTTCCTGATGCCAACTCGTTCGTTTTTGCTGACAATGTCTCAAAAGGCGTTTTGACTAAGTCATCCAAATGTCTAGTAAAAATACACATTTTTAGTCATTTTTTTCTAATAGTTTCTGGAAATGGGCACCAGTAATATTATTTTATTCATTTTGTACTCCACTTTAAAGTTCATTCCAGTTTTCTCAATGGCACAAGAGTTTAACTGGGAATGAAGTCTAAGCTTTGGGCCAGAAACTCTTTTAATTGAAATGGTCAATCAGAAAGCCAACTCTAAACTTTAGGAATAGTATTCTTTGGGTCCCTTTTTGCTGGATAATCTCTTCACGTTTGGGTTAGAGAAAGATATCCAAAAATTCATTTAAACAATGAGTTGTTGGTGGTTATACTTTCTTATCTTCGTTTTTGACATGCACGATTATCACGATTATGTTCGCTGCGAACTTGAATCTCGACTAGGCATGATGCTTTGGAATCCTATCACTAGGTCGCTTTTCGAATTATGGTTTCTTAACGGATTGGGATGCGTTTCAAATCATTTACGCTGCAGTTTAATTAAATTAGAAATATTTTGCAAAATAACTTAGCAACCATTTGCCTCCTCCAAACCCAAAATGTTTAGAAGTGACGAAAATTGAATCATTAGTTTCTAATTACTGTAATACTAGAATAAAGTACCCTTCTTTTATTGAGAAACATATTCGTATAAATATCAGTATTACACACATCTGAACTTAATGTTTTCCTACATAACTGATATTTAGGATTTGAAGAAAACTTGCTCCATTTCTGCTGGTAAAAATGGCTCTTTTTGGGTTCTTTTTTTTTTTTTTTATTTAGCAAAAATTTCATTCGCAATTTGTACCATTTATAAAAGTATAAAATTATAAGTCTTATCAAATATTTAAGATTTTTATCTCTTATCTTCTCTTATCATAAAATCTATTATCAGCAATGCATATGGGATTTTTCTGTTTATTGTTTGTCAGTTATTTAACTTTCATCTTTTATATACAAAGACTTGCAAGAATTTTAATTGCTTTAATAATCAGCCAAGATAAATTGTTTTACTTGTTATGAGATGCGAAGAGAGATTAAAAGAGGTCAAGATCTTACAATTTATTACACAATTTTCATTCAATACTCAAAGATAGTAGAAGGTATGTAAGTAAATGAAGAAGACTTTATATTGCATAATAAATATTATTGTGTTAAAAACAAATTATATTGTACAATAACAAGAGACTGTTATGCGTCCTTCTATTACTACTTAGTTACTAGTTAATAATTTATTTATTTGCTTAGTTAATTTTTATTGCGCATATGAAGAGAGACAGATGGAAGTAAGTGAAAAAATTTAAGGAATGCGCTAAAAGCAAATATTTGCAAAAAAACAAACAAATGTACGAGTGAGTTTATTTAACAAATGACGCAGTTTTTCATAATGAGTGCATTTAAGAGACACAAAACATCTACTTCTAAATTTGATAAATTAGTAACAAATGATAATGATGATAATTTTGATTTATACTTTTTCTGGTTCATAATGTCAGAGTAACCTTTTGATCATTTTATCTGCAAATGATCTGTGATGGCAATGAGCCGCTTGCTTGTACAATAATAACAATTAAGAATGACTATTAAAGGCAAAGATACATACTAAGTAAGTATGTAGGTATAATAGTATCTACATACATATGTGTAGATACTTACTAAAGTACTACAATTTTTTGTCTAGTTGATTTGAACACAATGCAATATGGTAACACCTATTTTTAAACAATTTTTATCAGACTCTTTTTTTTATTCTCTTCTATTTTGACTGACAAGTGACAGAGTTGCAGAAAAATTCATTTTAAAGCGACGTGTATTCTACACACACACACACACACACACAGACACATAGATATTTTCATTATTATATTTGTATGTGCATAGATAGATATATGGTACATATGAGTGTCATGGATTGTAAAGCTGAATAGCTTGCATTTGTTGCGGCTGTTGTTGTGCTATTTATGATTAATCTTCTCGGCGTTTCAACGCCAGATCAGCAACACCTACTTCTTCTTCTTCTTCTTCTTCTTACTATATTGTCTGTTCTTTGACTTCGCTTGCAGCAAAATATATATGGCAGCAATAGCAATAGTAATATCAACAACAGCAGCAGCAACAGGGACAGCGAGCCCCTCAACAACAACTCAACATCATAAATTTTTCATATCAACATGAAACCGAAAAATTGAAATTGAGACTCCATGCGAGCGAGTTTTAGTTTTTTTTGTTGACCAACAGATCATAAGGCTAAGAGATGGACAAAAAGACTTACAGGCAGACGGACAATAAGACAGACAATGTCCAATTGTCTTCCAAACCCGAACGCCTTTTCATTTATCTATCTGTTGTCTCTCTGCTGTCTGTCCGTTTGTCCATTTGTCTGTTTGTCGGCTTGACTGTCCGCTTGATATTCTTTCATCCATCTGTAGCTGTAGCTTTTGTCCATCCATTTCGACATCTGTGGCAGCCTCTGTATGCGTGTCAAAGAGTATCTTATGAGTGTAGTATGTTTGTTATGTGTGAAGGTGTCTTGTTGCGCTTCTTGCTGTTCGTTGTTGGCACCTCTTAATGTTTTGGCATTCATTATTAATAATTCTCATTTATTTTCATTTTTTTCCCCCTCAAGATTTTCCCTTTTTTTTTTGTGTTTGTTTGACTTATTTTTTTGTTAAGTGAAATGAGCGTGAAATTATTTAAAATGAAATTTTTCAATTTGCAAACATGTTCAAAATTGTTTTTTATTTTTCAAAAATTTATTATTATTTAATTTACTCATGGTGTGAGTGTGTGTGTGTGTGTGTGTGTGTTTATTTGTAGGAGTGATTAATTGGTGAAAACTTGTCAGATCCTTTGAGATTCTTTATTTAGGTAATGAGTAGAAAGTTTCAAATCATTTTTGTTATTATCTAGTCATATATTTCGATTAATAACAATATAGATATATTAATCATATCATCTGAAAAATTAGCAACAAAATGTGTTAACAAAACCCCCACTAGAAGGGGTACCTCCTATACAAACCCAGATTCAAATTCGAATTAAAAAAAAACTTTTTTGTTTTTTGTCTTATCGAACTGAAATTAGGATACTATAACTGTCTGACCTATATTCACCAACTATGTAAATTTGAAGATCCTAGGAGTACTGGTTCGTAAAGCTTCCATACAAACTCTAGTTCAATTTTAAGCCTTCATTGGAAGGAATTTTTTGGTTTTTGTTTTATTGAAACAAAATTTAGAAAATCTTATTCTATGAG
This sequence comes from Amiota minor, assembly GCA_037043295.1. Taxonomy (NCBI): domain Eukaryota; kingdom Metazoa; phylum Arthropoda; class Insecta; order Diptera; family Drosophilidae; genus Amiota; species Amiota minor. Next base: position 765,086 of record JBAMAW010001470.1, on the reverse strand, counting down.
CCATGTCTATCAACCATGTAAATTTAAAGATCCTACGATGTGTAGCTCCCTACAAACCCTAATTCAAATATATGCCTAATTCTTATTCACCATGCAAATTTCAAGGCCCTTGGATTACAGGATCGTATAGTTTCCAAACGAACATATCGATCTCATTGTTGATATGCTGCATATAAGTAAGTATATTGACTCTCCTAGCGTAGGCAAAAACATTTTCTAAGGGATGGATGAATTGTATCTATAACTATAGCCTTTCTCATGAATCACTCCATCCATTGGTGAAAACCGTATGAAAATACGTTCGGTACTTTTTGAGTTTATCGCTTTTAGACAGACAATGTTATATATATATAGATATACTAGCCTTACCCGGCGTGCGTTGCTACGTCCCCTGTGCGTACCCAGTTATTAAAAAAAAAAAGAAATGGGCCAAGTGCAAGTGAGACTCGTACACGGAGGGGTTTGTATGGGAGGTACTCTTCCTAGTGGTCCGATTTGACTGATTCTAACAAATTTACCGCACCTATGTTAAAAACTTATAGTGTCTAAATTTTAGTTCGATAGAACAAAAAACAGAAAAGTTTTTCCAATAAGAACCTGAATATTAATGGGGCTTTGTATGCTCCGATCAAACTGAAATTTCGACAATATAAGTTTCTGATGTATACCCACCAACCATCCAAATTTCAAGATAGTGGGATTACTGGATCGTATAGCTGCCATACAAACCAAAATGTTTCTTGTATTGGGACCCCTTTAAGTTTTCAAAAATATTTTAGTTTTAGTATTTGTTGCTGATGCCCGGATAGAACTACACATTCTCTGAAAATTTCAACCCTCTAGCTATTGCGGTTTTTAGGACATGACCCAAGGACGGACAGACGGACGGACGAAAAAAAAAACCTATCCTATCCTATGTCCGTCTCCTGGTTCTAAGCTACCTCCCCACCAATTTTCAGCCAAATCGGTTCAGCCATTCTTGAGTTATAAATAGTGTAACTAACACGACTTTCTTTTATATATATAGATATAGATGATAGATTTGAAAGTTGTTGATAATTGAGTTTCTATAATTTCAGGAATTTCCCTTACCCATTAATCAAAACTTATTATTGAGAAGAGCGAATTAATCTACAATATAAAGGTCTATTTATGCACTCGGCTGGGTTTATTATACTGTAATTGAGATGGAGGAATTAAATTGCCTCCTCTTTTTCTAACAATTGCTGTACATTCACAAATAGTCTACCGGAATTTCAACTTCTGACCTATTTTGAGATAAGACCTGATGCAATTTTTTTTTTCATCTGTTGTAGAAAACAGTTGTATCTGAGTTATGTGGGTATATGGGTTATCCCGTAACAAATCAATATATATTTAAATTTGGTGGTTAGCAAATTATCTTATTAGCCAATTTTTTTTTTCACAAATTTAACTTTTGTTAATTTCATAAAACCATACAATTTCAATACAATAGTTCATTAAAGATTTATTATATAATTTCTATAAATAAATACCGACAACAATTCCATTAGTCTGATCCCATCGCAACTTTAGTAATAAGTAGTTTGTAGTTGTTAGACAATGTTTCACACCTCATAATTCATAAATTTACAAGAATTCAAATGAAAGAAGAAAAATGCATGTGATACAGAAAAAATTTGATGAAACATTTTAATTTTTTATTGGCACCCAATAAAGTACATTTATGTTTACCACAACTGAATGAATGAATGAATGGAAGAGACACACGAACATGTCTTAAAGGTCATTTACATCTTTGGATGTAATATTTTATTTATAAATCTAAAAGATACAAAGCAAATGAAATGAAATGAAATAAGACATAAATACTTCTTCTACATGCATGTATTGTAGATAAATTACAATACAATATATCTAATGTGCCATGTACGAGTATTTCTTTAGAGAAGTACGAGGTATAACAACAAAAATCAAATTGAGCTGGTTGCCAGTTGAAATCGAAAATCGATTATATTGTAAATGTACGCGTGCGAAGTACATTCATTTGTACCGTCATCTGTCAGTCAGTTTCTCTGTCTATCTGTCTGTCTGTCTATCTGTCTGCCTGTTAGATTGCCAGAGCCTATATGACTATCAATCTGTGAGTTTTTATTCTATCTTTGCCATCGATAATGTTTTGTTATGTTATAAAAATAAAACACATTTCCACACTTTTCCAATGAAATTATCCACTGAAATAAATTTCTCATTTTCTTTGTTTTGTTTTATTGTGTTTACATTTAAATTGAAATAGTAGAAATTTTAAAAATTCTTATTTAGAATTTATTTTTAACAGAAGCCGGCAGTCGCCGGCTTTTTTCTTTCTATTCTTTTATTTTATTTTGATTTGTTGTTTTTTGCTTTGAATAGTCAGAAAAATGGGCTTAATTTGTTTATAAAAATAGAATTTAAACTTTAAAATAAAAATAAATAAATAGCAAATAAAATGACTCAAAATTTGCCCTTTTTAATAAGATTTATTACTTTTACTATTAATTTGTTAAATTGTTAATTGTCCCAAGTTTGGAAAATGTTGACCCTTTCCATAGAAAAATTAAAACTAATAGACAATAGAGGAAAAAATTATAATCCATGAATTTAAGAAGATAGGAAATTTTTTTATTATCCAAAATATGGATTAAAGAATTGTGATTCTTTGGGCAAAAACAAACCATCCTTGGTAATTGCAATTTTTTCCTGTTACTAAAAATAAATAGAATCTAAAAAACAGGGGAATTTGCTATGATTGAGGAAATAAAGATCTCATCTTGAGAAGACCTCATTAGAAGTGCTTCGAGGATTGGAAAAAGTCGTGCGCAAGGGTTTTCTATCTGAGGGGGATTACTTTGAAGTGGTCTAAATAGAAATTGATGAATAAATATAAATACAATACATTTTTTTTTAAGCAAATATTGTATAAATTTCTGATTGAGTTTTAATATACAAATTCATTCTAATTGGCCGTCAGTCATAGAAATAATTCTATAGTCTTCTTTTTTCAATTATAAAGACATGAATTGCTGCTCATGAATCTGTCAAAAATCTGATATTGACAGTTGGCAGTACATGTCAGTTATGTCAACTTAATTTAACAAAGCCTAAGTATGTTCTTATTTGTCTTTAAACATGGGTTCTTCTTTGTATTGCAGAAGTGATACGCGTACTTTCGAAATATGACAACATTCGAATGAATGATGATGGATTTTATTTTACGATGTTTATTTGTATAATTTAATATTATTACATAAAAATATAAATAAGAAACTCTACAATAAATCTATAAATTCTCAATTCCTCAAATTTGTCTTCATAAGAGTTCAGTTTCTAAAGAAAAACTAATTTTACCATTAGAAAAGTTTTATGAATTGCTTAATATTATTCTGTTTACAAAGTAAATACTTGATGTTATAATCTTTAACTAAATTTATCTTATTCTTATAAGATTTTTATATTTGATTTAACAGAATTCATATGGGTTTAAATTATATTTACTTTTCCTAAATAAGTTCAATGTTCATGGCCAATGTCACGTCATAATTTTTTTTGCAAAATATTTCATTTTTACGGAAATACAATTTCATTTACGCATTTCATATAACAACCACAAAATAAAAATAGGGAGTAAGTTTCGTATCTATGGCCAGCTGCAGCATTCATTTAACAAGTTTAAGATATCAATAACAGTTTTGAATGCCCCACACTAAATGGGCACGTTTACATTATTGTTACTGTGAACAATAAAGCTTAATTGTTCGTAAATATTTTATCTTTTTTGAATGAAGTAAATGGTGATTTTTTTCTACAAGAAAAATGAAACATGAATTGAAATGTTGTCGGTTTGTTCATGGTTAATGAATATCCAATGCAAACCTTGAACTTGTGCACATTTACTTTACATATTTGGACTAAGGCACAATGAATGGAAAAACTCTTAATGATATTGTACAAATATTTAAAATTACAGTTATGTGTTTATGTGTGTGTGTTCATAAACTATGTGATAAATGAACTTCAATCAAAATGCCTGAAGCGCGTCTTGAATATAAAAAGAAGACAATTTCATCAAAAAAACAACGCATTAATGAGGCATCAAGAAAAACTTCAATATATGTGAGCATTAATGATGATAAGAAACGCAGCAACAGGTGATGGAATTTAAATAATTTTGCAATATCAAAATATTCAAAAGCAACTAAAAACTAATTGCATGCATGCGCTTTGATTTAAATAAGAATAATGAAATCATATTTTGTTTTGTTTGTTTTATTAAGTTTATTAAATCTAAAGACTTTAAATAGATTTGGTAATGACAGTTTTATTAAGCTTTTTATACGATGCTCGATTAGACACACACAAAAAAAAAAAAAACGGGTAACAAGCGGAAAACTATTACTAAGAGTACGCTATCCGTTTGTCCATCCTCGGGCTGTATCTCGTGAACCGTAATAGGTATAAAGGTCTAGGAAATTAACATGGTTGGTGGAGATGGATTCGAAACTTATAGTGTCTAAATTTCCGTTTGATATTAGAGAAATCAAAGTTTTTGTAATAAGAATCTGAAATTGTAATTGGGTGTGTATGGAAGGTGACAACAACAAGTGGACAGGTCGGGTAAAAAGAAAAGTTCGTGCAAAATTTCATCTCTCTAGCTCAAAAACCGATGTACTAGAGTGTATACAATGTGTATAGATTGACAGATGCAGAGGAGTGCTACTCAAATGTTGTTTCTTTTAAAATCTTCCGGCCGATTTTTAATCTAAGTATTTCCAAGCTATTAGCTAACGGATTTATAGCCAGATTATTGCTATTGGTTTCTAAATATTATTCTAAATATGTATTACTGTTTTTTTGTATGTGGTCTTATACGAGTATTTTCGTCATATTCAGGTCTTTATAAATACAATTAATAATACATTACATATCCTTCTCAAAGTCTTTGATTGAAATCTTTGCAGTATCTCTTTATTGGAATTGCTTGGCGTTCCTCATGCCATACGCCCAGACAGACTTACATATAGCAGCGCTTTGTTTGTCATGCTTAGTTTTGTTTTGGGATTGATTACCCAGTATATATTTTTAGTTTTTATTTGGAACTGTAGGTCATTGGATTTTATGTGAGGTTTTCAATTCAATCGACAATCCAAATGTATTTCAAGATATTTAATGCTATTGCTGACGGGTATAAAAAACTGGTCTATATATACTGTGGGCACTCATTTCTCCTAGTGTAGAAGTGGCAAGATTTTCTTGGTTTTACCTTAATATTTCATTTGTTTAACGAATTTTGCATCAAAACTAACCGGCTTTGAACAATAGTATAGGCATCAACAGCGTTACCTGTTTTAGCAAGAATTGCAGTGTCGTCAGCATAAGTAGCCACAATGCGATTGTATACAAGAAAAATAAAATACATAAATAAATAAAAGCAAAAAAATAGAAAACAATTTAAATACAAAAAAATATCTGAAAAAAATTAAATTTCGCATTTTTCCACCTGATTTATGAATGTAAGAAAAAAACATTGCATGATTTTAGGCTGCTTGATTTTGATTAAATGAGAAAAGAGCTTGCTTACGTTATTGAAGAATTTGGTCATGGCTTGGTCATTTTTTCGTTTGAATAGGGAAACGGGGCACGTTCATTATTTTTGTCATGAGTTGGTCATTTTCGCCCAGTATGCGCGTAAAATGGAGAAACGGGGTACGAATTACAACAAATTTCAAATTGTTGTTGCAAAATTATTTCTTTAAAAATTTTCGATAAAAATTGTCACAAAACTATACGTCAGTATGACTGAACAAACATGACCAAATTTTGATATATTTGCTCTAAGTTACCACACTTTTGCTTGAAACATAAGGCAATTTCAATTTGCATTTGACTTATTATTGTAATTATTATGAACTAATAATATTTTCAATGGATATAGAAAATATATAATATTTCCAGAATCATTATCCAATCTTCTGATCAGTGTAATTTATGTTTTGATTCTATTTTCTTTTAGATCTAACATTATCGATGTCAACAATTATATACCATTACAAAATCGTCGTTATGTAAAAACTACATCACCTATAACTACAAATGAAAGAAGTGAATCAGAAGATAATAATTTTGAAACAACACCACCACCACCACCACCACCACGAACAGCAACAACAACATCATCATCAATAATATCAATAGCAACAACAGCAAATAATAATGAAAGTAATTTGCAACAATATAATCGCAGTAAATTTTGTTGTTGTGCACCACGTGATTCAATTATTTCAAATGATGGTTTATGTTGTAAAAATAACAATAAAAATTCTTCAACTTCTTGTTGGAAATTAAGAAGGCGACAAATTATATGGGAAAGTTCTCAGGCTTCAGGTAATGTAGGAATACATATACGGAAATAACTTTAACATAATGACATAGTCATAGTCACATATAAGAATTTGTACATATTTCCATTTCTTCTTGTTGATCTTCTTAATTATTGCTTTCCTTTCATAAAGAAACTAATTTAAAATTTGTTTTCTTCCAAATATTCCATTTATTTATTGATGCCGCCTGAACAGCTAAGAATAGCAAAACTTTGACAAGAATAGAAGAAGAAAAATTATCAACAAATCAGCCTGAACAAATCAATGCAACATTGTTGCCAAAGCATTGGAATGAAAAGTTTAAGCAGCATGTTGTTATAGCAAAACCACAGCAATCGCAACTGCAACAGCAACATCAACATCAACATCAACAACATCAGCGCATGCATAAACTGTCAGTTTCATTGCCTGCAACACCACAATTGAGTCAGCTGAGACGTTCAGCACAACGCAACGTGCAGTATAAGAAACTATCGTGGGAGGAAACGCGTCAAAGTCGCAACACAAAAAACGCGTACGAAACGCAACAAATGAGTAACAGTGAGAAAATAACGAAAATAGAAATGTTTATTAAAAGTGATAGCAACAAAATGAACGATGCAACAATGCAAAAGGAAACGATGAAATCCATGAAAAGTATTGCAATGCGTTACAATAACAAAATAAATACAAATCCAACAAGAGAGGAAATATCTGCCACAACAAAAACAACAACGATTTCCACCCAAACAGATTTTTCACGAGCTTTTAATGCGATCGCCGCTACAAATAATAACAACAATAACAATAACAAAAATAATAATAATGACAATGATATAGTCAACAATTGTATTCCGATAGAGCAACAACAACAAGAATCACTATCACCAATACCAACGACAACAAAACAACATCAGAAACATCAAGAACAAGAACGTGGTGTTGTTGTTGGTAAAAGCTCTTTAGCCTTTTGTGAGCATTGCTGTGAAAGTGTTAGTATTCTCTCCAATGATGACCAACAACAACAGCAACAGCAACAACAATCACAGCAACAGCAACAAAAGAAGCGAACAAAATTTGGACGCTCGATTGGCATCACCGCCGGCGTTTCGTCTGCTTCTGCCAGAAACAACAACATCAACAACAACAACAGCAGCGATGTTGCCAACTACATGTATTCGCCATTTCCCACAGATGTGGACTCCTATGGTCCATATAGCATTCAAACGGATTCAGTAGTCTCTGAATTGTCGTCGAATCGTTTTGTCTCTGACGAAGAGGATGATTTTCGAACGCGCGTGCATGTCGTTGATGTTAATGAGAATGACGCGCCACCGCTGCCGGTTATAGAAATAGAACAACAGCAGCAGCAACAACAACAACAATACAACAAACAACAAGAGAAAGAGAAACAAAAACAACAAAAAAATAGCATTATAAAAACAACAGCAATAACAACAAATAAAACGTCGCATAAGAAAAAAGCCTTAAAAGATAGCACACGAACCACAAACGGAATCACGTCACACCAAGTATCGCCTCCTCCACCATTGACTTTATCCACTTCCACCCCATTGTCGACGCCAGCATCATTATTGTCACCATCATCACCAACAGCAGCAGCTGCCGCCGCCTCATTAACATCATCATCATCATTATCATCATCATCATCGCAACAACATACGGAAACGCGCGACTTGTTTCACCCGCCGTCGTCTCAGACGGCTGAATCTTTGTCACCAACACGAGATGTGTCGCCAACAATTTGTTGTTATACAATTGACAAATCAGCGCAACGACAACAACAACAACAACAACAAGAACAAAAACAAAAACAACCAAATTCATCAGGAGTAGGTGATGAACAGGAACAACAGCAAGTGGGCCTACATTATAACGCTACAGCTATTGTCTGCCATAGGCCACTTGATAATTTTGTGCGTGGCAAACCGGAAAATAGTTCATTTTCAAATTCTTTGCCATCAAATTACGGTTCAACGCGCAGTGAAAGTGTCTTAACTACTGGACGCCCACCAATACCACCACCTGTGCCACCAAAACCACGAACCTCCCGCACGACCGTTTGCTATGAGATAACCGCAACTCCTGCCGAGCAAGAGGAGCCAGCAAAGAAAACGCGTCGTTTGCATAGTCAAAATACTCATCAACTGCCTGTGGAGCCATTTCTACTGACATATCCACCAGCAGCAACAGTTAAAAGTGAGTCGAGGAATTTTCAAAATCAAAATTCATCTTTGAGAAAGACACACGACAGCTGTTGGTCGCCGCCAGAAGCTGAAAAGTGTGCGCATGATGAGAGCAATTCATGTACAATATCAAAAATAGATACGCAGCCAGTATCATTTGTAAACTCGTGTCAGTCATTGCCATCGAATGGGACATCACATTATAAGGGTTTTGAAGCGAACAATAATAATTACAATTGCAAAATTATAACGGACAAAACATCTAACTCTTCCCCATCCTTGTTACCGAAGCGTACCTTGCGTTATGATAATCACGGTCGCCTTAAGCCGCCGGATAGCTCACTCGGTCGTTATCGTTCGCTTAGTGAATCAGGACTTCATCCCGCCGTGGTCATTGTGAAAAGTGAACCGTTCTCGACAAAGATCTCAGTGGCCAGTAGTTCGCTAGTGCCGCGTCTAACGCCCATACTCAGTCGACGTCTTGCAAAAAGTGAATTGAATAAAGATAATGAAAAAGAAAATGAGAATGAAAATGCAAGTGGTGATAGAAATGTATTGAAATCTTTAAGTGAATTTTCACAAAACTTGAAACTTTTTAAATCTTATAGTGATAGCAAAAGTTTTGTACCGCTCAGCACAAATAATAATACCACCACTACTACTTTGGTTAAATCCAAATTTCCTAGCACCGATGGTAGTTTGTTTTCGTCATCATCGTGTAAATGTCAACGTCAGCAACAATCCACTACACCAACATCACCTTTAACGCCTACATCACCATTGTACGCCTCTGTACAATATCCTCATCATCAGCACCTTCATCATCAGCAGGCCCAAGCACAACTTTGGCCAAGCAACGATAATTTGGATTTCGGATCCACGAATTGTCCAAATCATAAATTACCCGAAGATTTGCTCTCGAATTGTAGCGATCAGACAACAATATTTCATCTCGATAACGATTGCTCACAATCGGCTAGTTCGTCATCGCCTTCTTTATATTCGGTATTTGCCGGTACCAACGCCCATTCGTGTGGTCACTTAACAACAGTTGGAGCATTTACACGCGGTCCACTTCTGTTAAAACGCATTCCTGAGATACAATCGTTTAATTATATTTCTAATGTACGAGAACTTTACGATAAAGAGGTAAGTTTTAAAAAAAAAAACGCAATAATTGGTTAAATACAAGTATGTAATTATATTCCAAATAGTTTTTGAAGTAAACCCCTTCTTGTCGAGAACATTGAGTCTAATCAATTAGTGAATGATTCATTCTATTTTCAGAGAAAAAGTGTTGTCGTTAACCAGTGCGGTTACTATTAGGGTAACCACCTAATAACTCATAGATAACTGAATAGATGATTGAGCAAAAATTTAGTATACGATATTCTTAAAAAAAAATTAAGTAGTGTGCCTCACCCAGCACAATATGAAAGTGAAACTTCTTTAGCGAATGGAGGTAAATCCAAAAATTAGAAAATTAAATGTGACGAAAATCGAAATGCGATGATGTTTCAGAGACGTAGTGGGGAGACGCACAAAACAATGCGCATTGTCTTGTTCGGACTCGTCTGCAGCATAGAGAATGAATGCTAATGCATGAGTAAGAGAGAGATAAAAAATGCTTTACTGATTGGCCGAATGACCGAAAAATAAAATAACTCTTTTGTTTTGAAGCAATATAACACTACAATATTCTGTATTATGGCTTGCTACTGTAGAAGTTTCACTTCGATATTGTATTTGCCTAAATAGCTCCAATAATATAATAATAACATCGTCAAATTTTGATTTTCGTCACATTTAATTTTCATATTTTTTTGGATTTACTCCCCATTCGCTAAAGAAGTTTCACTTCAATAAATTCTATTCTTGTAGTTTGTAACTTGGAATTAACAAAATGGGGCAAAAATTGTTTTGTTCTTAAGAATATGTCAATATTTCAATATTAAATTCTTATGCAACTTACAGATGGCTCACAAGATTAATATGTAGATTTGAGAAGGATAAGTAACTTTGTGTAATTTAGGTAGATATTTACTATTATAATTGAGTTTATGGGATTCTAAGATGCACAATAAAAGATCTTCAGCACTGATAGCACAAAGACCTTTTTGTTCAAAGTACAAGAATTCAAATTTTATTAAGAAAAAAAAAAAAAAAAAAACACATAATTAAGAAAATATTTTCATATGACATGCATCATAGACACATGGAACGGAAATAAAATATTTTTTGTTATTCCCCTGATGTCTGATCGCTATACTCAAAAGATTTTACAGTTCATTAATTCAAGAACAAGAAAATCTATTTATTTAGTCTAAAATCACCAAAAGTTTTCAATAAATTAAAACTAAACAAATGTGTTTTATTAAAAATAAAGAAAGATGAAATATTTAAACAAATGTTGTATAATTAATGGGAAAATAGTTTATCTATATGAATCTATCTGTTTGTCTGCCTTTGTGTCAATTTATCTATCTATCTATCTATCTATCTATCTATTGTATTTGTCGAATTGTGGACATGCCTTGCGAAAAAATTGAAAATTGTACGAGTACATGAACATTAAGTTCTTCAAGTGTTCCAAAACAAAGAATATAAACAAAAAATAAAGATCCCATAAATATTTTCAATTACAATTGATTTCTTGTATTTGCTTCTGGTATATTAAAGTACAATACGACAGAGCGTGAAATGAAAATGAATGAAATCCAGTATTATTCCTTTTGAAATGAAAGATTGTAAAAAATGATAACTTAATAAAATTTCACAATAATGAAATTCAATTGTCCGAAATGTGAGAGACAATATGATGATGATGATGATGATGATGATGATGAAAATGGATTATGGGGCTTAGGGGAATTGGGAGGCAGGCTGCAATATAATAATAATGCATGAAAAACAAATTCAAATTCAAAATATGATATATAGAGAAATATATGTAATACATACATAGATACATACATATGTACAATATATATTTTATTGGTTGAAAAAAAAATGCATTTAAATGAATAAGAAGAAAATTGCATTTGCATTTGCATTGGAGGAATTGTGTTCATGACACGCTTTATTATTACATGGTGTAAATAGTTTAGACGACTATACAAATTCTATGGATGGATTACGTGATCTACAATGCGTATGAGTAATTTTATTTATTTATTTGAAACTGTGTTGACTCATTTTCATTATTTTATTCAAAAAGAAAGTGCATTTTTTTTTTTTTTGCTTTTTCATCATATTTCTTAATTTATAAATGTAATTGTTTTCTTTGTAAAAGTTCAAAAAGCTCATTTAAATGAGATGAGATTTTCATAAACCCATAAAAGTCTAAAGATTATTTCTATTTCATAATTCTCTAATAATTTTTAACATTTTGTGATGTCTTTTTTTGAATATTAGAACCGAAAAAACTTAATTTAATATGATTCATGTTTTCTGTTTGTTGCGTGTCTTTTGAATTATTGTATTTGCATACAATAATTTGTTTCATACCTATAATAATCTTCCTTTGATTTCATTCTGTTCGATCAAATCTGAGATCTGGGTTTTGTTGTTTTGACTATTTAACCCACTGTGTTCTTACGCAAAACCGATTTGTTATTATTTTTTTTTTTTTTCTTTCTCTTACAGTTTTCTTTTATTTTTCCCCAATTAGTTTTGTTTTTTGTTTTTGGTTTTTCAAAATCAAATTATTGTATATTTGAATATAGACAAAAGTACACAAAAAAGAAAAGAAAAAAAACTAAGAATCTACAAAATAAAACGAATAGTAATTAAATAAGTTCGGTTAAAACATAAAAGAAATGCACTTCGTAGATTTCAAAATGCTGTGTTTCTTTTTTCTTTTTTTTTTTTTGTATTTTGCCATTCACAATGATATACGTATATAATAATGCGCCCCGTAATAAATTAATGCAGAAAAGCATTTAAAGAAAATCTATAAAAATTTATGAAAAGCTTAAAGAAAAGATGCCTTTGCTTGTTTGATACATGAGTCTTTTGAGAACAGATAGATATCGTATTGTAGATAGATGTACTCATTTTGTTCGATATTCGGTCTTTAGCGGTCCACATCCACATCCACATCCACACTTCCCTAAAGATCCGACAGGCAAGGCAAGGGAAGACAAGGCATATTAACGCTGACAGGCGTGTGTGAGCAAACAAGCGTTTATATATTGTTTTTATATTGTATCTATGATAGTATAATGTGTATATACATGAACTCATCATGATGATGAGCAGAAGATGGGTTGGGATTCTCTTGATTTTATGGTGATGTTGTTTTTGTTATTGCTTATAAGTAAGTATGTATATATGTATATGTATGTGTTTGTATGTGGGTTGCTTGTTGTTTATGTATGTATTTTTTGTTTATTCTAAAAATATCACTGTATGCCTATGTACTCATCTACATACATATACGATTCCTATATGTGTATATACACGTATGTAGATAGATACAACTTGCTTGAAATATGTTGAGGTATAAGCGTGTGTGCTCTTTTTTTGTTGTCATTGTGCAGTGGTTTTAATATTGTTAATGATGATGATGATGATGATGATGATGATTTTTTTAAATAGTACCTAGTGATGATGATGATGATAGTAATGATCATTATAGCAGTTTCTTTAGCTTCGGAACCAAAAGCAGCTGATACTAGTAGATGAAACAAACAAAGAATGACAAAAACTACAGTGGTTTATTTGATTAAATTGTATTTTTTTAAAATAAAAATAATAATTTTTGATAATCAAATTTTTTAATCAGCATTCAAATTCACTATTAATTTTACTCAATCATTACGATTCTGTGTTTTCTGAGCACCTCACCATTTTGATAAAATTTAAAGTTTTTAGCTCAAGAAAGTTAGTTGGCTTTTATATAAAATTTTCAAGGATTGTTTCCAAGGGAACAGCATGGTACACTTCATATACTCGTACGCTTACGAAACTCGACATATCGTTTTAAGATATATTGAAAGATCTTTAACTTAAAGAGGAATAACATGATCACCGAATTACAGACTGGTATAATACGCTGGGCAACCGCTTGGTACGCCTCATGCGCTGTCTACTTCAGTGAAGTAGAGAGTTGAATGCAGAATTTTGAGCCTCCGGATTGGAGCCGGAGCTGACCAATCGATTCGGTCGTTATATCAGCTGGTGTGAAAGACGATGTGGTCTTCAACTTCTTCCTGACTCATGTCTCTATGTAGGGTTGAGTTCCTAATATACCAGGAGCATCCTGTCATTAGGCGCAATGTTATTGTTATACTGAGCGACTTTAGCGAATCTCCATAATCCCGTCTCAAGACATCCTACATACTTTTCATTTTGTGTACAGGTTGACGTAAATGTTATAAAAAATGTTAGAGAAATATTTTGCTGAAAGACCAAATTCGATCCAATCCGATCCGATTTGAATGCAAGAAAGATTCTTAAAGGAAAGCTGTGGCTCTAGTTCTGACTCATAGATTGAAGCTGTTACTAAATTGATTCTTATTGTAATTTTTGTAATTCCTTACTTAGGGTTCCGGACCCAAAGGGTATCAAAAGGAACCCTATTGCAAAGACTTCGTTGTCCGTCCATCCGTCCGTCCTCGGGTCATATTTCATAAACCGCAAAAGCTAGAGAGTTGAAATCTTCACAAAATGTGTAGTTCTATCCGGGCATCAGAAAAATGTGCTAAAACTAAAATTTTTTTTAAAAACTTAAAGGGGTCGCCATACAAGAAAAAATTTGGTTTGTATGGCAGCTACACGATCAGTAGTCCCACGACCTTGAAATTTGAGTGGTTGGGGGCTATACATCAGAAACTTTTATTGCCAAAACTTCAGTTTGATCGGACCACTAGAGAGGGTACCTCCCATACAAATCCACCATTATAATTCAGGTTCTTATTAGAAAAACTTTTTTGTTTTTTGGACTATTGAACTGAAATTTAGACACCATAAGTTTCTGATATAGGCGCAGTACATTTGTTGTCAAATCGGACCATTAGGGGGAGTACCTCCCATACAAACCCCAATCTGGTACGGAACCCTCCGTGTACGAGTCTAACTCGCACTTGCCCCATTTTTTATTTTTCTTTAAGACAGAAAGATAATAAATTTGAAGTTTAATTATTGATTTATTTAATAGAATAGAAGAACCCGCACAAGATTTCATTTCTGTTAACATTCACTAATAAAATAATCTAAGTCATGTTGATGAAAGTTAAAATCTTTAAAAAATAAAAGTGTTTCTACCATTTACAGTTGAATTTCATTTATGACATCAAATTTTGTTAAATCTTTTTTGATAAAACGATTATAGACATCACAGAAGTATTGTATTGTATATTTAAACCTAATGAGTAAGAAAAATAATAATTTAGCTACGAACGGATGTAGAAAGATACGCGTGAAAAGAAAAATAGAAATCAGCAAAATAAAGACACAACAAAAAGTTCAAAATCATACTAAATAAAAAAAAAAAAAAAACTATAATAAACAATGAATGAGGTTGAGAACAAAATTGGGAAAAAGTAAAGAAATTTTACATAGAATCGTTTAAGAGAATTGACCAATAAATCGACAATTTTCCGCTTTGTTTAGATTTGTTGCTTTAATTTTTGTTTTATTTTATTTTCTTTCATTTTCATATTCGTTTTCATTTTGTTTTTATTTTTACTATTTAGATACTTTTTGTTTTTATTGTGGATTTATTTTGCATATTCAATAAAATGCTCAATTGAACTGTAAAAATGAGAAAATCAGAGCAAAATTGAAATAAATATTTTTATTCAAGTAGCAATGAAATTGTTTGCATTGAGTAGCCATAAACTTAGCGATTTCTCTGTTATCCAATTGGATGTATGTATCTATGAATGAGAATACCTAGATATATGTGGATAAGATACACAATCACTTACAAAATGTTCTCTTTTTTCCTTGTTCTCTTTATTTAGCATACAATGGAAAAACGACGCAACACTTTGGATCGCTTTCAGCGTCTCGGCTTTGGACGCAAATCATCACCAGCAGCACCTAGTAGCTCAAACGCTTCTTCAGCCAGCAGTAGTGGCACAGAGAAACAACGCAAATCTGCAGAGAAATCAGAACGCTTGAAAGAATTAACAGAGCTTTTACGTGGAACTCATACACGTTCCTCACCAACCCCGCCACCTGTGCCTCCACCACGTAAACCACGACCTGGCGGAACACAATCTGCAACGAGCAGTATAGAACGTCAAGATACGGGACAGTCAATGAGCACTGAAAGTGGCAATGCAGTACCGTCATTGACTTCGAATGCTTCTGAAGAAACGACGCCAACGGAGCAACCGCAAGTAGCAATCCGAAAGCAGCAATCGTCAACAACTAATAACAAAAATAACAACAGTAGCGGCGGCTCGACTACCTCACGTCTGCTAGCCTCACTCAAACCGAATACAAGTCTATCGAATTTGGAGGCATTTATGCTTGGCAGCAATCGCGAGAAATCGAAATCACCACCGCCGCCGCCACCAATTCCATCGAAATCATTCGACACGCACGATCACAGTACAGATTTGACCACGAAACTGTCGAGACCAGAATCGCGCACTGTAATCGGTTCGTATGCGCAAAAGGGCATACCATTTCGTTCGGTTTCCTTTTCACAAATCGATTGCAAGTCCACACTGAGTGCATTGCGGGATCGTTTGCGTCGCGACAAGGCTGTTGATGCACCCAGTCCAACGAATTCCGTGCTCCTTAATAAGGATAGTGAGGATAACGACAACAACGAAGCAACGAAACGAGAGAAAACACCCGAACCGGGTTGGATACACATACCGCTGAAGAAAAGCGAACTGGCTATTAGTCTCAATTATGGCCAAGAGAGGCCGCTTGAGGATGTTTTAGAAGATGTGCCGGATGCAATATCTGAAGACGATATTTTCACTACCGACAGTGAGCACGTGAATGAATGTAAGCAAGCATCTGCAACGCGTATTTTGGCTGCACATGCTAAAATGGAGTCACTTACGGACACCATACAATCAGAGAATGATTATACAATCGATGAAGAGCTGCTGCCTTTGACTGTTAGATCCGACAAATTGCCAACGGCAACAACAACAACAACAGTCACTGGGGAGCAGCAAAAAGTTATGGTATTAGTGACGGGAGCAGATGAAACAAAACCAAAGTTGCATATAGCATCAGTATCACAAGTTATTGTTACTGCTCCGCCTGCTGCTTCAGCGACAGATTCACAACCTAACTTAGCCACATTGATGGAAGAACGTGTGCCCCTAGAATCCCCACCAGATAATTTTCTTCAAACGGCAACAACTTGCCTCATACCCGTGCCGGTTTACGAATGCGCTGCACAAGAGTGGCTAGAAACACCGGCACAGGAATGGGTCGAGGTGGAGCCTGAAGAATTTGGTATTGTACCAGAAACCATTGAGCCATTGGTCTCACATGCCGCATGCAAGGTCTCTCAAACAGATATGTTGACCACAGCACTGCGAACAGATCTTGTACCAAGAATATCAGTGAGTCGATCATCAGAGGAAGGCGATGATCGTGAGATTAAGCTAGTTGAAATCGAGGACCCACCAAGCACGCATTCTGCAAAAACTGTAGAACGACGACAAGCTTCTGTACCGGAAGTGCGGAAACGTTACAGTCACGATGACATGGAGTTAAATAACATCGAGCTGCGTAACTCATTGGATGTCATTGCTACGCGTCACAGTACTGACGAACGTCATAAACGAATTGACAAGTCCACTAAGCGCAAAGGCATGTACATTGAGAATGCAGACTGGACGACGACCAATGAAACGACACAGATTGGGCGTACACTTACTCTGGATATATCCATTGCGAATTTCCATGCCATTAAACCAGATTCACCAGAAGGTGATCCAAATGTTATGTACATTAATAGCCCTGCTATGGAAGAAATGCGTACACCATTTTCCATGAATTCTTTTGAATTAAGTACACCCGAACAGGAGAAATCGTCGCCGGCATGGAATAGTAGCAAGACACAGCTTTTATCTAGCTTTAGTTGTCAAAGTTCTGAGGAGAAGGATGATCCACAGAGTGTTTATGGTAGTGGTGGCACTGGTATGGTACGAAATAACAAAAGTTTTCCTTATCTACGCAATGATTCTATTTCGGATACTGAGTATGAACGTACACCTCCATCATCATCAAGGGAACGTGTTAGTCCCAGTCCTACACCTAGTGATCATGATTTTAAGCGTTTTTCAAAGCGTCCACTTCGCGGTCCATACGGACAAATGCTTGAGGCTGAGATGAAGAAACCGAATCGCATGCATTTCGAGGAAATTCTTGAAGATCTGCGTGAATCTGATGTGTAAGTATTTGTCATAATCAAATTTAACTGACAGAAATATGATCTAGAAGAATTTCTTCATATAATGAGTATACCATTTTTATATTAGAGAATATTGATTGAGCCATGACTTGTAGGGTAAAAGAATAATTTTGTGATTGGAAAAGAAACAAAATCTCATTTACAATAAAAGGGTATAAGAACTTTGGTACAACCGATAAAAGTTTCGTTTCCATGAATATAAAATCCCAATTTAATCTTTGATAGCATTATTGTTTAATCTCTTAAATGAGGAAGGCATAAAAGCTTCAGTTCCATCAATATTTATTGCTTTATCGATTCTTTTAATCAATTTCCTATTCATATTTTTGTTTATATTTCATTTACTTTTTTTTTTATGAATGAAGCGAATTTATCTGGAATTTTCCACCTATTGGAAATTAACAAAATCATATTCATATACTTACTTACTATACTTAATAATAATAATGATGTTGTTTTTTTTTTTCTTTAAAATTTCAGTTCACTTCATCCACGACGCCAACGTGCCGATGACGTGGTTGCTGGTTCTGTTCCGAGTGGTGGCGGCGCCAATGCTGCACGCCCAAATATGCCACAATATTCAAATTCAATGCGTGTGCGTAAATCGAACTCATATCTACCCGTGCCATCACATGCACGTGCCGCTTCAACACCTTCACAAATCGAGCATATCAGCAAGCCACAATCAAGTAGTGGTGGTAATGGTGGAACTGGTGGTGTGGAATGTAACCTCGAGAAGAATAAAACGAACAATGGAAAACATGAACAACATCATGAAATTCCTAAGAAACAATCACAGCAACAACAAAACCATGATCGTGAAATGAAAAGGGCTGCATCGGAGGCACCCGCACCCAAAGCGCATCACAGTAAACGCAGTCAATCGATGAGCAATGAAAAGTCATCGTCGTCGGGACATCATCATCATCATCATCATGCTAAACGTAGCCTTGATGCTACTAACGTCAATAAGTCAAAGGTTGCATCGTCGGGTGTTTCCTCGCCCAATTTGAAACCTACGCAAGAATTACTAGCTGAGCTGCTAAAGGGCTCCAGTGAGAAGTTGCTCTCTGAGCAGCGTCAGCAAATGTTTGCGGTGAGTTTTGATTTGTTTTATACACGTATTTGATATAGAAATTGAATATTTATAGGTAATATAATAATTTTCGAAAGCGCTCAAAAGTATGCCACACTTTATTATATTTCGTGTATTTTCGGCTTCCTGTTTGGCCTCGCTTCTTTTCTTTTCTTTTCTTTTGTTTATTTTACTTTGAGCGTGGGTGTTCATGCGTGTGTATGCTTGTGTTTGTGAGTAGCAACAGGTTCTCTTCATTTTTGTGAGTGTGTGTGTGTGTTTGTGTTTCGCAATTTTGATTTCTGTTTTAAGTTATTTTCTGTTTACAATTCCAATAAATATACACAATCGAGTCGAACGAACGAACAAACAAACGAATAAGTGAGTGAGCGAACACATGTCAGTGCAAGTTTGGGTGAGTGAGCTAATGAGAAAGTGTGTATATTGGGAGAGAGAGAGAGAGAGAGAGAGAGAGAGAGAGAGCGAGAGAGTTTGTGTGAGAGAGGGTGGGTCAGTAGGGTAAAGGAAAATCTTCGCATTTTCATTATTTTTGTTAGAAATTTTTCATTCTCAATAAATTACACAGCGTCCGTTTGTATTGCTTTTGCTTTCTCTTGTTGTATGTCTCACATTTTTCTTCTATTTAAAAGTTCCATGCAAATAAACAAGGCCAAAGATTTTATTCTTGCGGTTGTGGTTGTGGTTGTGGTTATTATTGAATTATTATTGTTGTTGTTTTGTTGTTGTTAATGTTAAGCAAAAGCATGGCAACTGTGTTTCGGCTTTTAAAGTGGTAAATACAAATTTGTTTTTCTTAATGTTTTTTTTTCTGTCTTTATTTAATTTCATTTTCATTTCCTTTCTGATGTTTGTTGTTTTGTGTTTTCTCTTCATTGAACAAATTTATTTCGAATAATCCTCTCCAATCACAAATAGGCCAGCAATTAGAGATCAAATAAATTACCGATAAAATTATCTACAAAAGTATCTAATCATGTGATCCATAAAATTTCTTAAAAAGAGAAACACATGTAAATACAAATTTCATACTTTTCTTTTAAAAGTTTTTGCAAAAATGAAATCTTTTATTTTTATTATCATTTGATTATTAGAAATTTCTTGATAAAGTTAAGTTCCCTTTTTTTCTTTTTTAAAAGAACATTGTCATGTGGCAATTGTCACCTAATTTCAATCAAATCGATATACAAAATCGTCCTATCGATTTGTTTTGCCTGGTGAAAGACTCCCATTCCATTAATTTGAAAGTTATTAGTTTCAAAGATTTTTTCTTGGTGTTTTAGTAGTAGTAGTGTTTAGATGACTAAAATTGTTTTATTGTCGCTTCCGGATGGATAATCGTATGGTCGAGTAGAATGACTTGCATTATCGGTAATCTTATTGCAAGTCAAGTCATAACAATGATGAGATGACTTGCATCTGATCTTGTCGGCGTTCGTATTGCAAGTGAAGTTACAATGTGTTACTGCAAGCTTCCTATAAGCTAAGTAGAAAACTGCGAAGCGCAATGCGGTAATAAAATTCAATATTAACGGAATTAAAAACAGCACAAGCCCATTACTCATGGCAAAGGGCTTCTAAGAAACAGTTGCTTTCATATTAAATGAAACTTCGTCACGAAAATTGACAGTAAGACACAATAAATGTGAGCTGTATATCTATGATTTGATAGATCAAGAGTATTCCCCAGTTTTACAGTTCCAAACTTAGTATTGAATAACTTTGATTACAGTCATGTTCCGTACACCCTGCATAAGTACAATATTTAAAGCTAATATTATTATAAAAGATTTTTGACCAAAGTACCTTAATTGGGTGTAATAACTAGTAAACTTTGAGTAGAATGAGATTATCAAAATTTCCTATAAATCGATATCTTAACTTTCCATTTTAAAATTACTATTTACTGCAATAATAATAATTTTATCAAGTTAGCAGCACCACTAAAAGCCTTTCAGATTTTTTGTTGGAAAAGACACTTGTCGCATGCAATTCAATGTGGCCAGCAACTCATAACATTTACTCTACTCGAATCTGTTCCACTTACTCGTACTCTCGTATATGTATTTTCAATTTGTGCTCTTTATGAAACAACTAACTCTCCCTTTTCAATGCAGAGAGGAAAAGATTGGGATGAGACTAACACATGATGATGATGATGGCGCATGTTCATAAAATAGTTTCGAATAAATAATTTCAATAAAAAAAAAAGGAAGAACAAGAAAAACAAACATTTGTTAAACATGTTTTTTGTTATCTGATTAAATGAACAACTTTTGTATGAAGAAAACATTTGTTGCATACTCTGTTCGATATTTAATAATATGGGAAATACACTTTTGTTGATGATGACGATGATGATTATTTTGGATGGGTATTAGTGTTTTCTTCCTCTTCATAAAGAAGCTTATTTTACTCTTTTAATTTTTATATGTTTGCAATTTTCGCTTGGATTCATTTCTGATGTGGCATTACGTGCCTTTTAGTTTTGACCACATGCTGATTTCAGTCGTTGTTTGTCTATTTTCTGCTCATTGCTTTTGTTATTATTGTTGCTGTAATTATTATTGTTCTCTTTATTCATTTTGTTGTTATTGTCGGCATCATTGTGTAGGCGTTAGAAGTGGTGAGTGGGTAGTTATAAAGGAAATAAAGCAGGCGCGCAATCAGGCAGACCATACACATCAAATATTCATGGCAAATTTGTTGTGAAAGTAAGAAAGTTTAAGTTGTTAGTATTGTCCGAGTGCTGGACATGGAAAGCAGAAAATGAATGCTCGATTTTTTTGTTTTCGTATATTCTTTTGTATATTCTTTGCAAAGCTAAAAGAGATTGTTAACTCAACGACTTTTAAAATTAAAAATTTGATGTTTGTGTCTGCACAAACCACAATTGTAATAAATGTAACATGTGTATGACCAACTTCAAGCAGGCAGTCAGTCAGTCAGTCAGTGAAGCAAATCTGTAGATAGCAAAGTGTTTGGCTAAATGGGTTGATTATCTGTCGGTGTAGGTGTTGTTCTGTTGTTGTTGTTGTTTTTGATAATTTTCAATGTGAGTTTCTATATCTTCTACATGAGTAAGTGAGTAAAAGAGTGAGTGTGCTATTTTGGAAAATGAAAAATGTAAAAGAAATGAAGCTTGTGTGTGTGTGTGTGTATATATAGTATAATGGAATACTTTGTTTGCCGTTCAGACAGTCGGTTGCTCATTCGTATGAGTTCGTGAAAAATATTGAATGTAATTCCTTTACTGTGTTGTTATTATTTTTACCGGAGCAGCAGTTTCCTTCATTGTTGTTGTTGCTCTGTTTAACCACTCACTCAATTGTTACTACTAACCTGATATTTGGCATGTTTTGTTGTTAGTGTTCTCTAGGATATATTTATTGTCTGTGTGAGAGAGACAATGTACATGATTGTGAGAGAGTATGAAATATTGGGAGAGAAACAAATTTAATTGAAGCAGAAGCAAAAGCAGCAGCCAACAGGGAAAAATATTCTTATTATTTGCCTTTTGTACGTCGAATGTGGCGAAAATTTTCGCGTTTCGTTTGTTTTAGTTTAAATTGTGTTGGGAAAAACACACAAAAAACAAACAAAAAATAATAAATAAATAATTAAATATTCTTAAAAAAAAAAATTGGTTATAATATACATATGTAGAAATTTCGCAACAAACAGAATATTTGATTTTGTATATAAAATATTTGTGTATTTTTATAAAAACGAAACTAAAATCTATTTAACAAACATAAAAAAGAAATAAAAAAGTATGTGGCATTCCCATTTCCCAACTATTTTTCTATAATAAAAAAACAAAATTTTTAACAAAAAAAAAAAAATCATAAAGAAAAATACTTCAAAAGGCGTTTGGTGTGGAAAATTCATCAAAATTTATTTGGTTCTTCTTCTTAAATTCAATAGAATTTTTAAGAAAATTATGCTTGTCATGTTGTGCATTAAATTTAAAGAAATAGCCAAAAATAATTATTTAAAAAACAAAAAAACACTTGTACAAATTTAATAAAAAACAAAAAAAAAAAAACTGTTTGTTATTTTTGCTTCTGTTTTTTGTTTTATTTTGTTTAACATAAAATGTTAACAAGCAGAAACAAGTGAAAATCTTGAGATATTTTATATCTTTATTGTATTTTTTTATTTTTTGCTCACGTTTTTCTTTTTGCTGCTGTATAATCATTTCGTTTTTCCCGTCGTTTTTCTCTTCAACATTTGTTGTGTACACATAATAATTGCACCTGCGT
Source organism: Amiota minor (assembly GCA_037043295.1). NCBI lineage: Eukaryota > Metazoa > Arthropoda > Insecta > Diptera > Drosophilidae > Amiota > Amiota minor. The sequence continues at coordinate 741,747 of JBAMAW010001470.1, read as the reverse complement.
ATAAACGCGCGCAAAAGTATGCTACAATGAAACGAAAATGAAAATGGAAACAACAACAACAACAATGAGAACATGAACAAGAACAAGAAGAACAAAAACAACCACAAACAACAACAAGTTAATGTGTTTTCAAATGAATAACGAAAGTGAGATGAGAAGACCAAGCAAGTGTGTCTATGTGTTTGTGTGTATACAAAATAAAAATGAAAGCAATAAAAAAAAAAAAAAAAATGAAAATAAAAATTTATAGAAAAGAATAGAAATGTTTAATTTAAAAATAGAGAAAATGGGAATTTTTTATAATTTATTTCATTAAAAAAGTAATTTAGTAGTAGCTTTTAATAAAAGCAATAATAAATCTCCTTACAATTTTCAAAATTTCATTCTAAAATGTAGCAAATCTAGATTTTTCTAATGCTAAATGCTGTATGACACTTGACTACATACAGTACTTATAAATGTATGTATTCATATAAGTAAGGATTTTATTGGCATCCTTAAGCTTCAATGTTACACACATTATGAGACAATCTTCAAGGTTAAAATTACTCATTGTTTTATTTATCACACAACGTAATAACTACAATACTTAAGTTCAAGGTTCTCATAATTCGCATGTACAATAAGTTACATTGTTTCTTTAAATATTAATTCATTTAGCCTTAGAAGGATTCTCAGTATATTAAAGGATATGAATTTGTTTTTACTTTTTTTTTTTTATAGAAAGTTAGCAGGCATGTTGATTCAATTAAAAACTGTGACCATGAGTTGTTAAAGTTCATAGTTTTGTGTGTGTGTGTGTGTATGGCTTTCTTGAGTTGGATGTTTTGAAAAACATTTTAAAAGGTTTTGTCTTTCACTTGGATAATTAAGTTATACTTGAATGATTGTCAAAAGCCAACCACTTGTGGGTATAAGTTTTGATTGTATATTTAACTCCAAGTCATAGTCACACATTTTACCTTTTAATATACTTAATATAATTCATGTCTCTCAATGCAATTCCTCTATAATTTTTATTAGCTTATAAGTTTTAAATAAATCGTCCGTCCGTCCATCCTCGGCTCATATCTCATGAGCCATAATAGCTAGACAGTTGAAATTTTCACAGATTAGGTAGTTTTGTTCAAGCATCAGCAAATCAACAAATACTAAAATTAAAATATTTTCAAAAACTTAAAGGGGTCCCCATACAAGAAGCATTTTGGTTTGTATGACAGCTATACGATCCAGAAATCTCACAATCTTCAAATTTGGATAGTTAATGGTTACATATCAGAAAATTATATTGTCGAAATTTCAGTTTGATCGAACCACAAGGGGGGTACCACCCATACAAATCCCCATTAAAATTCAGGTTCTTCTTAGAAAAACTTTTTTGTTTTTTGTTCTATCAAACCGAAATTTAGTCACTATTAGTTTTTGATATAGACGCTGTACATCTGTGGGAATCAGCCAAATCGCTCAACTAGGAGGGGTACCTCCCATACAAACCCCAACCTGGTACAGAACCCTCCTTGTACGAGTCTGATTCGCACTTGGCCCAGTTTTTTTTTTTCATTATTGTTTTCCGAACTAAAACATAACAAATAGATCTCTGCACTCTATGTTTTATAATTTAGATCATCTTGTTAGTAGCATTGTGTTTAATAAACAACCATTTCCCTTTATCTCCTTTGCCAGACGATAGTCTTCATAATGCAGGCAATTAATTTATTTCTATTAACATTTAATTTCTCAATTAATTTCCTCCCATTAGTCTTTGCTTCTTTGTCACTTCTTCTTCAATTAACCATTACATTCATGATGATCTTGTTTTGCTTTCAAATTGTCTTTTAGTAACTTTGTTACATATTTGGCTTTTCTTCCTGTACCTTGGAGGAGAACTTGTTTTTGCTAGCTGCCAATTTAGTTTCTCTGCAGCCAACAACAACAAATGTGTGTTCATGGTTGCTGTTGTTGTTATTATATTGAGTTACTGTTGTTGCTGCTGTTGTTGTTGTTGTTGTTATTGTTATTATTCCCAAATGTTTCTTTCAATTTAATGTCGTTATTCGTCATCGATAATCCTCAAAAGCACTCAACTCAAATTATACGAGTACATTAAAATATAAATAAGTGGGTCGTTGTGGTTCACCCACCAGTACAACAAGTCTGTCTCTGTGGGTCTGGTCTACCTCTTTTTAAGTGTTATGCATCATGAGACATCGGTACGCCTAAAGTACCGATGTGTATGGTAGTGTATATTATTGAACATAGATACATATATACAAAGGTACGACGAGAGTACATATTGTACATACGAAGTTTGTGTGAGTATCATGTTGTTTATGGTATGCTGTAGGTTTGACATATATATATGTATTTAATTTAATGTGCAACGTAATGCAATGCAATAGATTCAGGGATGTTGACAGTTGAAAGTTGCAACTCGTTTGTGCCAGACGCACTTTACGGTAGTGAATTTATATTTCGATAAACCATTTATGAGTAAAAACAAAAAAAAAATAAAAAATATATAGTATTTATGAAGGTTCAATTTTGTGTTGTTTTTAATTAAATTATCCCTAGAATTTAGTTTGCCTGTAGTCAGTAGATATACAATATTTCTAACTTATAAACTTGATTGATGATGGGATAGTTAATTTGAACTGGATTTTAATTTAATTTTCTATATTTAGCGTAGGTTAAGTAAAACTTTGTCATTGATCCTGTTTTGTTTTTTTTTTGTTTCTTTTTCTAAACTTGTTCTGAGTAACGCCCTTCCTTCATCATTAAAGAATCTAGAAATTTCTTGTAAGACCAAAAAAAAAAAAAATCAATTAGTAAAAACTAATGACCAACCAAACGTCTTTTGTAATATTGTTTTTCTTTTTGAAAATGAATTACATATTTTGAAAATCTGAAATCTGATTTCCTTAGAGCTCATCAAGCAAAATGCTGTTAAACAAACAATTAAATTAAAAAAAAAAAAACACAAAAACTAATAAATAGTGCAAAACAATAAATAAATTAATCAGTAAAGTAAGAAGAAAAACAAATCATCAAAGTTAATTACTTGTTAAATAGAAAACAAAAAAAGGAAAGAAAAAGAAAAAAAAAATATTGTAAACCACAAAACATAAAATAAATTTAAGAAATAATCTACAACATGGCAAACAATCGTGAAAGTCTACGTTTAAGTCTACTTGATTTGCAAACGACTCTTACTGCTCCTTCGAACAGTAGCAGTAGTAGCACTACCAGTGTTTCTCAAGCTGTTTCAGTGGCAGCAAATCAAGTGGTTACCACAGCAGTGGCACGGATAAATAAAGCCGTTGTACCACATCAAAATGATAAATGTGATCGTCTTAAGAAAATGACTTCGATTACATGTTCTGATTCTGAAGATGATTCAGAGAGACGTGTACAAATCGAATTGAATAATAAATGGAATTTAGGAGGTTACGAAGGCGTAAGTATGATCAATATGACAACAAATAAGTTGAAATAAAAGAGCGCTTTCATAATTTATAAAAAATACAAGAATAATATTACAATATTTAATTTATTATTATAAATTTACAATATTTCTTTATCAAACAATTAATTTTCCATTACATACAGGATACACGCACTTATGTTGTACAGGAAATCTATCGCAATGAACAATCCTACGTTGAATCATTACAAACTGTTGTTGTCAAATATTTGAAAGTGCTTAAGGCCCCCGAACATGCAGGAATGATTGATACACGTACCGTTGATGAAATATTCTTCATGGTGCCTGACATACTTGAAATACATGAAAAGTTTTTATGTGAAATGAAGTCACGTTGACTCTTGGGATACACAGCAAAGAGTGGGTGATGCCTTTTTGGAAACGGTATGTTAAAACGGAAGACAGAATTCTTATATAGAGAATAATTTCAATTTCAATTTGATATTATTTTCATCATATACAGTTTTCAAAACTTGAAGTTCTTGAGGTCTATACATCGTTTGTAAATAATTGCAATCGAGCTAAGAATGCCATACGTTCTATGAAGCATCAGCGTCCCTCATTTGCCAAATTTCTGGAGACAACTGCTCGAGAACATAAAGGCAAATTGACGCTTGACAATCTTCTAATTAAACCAGTACAAAAGTTTCCAAAGTAAGATGGATGGACTATCATTATATTTTATATATATTATACTATATTTTTCATCTCTATAGCTATGAGTTGCTCTTTCAAAGACTTATCAAGCATACCGATCTCGATCATCCAGATCAGAAACCTCTGCAGGATGTACTTAAACTCGTGCATGATATACTCGTACACATCAATTGCAAAGAACGTGAAATACTTGAAAATGGACAACGCGAGGCAACATTGCGTGAACTGGAGGGTATTATCGAGGGCATAACCGATTTAATAGCACCTGATCGTCAATTTTTGTTATTCGATTTGGTTTCAATGCCATCGGGTCAAGGGGCACGCAAAGAACGTGGATTTTTTCTATTCAATGATCTATTAGTGTTGACAAGTATTAAGAAACGTAGTGGAACAATCCGGAAGCCAAACCCGTAAGTAACAAATTATTAAAATGATATTCTATGAATGCAACTCAATGTAAAATTACAGATCTATTTGTCCTGGCACAGTGGCTGCAACATTGGATACAAATAAATATAAGTTCCTCACTAAGATCTCATTGGATTGTTTAGAAATTGTTAAGAGTAAGTGCCCATCAAAGAATTTTCATTTCTTATCTATTGTATGAAAATCTATCTGTATTGTCTGTGTAGCTAAAGATGAAAACATCAAACGTATTATGAACGAAATTGAGAATTTGGCTGAAGATTGCAATAAATTGCAACAAATAACCGAGATTACAGTCTCATTGAGATATCCGCATCAGTATCTTGAGGATGTAATCCGTGAACTGCATCGCGATGTACAGCGGCAACTATCCGAACGTCAGACAAATGATACCCAGTTGAATATGTTGGAACTAACAGTGAGTTCACCGTAAGTAAAGATTACATTGATTAATAAGGAATGTTTATGGTGAAGAATTGTTTTTCTTTAGCAATGGTAGTCAAAAGTTGTCGGTAGTTTTTAGTAAAACAGAAAAACGAACTCAATGGGAGGAATCGTTTAACGAAGCGAAACAAAAACTGGGTAAGTTTCATCTCCCTTTTTATGATATGTAAACTGTTTTGTAGTTATATACTTATAATTATACTAATCAATGGTATAGCGGCCACACTTGAACGACATCCGATACCCGAATTTCTAACCTCGATACCGATACGCAAAACACGAGCGGGTCTGCAATTCACTTGTGCTGCAGCAACACTGAGCGAAAAGCGAGATGTCTGGGTATGCAATAGTGATGGCTATGTGGGCCAAGTCTGCATCATGTCTTTGCATCCAGAACCGAATGTAACAAGTTGCAATGGGGTGTGTAATGCACGCATTCTATGTGTTGCCTCTGTACCAGCTTACAGTGCAGCAACTTGTTCCAGCAATAATTCCGATCAACAACAACAACAGCAGCAGCAGCAGCAGCAACAACAATCAATGGCTCAGCGAAACTCTTCCTCACAACAAAGTTATACACAACAGTTACGTGAATATCGTAAAAGTATTTCACCAAATTGTCAAGCACCAGCAACAACAATTGGAGCAGAAAAAACAAAGAAAACACCTACATTGTCAACAACTGGGGTAATGGGAGCAACTGGTGGCGGTGGTGGTAGTGGTGGTGGTGCTGATGCTGGCAGCAATAGTAACAGTGATACGCAATTAGATTTAAATTTAAGTTCCAGCGATGATGAGGTTGATGCAGCAGCTGCTGCTGCCGCCGCCGCTGCTGCAGCTTCAAGTAGTGGCAGTGCCATGGAACGAGTGCCCAGTCCTGCCCCTTCATCACATACAACAGGTTCTGCTTCAACTGCATCGACAGCTGTTATTGGTGGTACTGGTGCTCATCACGCACAACAAGTAAGTTAATTTATCATCATCACCATCATCAACTCTTAGTGACACTGATATTCATGCATTCGATTTCTTTGTTTGCTCAAGGACTCGAATCCCGAGGAAAGCGATGGCAATCAATCAACCATGTGGATTGGCACTGAAGATGGCAGCATACATGTATATAATAGCACTGACAATATACGCATCAAGAAGAATCGCATTAAAATTGAGCATCATTCGGCTGTGTATTCCATATTGTAAGTTATCATTATCATTAGTTGATTACATAATATGGTATGGATATTGTTAGGAAAGCATTGGTGGTTGGTTGATTAGTTAGATGGATAAATAATTGGAATTTTATTTCTTATTTTAAGGTACCTGGACAATCGTGTATTTGTGTCTTTAGCAAACGGTGATATTTGTGTTTATTTGCGTGATGGAGGTGAGTCAAATTCAGAAATCAGAAATTAATAAATTAAGATTAATTTATATAATTACAAATTTAGCTACATCCTGGAACACATGGTCATCACATTGTTTACCCATTGGTACTGTAACAAGTCCAGTGACAAAATTGCTCAATGTGCATGGCAAACTTTGGTGTTCGATACAAGGCATCATTAAAGTTTTAGATATTGAAACATTATCGGTATGTAAACTTTTCTATTATAGATTGCAATTTATTTACTTTGTCATAAATAATTTTTAATATTTCAGGTTGTCCATCAAATACAAATCTCATCTGATTCAAAACCGATAACAAATATGACAGTATCGAGTAATTATGTCTGGATATCAATACAAAACTCAGCGCATATCAAATGTTTTCATTCCAATAGGTAAGCAGCGATTGCACTCCCAATTCAATGAGTTTCTTAAACAAATATGTAATCCATTTTCTATCCATTCTAGTCATCAACTCATTACTGAGGTCAATCTGGCGCCTGCTGTTAATAAAATGCTCTCGAATTGTGATGAGATTATACGTCAGCATAAAGCAGCCTGTCTACGCGTTACCGCTTTGTTGTCATGCAAAGACCTTATTTGGATTGGAACGAGTGCTGGTGTCTTATTGACCATACCGGCACAAGGTTATGAGAAAGGTGCCACAAATGTTGTACCCACAGGCATACCCCATGGTCATACAGGTCATGTACGCTTTTTGGACTTTTGTCGAAACAACAGGTTTAGAGGCAGCAAATAGCTCTGGCGTAGTGCCATCAAGTTCAAGCGCCAATGAATCTAGTTCCACGGGCAATGACTACAAGAATCAAGGGTAAGCAGAAATGGGCAATATATTTTTTTGAGATAATTTTTGGTTAACTGAATTTATCTTTTATCGTTTCAGTTCTTCATCAAAACATAATAAAACAAAATCAGAAACCAGTAATATACTGATAATTTCTGGTGGTGATGGCTATGAAGATTTCCGTAATTCCGGTGCCAATTCGCTAAGCGAAATCGCTGGACGCGAAGACAGTACAAATCATTTACTTATATGGCAAATTTGAAGCAGGCGACGTAAAAATCGCTGGAGATTACTGCTTTCAAGATGGAAGAACAATAATTAAATACAATAAAATGGTAAATGGCACCGGTACCGATGAATGTCGGAGCATGATAATGAGATATATACAATAGATAATGATCATAATAACATTTTGAAATTTTATGTTATATCATGATTGATTTGTTCACATCAAAAACAATTGAAAGTAGTAATTCAGTGATTTTTTCAAAAATAAATATAAATGATGTAAGTTGTAAGAAAATGAACTCATTTTGTATTATGGAAGAAGAGAAGCAGAAGTAGAAGAGAAGGAGAAGTGAAGTGAAGATAGAATTTGTTAGATAAATACTTATAAAAGAAAGATTGAAATTGAATTAATTTGCCAGGCAAAAATAATTTTAAGTATCTAAATATTTATGAATTTAGCCCAAAATGCGCCCAATTAATAAATAATGAAAAATATTTTTCAACTTTACTTAAAAATGTCAATACACAAAAAGAATATGAAATGTATTACTGTGTATACTTTTGGGCGCTTAGGCCAATAAAATATTATAATTAATCTATGATGTACTATATTTTTAATAGCATAATTTAACAAAAAAAAATATATATGTACAATTGTATTCTTTTGCTGTTGTTTTAAATTACACACAAAAAAAAAAAAAAAAAAAAAGAAAACAAAAGAAAACTAAAAGAAAATCTCATGAAAATATTTAAACTGAAACTATTTAAACTGAATGTGAATGGAAGACAATTCTGAATCTGTGCCAAATGTGTTTCCTGCGCCATATACATACGTGTAAACTGATCAATGAATCAAATATTTTATAAATACCAATTACAATAAATAATGAAAAATGAAAAATCTAAATAAATATAATAAAACAAAAGAAATGCAACTATTTTCCTTAAAACAAAAACCTCACACTTTTTTTTATAGAATCTAATAATGTAAACCAACATACTACATACTAATACTACATTGAATGAATCTATTTCTAATTATACTATACTACATTTAATTATAATTTAATTATATAAATATATTTAATATATACAAATTTGTATATTTCTGTTTTTTTTTGTTTTTTTTTTTTGTAACAAACCGAACAATAATTAATTATATAAAGAGAAATTAAATAAATATAAATCATAAGTTGTCTATTTAAGAGATGCATAAATTATATCTACATCTATTGATAAATCCTATAATGAATAATGGATAATTGTAATTGAATATTGATTGTTTATATTTGTAATAAACACTTTGAAAGTAATTTATTATTATATTAATGCAACAACAAAAAACATAATAAATTAAAATTAAAAGAAAAAATTTCAAAAAAAAAAAAACCCAAAAAAATAAAAGAATTAAATATTTATTAACAAAAAAAAATGCTATGAAAAATAGAAAAAAAAAATTTTGATGAAATGAAATCATAATGCCGACGACAATTAACAAATGATAATGATTAATGACAGAACTTTCTTTAACTGATGATGATTATTTGTGAAAATATAACTACTATTAGAACATTTATTTACATGACTATAAAGTCTTCAAGTATAATACTTTGGCTAGTAAGTATCAGAAGCATAGTAGTAGTATCAGAATGGATATTTCTTTTGCTAAATGTGCTTAAACTTAGTAGAAGAATGAATGAATAAGTATACAGTACTTCTACCAGTAAAATATGTACACAATATCAATTTGATTTTGGTATTTAAAGGGGAGTCTTTATCATCTTAAGTATGACTTAATCACATCAAGTGTCAAATTCAGGTAATGGAAAGTACAGAAAGTACTTTTGAATATCATTTTAGTATATTAAAGGTACTCAAAAGGAGTTTCTGATTCTCATTAATTTTGGAACTTCAAATGTTAATACTTGACATTTCTTGGGTTTCTTTCCAATATTTCATGCAATATTTTAAAGCTGCTACAGATTCTCTGGTACTTATTTACTGAAGTACTTTATGGGATAAGTTAAGTGAAGTCTTTCACCCCCAACTATTTTAAAAGTTAACACTACTAATAATCTTTTATGGAAAACATGCAAACTCTTTGAAAAAAAAAACATTGAAAGCATTTCAATAAAAATCTTAATAGACTTTTCTGTATCTTTATTTCTTTGTATGTAAATATGTAAATTTCCTTCTTACCATAATTTAATCATAATTCATTTAATAAGATAATCAATATTGGATTGGTATTTTTCCTATTAATTAATTAATTAATTGTTACATCACTAACACAACAGAGAAACCCCATTAAATGATTATGTATTTACAATATTACATTGTTAATGAGATATATGGGATAAGACTTTAATTTAGTCTGTTTCCTTTAAAAATATTTTGAAATAATCAAAGAAAATAATTAAAAAAAAAAAAAAAAAAGAAATAAATAAATGAATGGAAAATAAAAATTATTCGAATTTATTATTATACAAAAATATATATAATATTTACTAAATAAATGTTTAATTGTGTTAAAGTTGACAAAGAAAATCAAAAAGATTAAAATTAAATAATTAACAAACAATAATTATGAAAATATTATGTGCTAAAATATTCTCAATTACAATATCTAACAAAACAAACAGCATATAAAATTAATAAACAATGAGATAATTTTTGAAATTTTTCTTATAAAAAGAAAATAAAGACACAACATAAAAACTGTAAGTCAGATACATTGCTATGCAATTGAATTCGGGTAAGAATTTTGAAATGAATATACAAACTATTTAGCTAAAAAAAAAACAAACGAATTCAAAAGATATATTTCTATCTATTCTTCAGTGGTTTATTGTGTATTAAGTACAATACAAAAGAGATATAATTGTAAAATCAATGAGTGTTTGGTTCAGGCTCTTCAAAAAATGACTACTATTTTGCATGCACTTGAATAGGAACAGATGTGAGCCATGTACTGATGGTTTTATTTTGCAATTAAATATCCTTTTTATATTTTGTATATGAAAAATAATATGGAAGAAAAATGCAACTACTTGCTTATAAGTGATGTGATCTTATTTACCCGAAATAAGAATTGGAAAAAACAAGAGTGTATGCAATTTTCTTAAAAATATTTTAAACTATGAAAAGGCGCGCCAAACTTACTAGGCATAAGCCGAGCTACGAATAGTTCGAGAAGCTTTAAATTCACACTGTTATGCTTCCAAAATTTGTTAAAAGTTGTTTGTACTGTTGACACTGTACGAAGGGTTTAATGGAAAGCTAAACCTCTTAACAGATTAGAATTAATGATAAAAACTACCGCTTTACAACCATTGTTAAGATTCTAGTCTAATAATTAATCGGAATCACATTACTTGGAGGAAGAAGTGGCATACTGTGGTGTTTCAGATGAACCTGATGGCCGTTAACTATTATTATTACAATATTCGAAATGAAAAACATGTTCTGTACCATCACCACGAGAAAGATGTTATGGTAAGGTGTAACATGTTAACTGCAATTTATGTCATCCGAAATGAAAACAGCTCATTACAAATGCATATCCTACAAAACGTTTCCTGATATAAACAACATTTACGCACCTTTACCGTGGACTTTCCAGCACACCCCTCAATCTAAACAGCTCGAGTAGTAAAAACCTGAATTCAGAAGCAGAACTTCATTTTAATGAAGTGGCCTGATGACAATATAATTGAAAATGTATAGGGATGGTTTACAAGAAAAGTATACGAGTCTGGGAGACAATTTCAGGACGTAACAGATGCGTGTAGCGAAATATCCTTGAATTTCTCTATACGATTCTTCCTTACTGATAGGATTTAAAAGGTTATTTCGAAGAATGGTGGTCCACACATTATTAAATTATTATTAAATATAAATATTACTATAAATCAGCTTAGGAATTAATGAAAATAAAATAAAAACCAAAGGTTAACACACAATAAAATACTGAATAATAGAAAAATCACTTTTCTTTTGATTTCGTTTGTTTTTTTAGTTAATTAAATACAATAATTTGTGTATTCATTTCAAAATCCTTGTCCCTATTCAAGTGCATGGCAGTTTATGATACTCCTATGATCTGTAAATACTCGAAAATATTGTTTTTTTTTGTGTTATGCAGAGCGTATGGAATCTTAAAATTATAATTGTATACAACATACTAAATAAATTTTTAATGTGACTAACTAAGAAAATCAACAGATATGCCTTTGCGACATCTACGTTGTGCCATTGATTAATATAATACTAATAATAATAATATAAGTATACTGTATAATAATTCTAAGTAATCTTATAATTAGGGGCTTATCGAATGGTCTTTTTCTTCTTCACAATCAAAGCAAATGAGTTTCAGAATCGAGTGATAAGATTCCACTATACTGTAATAGCGAACTTAATATTATAGAGAAGGCAAACTATGAAAAATATTATTGTACATACGAGTATTTTCAATTCACACCTAATATTTTCTTTCTTTCATGTTACAATATAAAATACTATTAGCATTTGTATTTTTTATTCCACTTTTATTATTGAAATTTTATGGTACTTAATACACAAAGAAAAGTTCAATATACCCACCGACCGATATTGGTTTCAATTCTTTTTTTCTGCTTCCTGAAAAGTCCTTAAAACATTTGTAAGGGTATTACAAAAACATTCCACTATCTCTGTCTGTCTGTTTCTAATTGACATTAATTCAATTTATTACGATTGTGTCTTAAGCCAAAAAGGTTTTCTGGAATAATTTTCCAAAGCTACCTCATGAATTTTGAAAATCTATTAATACAACATATTAATAATTGAACTTTTATGAATTTCAATAAAATACAAAAACTAAAAAGATAAAAAGGATTTTTAAGATGATCTTTGAGATTTGCTAAAGAAATATAATACAATATTAAGAAACATTTTAGAAATCTTTTAAATAATCAAAAATACAATACATATAACAGAAAAATACAGAGTACCTTCCTTTTATTACACACACACACACACATACACACTAATTAATAATAAAATAAAACAATTGCTCACATATTTAAGTTTAAGTTTTTTAATTAAAACAATAAATTGTTAGTTATGTCTATTTGATTGTACAATACTTAACACATGAATAATTCAAACAGCAAACAAAATAACAAGAAAGAAACCTAAAACAATAATATTAAGTGTTTTATGAATATATATATATTTATGTATGTGTGTCATATCATTGTTAAAACATTTAAATTGGTTTTGAATTAAAGCGCATTTTGCAAAGTTGCTATGGTTCTATATTAACTTATTTGTGTATTTTTCAAATTCGATTTAAAATTTTATTCTAGTTTCTTTATTTATGCATTAGAAACTTAAAAGAACATTCCAAGTATCTTTTAAATGCCGTTTAAGAAAGATATTTGTACTATTATTATGACTATGCGACACAGAAAAAAGGATCTGCTTTCCTCTTTGAAAAGGCTGCACTTTGATAATTTAACTGTTCAACACCTCAAAGACAATATCATCCAGCAAATATTATTGTACTAATTGATCCATCAATGTGCGAAAAAGTTATTCAAAATGTTCTGTGCCGTGCTAGCAGAAGGTTTTACTGAAAGACATTCTTTTTCATTATTAACTGGAATCAATGTACGAGTACTTTAATTTCACAAATAAATATTTCACACAATTTACGTCTTTTATTTAAAATTAGCGATACTCGGCGAGCATTGCTACGCCCTCTCGGTCAAGTGCTTCGAGCGATTTTACTTTACTGTGGTCAGAACAGAAATTTTGCTGATGTTGTATGAAGTATGGTATGTATATTTCTCAGTTGTGTTTAAATTCAACGGAAGCTTGAATGCTGAAGCCGCTGTATTTTTTTCATTTCGGCAATTCCTTATGATGACCAACACCGAAGCAGTCATCTACACCACACTGCATTATCAGCAACACTGCTTTCTGTTGTGTAAGACATTAACGACCTCGGCATTATTTTTTTTTTGACGTTTCCAACAATCATTGTCTTATTTAAACCAATTTAAACAAAACCTTAATGAATTGTATGCCTATAACCTTTCTCATTAATCATTGCGTCCATTGGTGAAAACCGTACGCAAATCCGTTCCATACTTTATGAGTTTATCGCTTTCAGACAGACAAACGCTGCCGGGAGATTTTGTTTTTCAATATGTACAGATTTAAAAAGTTATCGTAAGTTTAAGCACCTTATATAATGATCTAAAGATACACTGCTAATGAAGGTCTTGTGCCCATGGCACGATTAAAGACCTAACAAACAATATTCGGTGCAAAATAGCCACAATGGTCTCAAATTTATGCAGAAACGTTATAAAAAATTAAGCCGAAAAGATGAAATCCACGAGAATTACACATGATGTACCATTCTTAATGACAGATTTGAAAACTAAAATCCAATTGAAAAAACATAAAACTAACAATGGAAAGAGAAATGAATTAATAAGGGTACTCGAAATTATAATAAGATTGTATCAAGAACTTTTTCATTCATGAAAACCTTTAGTAGAAAAACAAGAGAATTGATTTATTGATGATATATCTAATTCTATATTACAGATTACGAATCTTAGAAAATTTGTGGTTCGATCCCATCCTCTGAATAAAGTCTTCTTTAAAGTCTCGTTAACTCCATCAGATGCTACTCCATTTATTCATATTAAACTTTTGTAAAATATGTAGGTAATAAATCTAAAATAAAGTATTTCCGTTTAGGTAAGAATTAATTTGTGCATTTATTTATCTACAATATACAATGTTACTTTAGTTTGCGTAAATACAAAGTTAAACGGAAATAAAACAAAAAGCAAATTTTATCCGGTTTAACTATAGATTTCATACCTTTCTTGAATTGCAAACACCTTCTCAATTTAATAAGTTATTTTGTTAGTCTTATTTACAGGATTATTTACAATCTGTAAAATTAAAATTAAGTAAGAAGAAGAATCAGTGCAAACTTAAGATTTGCAAGATTATTAGAACTACAAAAATTTCTTATAAAATTGTGTTTACATTCAGTAAAGCAGAAGATTCTATGCAAAGTTTCAAATTAGAAAGTCATGAACTTCATTTAGGAATTTCATGTTTCTTAACTTTATTACAAATTTTTGAACAAACTCAATATACCATTGACTCTGACTTCATTACTGTACAACAACAACAAGTAAATGTATTAAAAATGCATGTGAAAACCCGCTAAAAATAATTTCCACATTTTAAGAAAAATGGTGTATAAATTTATTTATGCATTTCAAAAGCAGCAAGCAAAAATACATTAAAAACATGTGTTTGCACAAAAAATAAATACCATAATTTAAAACTATTGGTGAATAAATTGTAAAATTGTAAAATTCGTATATTTTTCGATTTCTAAACTAAACGAAACGAAACCAAACCAACCAAATAAGGATAAATGGGAAATGGTAAATGGCAAATGAGTGAATGAACGCTAATTATTATAAATAATTTATGCATTACAGACATTAAAACGTGAACATAAAATTAATTTAAATAAATAATAAGCACAAAATTCCAATTAGAATACATTTAAGTTCCTAACTATTATTTTTAGAGCTTCGTTCCCATTGATATTCATTGAGTTACATACAATATATATTGTACAATACATATGTAAATTCTCATTCATATATACACATACCGCATACAATTGCAAAACAGATTTATTGCATGCATTGGTGCTTGTTTTTTATTCTATTACAAAATCGGATTACAGAGTTTTCATGCTAACAGTTTTGACAGTTTATTTCAGGGTGAGTCTGTGTGTCCATAGGCGCACCAAAGGGGAGTAGTACATCTGCTTATCCTGGATAACAAACTTAGTACTAAATATTTAGGCTACCGGTAGTTTGTTCTGGTTTATTCTCTTCTAGGATACGCCTATGTACATAAGTCGAAACACAAATCCATGTGTATGCATGATGAAATATATCAAGATTTGTATTCGTGTGTGTCTATTTTTATTAAACTTTTCAATACTGAAATAAAAAATGCTTCCATGCAAATCTGCAAAATTATCGTTGATTACAAATTTCTGTTGATGAATTCATTTGTGTTGCATAAAAATGCAAAGTCTATTTCAATGATGAGACCGATTTAATATATCTACATACTTGTTTATATCTTTCTTACCTAAAACATAGCGTTCCTTTTGATTTTAATTTAAAAAAAAAAAAATTATATCAATATTTTAATTGCAGATAAATGTCTCCTCCTGGAAATATATCTAAATTTATGGGAAAATTGTATGTAAATTCAATAGTCTTGGCGAAATGTTATAAACCAATTTTTGTATACGCAACCTACACAATTGAAGAGGAACATTGCCAGAAAAATTGTTATGCGCAAAACCATAGTGGGACAGCATAAAAACATCTTCCGTGATATCATTGAACTTATTAATCTAATAGAGTAAACTAAACTCTTTTAAGTATGTAAATGGTGTACAAGGTTAGACGAGAGCATCCTATTTTTGAAGCTTCAATTTTATATTAATCTAAAATCGATTTATACATGCAGTAAAATATATTAATTGCACATAAATGTCTCCTCTTGGAAATATATATAAATTTATGGGGAAATTTTATGAAAATTCAATAGTCTTGGCGAAATGTTATAAACCAGTTTTGTATGCGCAACCTACACAATTGTTCATTTGTACTCTTGAAGGTGAGTTCAAAGTAGGATGCATTGTGAATAGAAGAAAATATTAAAAATCTCATCCAGGATTCATACAATTCATGGCTTTCATGTAGATTGAAATCCTAAGCAGAGACAGTGGCTGGGGTTTCGCACCGACCGTTTACTCAGGTGCCACTTGAATAAACTACAATAGTTGTTACCTCAGACTATAATTACAGAATCAACAGATTATTTTTACCTGATAAAATGTGGAATACTAATACACTAATTGTGTCGAATCCATACATGAATGTTGAGCATGATTCATAGAGGAAGTTTACTGGAAGCAAGCAACACAGCACAATGTACATTATCGATCCCAGGATTTCGTAAATCTGTTTTTATATTTAAAAAGCCCCTCATTGTATTTTTTTTTTTGGTTCAAATAAGTTATTATTACAATCAACTTATGCGTGCTCATTTGTATGAAAAATCGTAAGTTAGACTATTTCTTTTCTTTGAACACTATTGTTTTTCGAAAAAACTTAGTATACATATATCTAAGCATTAAATACAATAATTGATATCAACAATAATGGGTTCTTCTGGTTGTGTGTCAACAATTTTATTTAAATAATCAGATAATTCGAAAAACTAGGTCAAACTCGACACCACAATTTGGTACTCATAACTTACCTATATACCCAAAAATAAAAGACTAGAAATATTAGCAATGAAACAACCCGCCAGTCTATTGTATATACATATCGTGATAATGCGTTTCATTGGCAGTTGTAATGGAGAATGTTTATTGTATTAAGCGAGATAAAATGGATATAGTACCAATGTAAATAATGCACTCCTAAAGGTTTTGTAGGCCGTAGAATTGCCCAACAAAAGATCAGTCATTCAAATAGGAAAATGTTTCAAAATAAAAATGTTGTGTGTGTTAAATCGTAATTCATGTATAAGTGAAATTAAAAAGTAATTAACCTAATATAATAGATGATGTTGAAGTACATTCGGAATTGGAGGGAGAGGGCGATGGATAGGGACACATGGAAGAGAATAGTTGCAGAAGCAGTGGTCCATACCGGACTGTAGAGCTAAGAAGAAGAAGAATAGAAAAGAAATTGATTTGTCTGATCAAATGAATCAAAATATTAAGTTTTGATTGGTAAGAGAAAAGAAAATTGAACTTGTTCACAACAAAGAGCAAAGATGCTCAGAGTAAACTATTTAAACTATTTTAACTAATGCATTACATAGAATTTCTGGGAAATAGTTCAACAGACCAGTATCTCAGATACTTCAAAATAAATTTAGGTTTAGATTTTAATCAAAAAGAAAACTTGTATAGTCTGCGTGTAATTATTTCAAAAGTTGTAATCAAGAATTGTTTACATAATAAAACACAAAACCCCTTTGAAATTCTTAATATTTGTTTGTAAACAAAATCTTATATCCTTTTAGAATTAACAAAAACTAATGTATGGTAAAACTGTAAGCCACAGACTATCAAAATCACTGCCAGAAACATTCAATTGAAATAACATTGAAAACTTCTATACATATACATATGAGTATTGGATTTAATCACGGATACTTAAAAGTTCTTCAAATAATCAGAGTTTTAAGTTTTACTTGTGGGAAAAGCGAAAAAGTTAAAAAGTTTTTATTTTAAACGAAAGCAAATAAAACCAATAAATTGAAAGTAATTAAGTTGAATTGAGCAATAATTAGTAACCAACAACAAATATGGTTCATGGATGTAATGAGAAACAGAACACAGAACATTAATGTTGACTTTGGTTTACATTAAGAATAAATACCAATCACATCGTAGATGCTCTATTGAATTTATATTACATTAGTTAATATTGTATTAAGATATAATAACTACAAAACAATATAAATACAGTTTCCTGGATGACTATCTACGGATGATTTACTTAGAAATTTTATAAAGCCTGAGTATGACAATAAGACAAGGTTCAAATTCCACATTTCTCTTAAGACATAGAAAGTTTTTTATACTTTTTATGATACAAACATCACAATAAATAGTTATGTCTGTTAAATATTAACATTACATCATAAAATATATCCGCACAAACCGATTACTTTTGTTGCGACATAAAATTCATTTTTGGCTTTTATTAAAACTCTCAGTTCATCGATCGTTTGTTTCAGTTAAATGAATTTCTTTCAATTAGTTTTAATGTTACGAAATTAATTAAAAATAATTTCATTTTTCGTTGGGCTATGTGAGTTTTTAATCCATGAAATATATTGTAAATACACATTTATTATGTTTGTTTGGGTATCACACAAAATGCAGTTCAATGACGATGTGAAAATGCCATTAAATTTAATTAAAGTGATATTAATTACAATTCTTCTTTTTTTGTATTGTATAACCTCATATTATAAAAGAAATTAATTAACATTTTCGCTTTTGTATTCAAATTGATTCTTATACTATTTTCATTAATTGTATTTATTTAGTTCATTGGCCTAAGGTAGATTCAATCTCCTTCAAAGAAAATGAGAATAATTTAATGTTTGCTATTTTAGTATTTAAACTAAATTGACAGTTAAACAAAATAAAACAAAAAAAATAAACTACCATTTTATAAGACTTTTTATATTTTGTACAAATCAAGTTGCAACAAATTGAGCAAATACTTTTAATGGAAATTTATCTCAATGGTTATTTATTGTCTATTGTTTCAAAAAATCAAATAGTTCAATGCAACACTGATGGAATAAAATACAATAGATTTTAACCCTTAAACTAACAAAAAGGGTTTTCAGTTATCTGATGAATAAAATAAAAATTGTTGGGCAAAAGATTATTGTTGAAATTTTTTATAGAAATATGTATGCACAATAAAAAATTGTTGCAATTATCAATGGTAGATAAATACAATAGAATACAAAATTTAATTCAGTGTGAAAAGGGTATTAATAATGATGAAAAAAGGTCACTTTAAATAAGTAAAGGGAGAATAATAATATTGTCTGTAATGTTGCGTTAGATTTCAAGAGACAAGCTAAGGTAAATTGGCTAGGAAAATAGTTAAAGCTTTGGCTTACTTACTTACTCATCAATATGCAAGATCTAGTACCAAGTAAATTGAAACTTTATATCAGTTCATTTATAAGAAAATATAAAGACTTTCCATAACATTCATTACACTCTTCACGCAGTTTGTCATGAATTATGTAACAGATAGAAGGAGACCTCGGAGACCCCATAAAGAATATAATTATATTCTTACGAGTTAATTAGACCATGTCCATCTGTCCTTCTGTCTCTAGCTTCAAAGCTAGAGAGAAAAATTTTGTGCGGATGAAACCTGTTTGCTAAAACATGGGGCGTAGGCCTGAAGAGTAGAACAACCTTCCTTTTTCTGGTTTTGTTGATTATTTAAAATATTGATATTAAACACAAAAATTACCCACCGCGATTACATCAAAATTTCATCCGTTACATCGGAAATTGCTTATCTTAATGTTTTTTCTACTTCTAAGTCCGTTTTTCCCTTCTTTTTCTTAATCTAAACCGTAGCAGCATTTGCCGATCGCTACGATTTGAATTGTCGTGACAATATTTTAGATTTTTAGAAGGGTTAAGAGGATATCTAAAAAGGGGAAACATTGATAGAACTTGTGTTTTTTTTTTTTATTTTAATGCATAAACAATGGAAATTGTGAATCAGCAGTTTCAATAAAAAAATATTCATTGCAGTTGTTCAGGTAAATCTAAATTGACATACTATTGGAATTTTATAGTAAATAAGACAATCGAAATATTCAATATTTGCCTATAAGTGACAAACTGATTGGCAAGTCAAATAGACAGAAATCGTATGTCAACAATAAAATATAATAGTAAAAAAAAAAAAAAAATGTATATGTGAAAAAGGAATGTGAAAATGTAAATCAACAAGGATATTTTTATTTTGTACTTACCCTTCGTATTTAAGTTAAATTGCACAATACATTGAGTGAATGAGTAAGTGGGTGAAGAGTGAAGAGTAAATATTAACAAGGTTGCATGTAGAGGATGTATTTTTGTATAAAAATGTTTAAAAATTGAGTTATTGTAGCTTATCGCTAGTCGGTTGGCTGCTTGGTTGGTTGGTTGGTTGGTTGGTCGTTTAGAGTCGATGAAATGCATTTTGCATAAATAAGTAACAAGTGCTTCCGCTACTACGCTTTCAACTCTCCTTTTCGCAATAGCATGACATTTTTATTTTGTACACATTTCATTTCTTGTCAATATTGACGACAAGTTCTGCAAAAAAACATTGGAAAAAAAAAGAAAGAAATTATAAAATATGTTGCTATATATAAAATATGAATGAAAAGTACTTGTTGGCTTTCCTTCTAAAAATGAATAGCTTAATAGATTTTTGCTTCAAATGACGATTTATTTATTTATGGTATAATGTATAATAAAATATTGTTATTCAAATTCAGTTGTATTTTTCATTATTCTATTTTGCTTTGATATATCTGTGTGTGGCATAGAATTTGGATTATGGTGTAATGCATGATGCGTATGCGCAATATTCATATTTGTTTTATGTAACAAAAGTCTTACATTTAAACAAATATTTAGTAGTGTGTTTTCAACTTTTGGTATTTCCCTATTTCCCTTCAACTATGTAAAACTTAAATACTTAAATTGTGGCCACAATGTACAGCATAGAACACAGCACGCTGTTGGCACACGATGCACACAAAAGTTTTATGCAAACAATCATTAAACTCCGACTACCAACAACTAAAGAAGGCCAGGCCAGGCTGCATGCTAGAAGACCCAACTATGGCTGAGGCAGAGCAGTTAAAATATGCTTACATATATTTGAAATAAAAATTTAAAATTTAAGTGAAACGAACTTTAAAAGTTAATGATAATGACTGTGCCTGGACTGACTTAGACGGCAGTCATTATATGCATTTGCTTCAGCTCATGTAGAAGGAGATGTAGGCGAAGAACATTGCCATAGTCACCTACACGCATAGTACTGGAGGAATGGTGTACGATATGTATGTACATTTATTTCTGTCGATTTCCGTAAAGCATAAAAGAAGGAATAATGGAAAAAAACGCACACAACCAAAACTTGCGCTTGTGCTCTGGGGAATCTTAGTCACGATTTCATTTCTACTTTTACTGCCACTGTTGCATTGGTCTTGGCCAAGTTTCATTTACAAATAGCAGTTTATAATGAGTTTTTGTATTTTGCTAATTGTACTTGAGTGTGTGTGTGTGTGTGTTTTAGTGTTTAATGTTCTCTTTTATTCGGTCTATGTGTGAATTACTTGAAATATTAAATAGTGAGGCCGAGATAAATGTTCGAAAAGAACTCATGTGAGACAGCTTAAAGCAAACTTAGATTATTTATAAATTACAATATATATAAAAAAAACTACAATTCTTGGTAGATTGCTTGAATAATAAAGACTGCTTTCATTCTATATCATCATCTATGTTGTGTATGTGTTGACCATAAAACCAAATAATAAAAGTCAACTCAGAAGATAAATTGAATGTTTGTTTTGTTTTCATTTTGGTTTCGTTTGATTGGAGTTAAATACTTTATTAATACGAAGTAGGATGTTAAATTAAATTCTCTATCGTCACTTGCTTTCCTTTTGGAAAATGAATAATTGAACTAAAAAAAAACAAAAAAAAAATCATATAATCCTAGAATAAAGAACCATAGAAGACCCAAGCTGCAGATTGCAATAGCAGCTGAAAATTAAGTTAAAAAGTCACTTACGGACATAGAAGTAAGTAAAGATTGCGAGAGCGCACAAAGCGTGGAAACGGAAAAGAAATTGCCAACAAACCAATTAAAACTGCAACTGAAAAACAATATATGTGTAAATATAAAAGAGAAAAGGCAACACAAAAACTATGTTAGTATAGTTTGGTCTTTTATAAAGATTACTTTGCACAAGAGACTCTCACATTCACCTTGTCTACTGTGGCCTGAGAACATTTTAGCCAAGTTAACCCCGAATGCAGTAAATACGAAATAACATTTGGCAAGCATTTCTACCTTTTCCAGTATTTTTTTTTTTATTTTATTTTTAATTTTGTTTTTCTCTTCAAAAATAATGGAAGGTATTTTTGTTTTTTTGTTTTTTTTTTTTGTTTTGGTAAACAACAATAACAAATTGTTGCACCAGCAAAACAAAAAACAATTAGATAAAAGTTGCAAACTAAAAGTGGCAAGGAATGAGAAGAGAAACCCGAATTGAGGATTTGGGATTTGTAGTAATTCAATTAGTGAAGCGATACAAATCGCTCTGAAAAAGTATTCTATGCGAAGAAGATGAATGATGAATTGAGTGCTTGATTTAATTAGATTATATTTTGATTTGATAAATTGAACATTTTTTTTTTGTTTCTCATATCAATTGAGTTTTTGTTATTGAAAATAAAATTCCTTGTTGTATCTATAAGGACTTTATTTTATCTAATCAAGAGCAGAAATCATGTCAAATGTTAATGTTAATTTCGCTATGTAGAAGCTAGTACACAACAATCCAATGAATATACGAAATTCCGGAAACCTCAAATTCACAAACAAACTTCAATGGTAAGAAAACCACAATCTTTGTTGTTGTTGTTGTCGTTGTTGTTTTGTTTGGTTTGGTTTGGTTTAGTTGTTCTTGTTACTAGTTTGGATCATTTCCGTATTACTGTGTTAATAGTATGCAGCAATGCCATGTTACAAAATGAAAATCTTTTGTGCAAATTGAAAGGTTTCTCCAACAATGAGGATGGTTAACTGTAACCACAAAATGAGTTTTCTTGAAACTTTGTTTAAAAAAGATAAGTCTTTATATATGAAATCTGTAAGTAGATGATGTTTTGGTATACATTTATATCATTTCAGTTAAAGAAGATGAACTCATTTTATAAAGACGTAAAATCTTTAAGAGCTTAATGATTCTTTACTTCAAGAAAATTGAATTCAACCTTTAATATTAAAATGTATTTATAACTGTTTAAGAAGCTCATTTTTCGTATGATTGGTTAACTCAAATCTGTTTCAGATGAATGAGTCAAAATGCAATAGCCATAATGTCTAAGATTTTATTTTCCTTTTCTCAAATCTTGGATGAACAGTTTGTCAATATTGATTACGCTTCATCGATTCTTTGCAAATGAACCTCACTTTATATATCAATAAATACTTTTTATTCTATCTTGATCATAAATATAAAACACAAATTAGCTTTTGGTTTCACTGAGAAGTGAATACATTTCATAAATAATATTCGCGAAGCTTTTAAAGTTCAACAATCCCGTCATCCAATTTTATATAAGAAAAAATATGTGGTATTCTTGGAAATTTTTTAAAATAACTTGGAATTCAAGATTTGAAAGAGTATGTTTAAACTTCAGAAATCTACTGCCTGCAGAATTAAGAAAAACAGCCTTGAGGCAAAACTTCCCAATTCTTTCTCTCTTTTAAGAAGTTTGGTTCATCTTTCTAAAACAGCGGAGCAGTCACATAGAAGGTATTGGATACTTTCAATTACTTCCTCATCTTCATTGCTTATTAAACTTTTATTTTAACTAACATCCCCGTGATGACTTTGATTTCCCTGAAAGTTTTGATTAAATAATTTTATCAAAAATCTTCTTATCACCGAAGTAAAAGTAAAAGTAAAGTAAAAGTTTTTCTTTTTAGCTCATGCAATAGTCAAGTTTTCACTAAGTGTACTCAGTGCGCAACTAAATACGATTCCTACATGTATATGAACAGATCCATTTTCATTATAATTGTTATTTATTGATTTTATTGTTTTGAAAATATTTACGTATTTTTGAATACAAAAAAAAAAAAAAAAAAATTAAAAATAATAGAAAATAAATAATAATAAAGCGTTTTATGGTGTGCGTTAAACGTAATTTTCTCATTCACATTTCAATGTTTAAACGAGGCCAACTTTCGAGTAAAACTATGAAAATGTTGTAATAATAAACATAAAATGCACACATGAATGTTATCGAACAAAAGATGGAAAAAACATTGAGCACAAAAACAACATGTAACTGTAAATAAATAAGTACACATATGTGGCGAAGTATAGTAAGTTGAACATGTATGTATGCTTACGTGTGTCTTTATTTGAACGCCCACAAGAACCAGAGACAAAAAGGAGATTTTTAGTCGACGTAAAATTTAAGTGTGAAAAATTTCTATTATTTTAACGCGCTTCAGTGCTTGCTTCACAAGAAAGGAAGTGAAAAGTTAGAGAGAAATAGAAGCAAGACAATCTGACAACAGCAACAATAATAATAGCATCAGCAGCAGCAAGGATACGTTAGGATGACGTTAAAAGAGCGCAAAGTAAATGCAGACAACATGTGCTAGCAGCGAGGCATCATGACTATGATAGTCAGAAGACTACCTCCAAGGACTTATAAAAACCAAAGAAAGAAAGACAGAAAGAAAGAAAGAAATGTGTGCATGCATGAGGAGCATTAAAGGAACAACGATGAACGCATATATTCCTACATGTAGTCATCCACACACATGACTTTAAACTGACTATTGTTTTTGGTTGGGTGGATTGGATAACTTGTCGTTGCAATTGTAGTCAGAAGTTGTTGGTCGGAAGCGAAAACAAAGTAATTTCACTTTGCATGCAGAACGACTTTACTAAAACCACCAACGAAATGTTGTTTTTCGATGCCGAGTTGATTGTGAGGTTGCGGTGGCGTATGAAAAGCTTGAAGGATCATACTTGCGGCATATCTCAATAGCAGCCTGCCTGACTGCCTACTTGCCTGCCAGTCGGTCTGCTGTGTCTATCTGGAAGTGGAAGAGTGCATCCTGGTGTCTCCTCTTAGTTTTCATTTGATACGCTTGTCTGCCTTCTACCACGTTGCTTGACTGGAAGTGTTCGCTCTTGTATTTGTTGCAGTTGTTGCTGCGGTTACAATAGAATGCCAACGCAGCTAGCGGTCGCCTATAACACTAGTTGTATGCTACCGTGTGCAACACAGATTCACGAGCCACATTGTGTTTGGCCTGCAGGATATTCATATGTATGCATGTCGAGACAAAGGCAGGATGTGATGCACCCCACCACTATTGTGTTCTTCTGTGTCGTGCCGCTCCGTGCCAGGATAGACATGCAAACGTATTTGCGTTGAGGTTCACTTAACTGAGTTATTTATGGCGTAGTTTTTCGCTGTTTTTGTCGGCTTTCAAAAAATAAAAATATGTTTCTCTTATGCCTTGCACCAGGAAGCCTGCAACAATAGAGAGAGTTTAAAGCTAAAAAGTGTTGTTTTTCAAAGACTTTGAGCTCTTCATTAATATTATATTGTGAATATTAGTATTTTATTTGAAACTCTGTTTTAGCTACAGACTTTATAGTTTGCATTTATACATTTAATACAAAATTTGAAAAAAAGTATAATATTTGTATGTCATGATTTTCTATAATAAGCAACAGATGGTTATAGATTTTTTGGGTTTATGAGGATAGCATTTCATAATGCTAAAACTATCAAACCATTATTTTCTATCTGCAAGTATTATGGTAAATTTTGCAAACAAATTTTCCTCCATTAGCTCATCACAAATTATTCCAATGGCATCAACATAAAAGCCCTGAAGTATCAAACTCCTTTGAAAAATGGTTTTTTCTATACATCCAATAGTATTTTTTTTTATCACTGAATTATTCTCGTCTCACTATGTCTCATCATTACATACACCTACACATAATAAACTTATCTTAACAAATTGTTATAACACCTTCTAATCTTTAACTTCTTTGGTAATTTCATTTGACATTAAACTATAATGTCAAAGACAATCTGAACACAATAACTGAAAACTTAATATGGGTAATTTTAATAAAAGAAGAAAAAAAGAAAAAAATATCACGGTTAAAGTTAAAAGGCTAAATGCTAAATGCTAAATCGAAGAGCATTGAAAGACCGGAAATTTTGTACGCCATTTTTGGCTAGTTGTGCTTTTTAACTTTATCCAAGAACATTTGCAATGCCGGAACGAGTCCCCAAACCTTTTGTATTGCCTTGTAGTTGTTGTTTTCTTATGGGAAGCCATTCGGCTGCTTAACTACCGACAAAGGCTTGCAACATAATAATAATGGTGCATCATCCAACATGCAAAAGGTCACACACAGAGCCTAACAACAAAAAGGAAGAAGGTGAAGAATAATAGACAGAAAAAAAAAAAAAATAAGTAGAAAATGGCTACACAAAATGGTCGCTTTTTCATTGTTATAGTTTT
This sequence comes from Amiota minor, assembly GCA_037043295.1. Taxonomy (NCBI): domain Eukaryota; kingdom Metazoa; phylum Arthropoda; class Insecta; order Diptera; family Drosophilidae; genus Amiota; species Amiota minor. Next base: position 715,331 of record JBAMAW010001470.1, on the reverse strand, counting down.
GCTTAGACATCATTCGCGTTACGCTCGGTTGCAGTTCAAATAAAATGCTGGAAAATTGTAATACGAAGAAGATTACAAAATGCAAATTGCAAGGAGAGTTGACCGAGTTGAACAAGTTGCTCTTTGCTTCACTTATTCATGGACTTGGCTTTGCATGTCTTAAGATGAAGCCATGCTTAAGGGATTTTATAGAACTTTAAAATTATAATTAAATTATTTAATGTGATTTCTTGATTTTCTCTAGGAATAATATTTTCCAATGATATCCAAAACCAAAAAAACCAAATAACGCAATGCAAAATATATTTCCATTCTACATAAAAACGACTTAATAAAATGTGGCACGACCTGAATTTTATGGTTAAGTTCAGTTTACTCATAAATTCCTTACACAGCCCCCACAAAGTGTGATTCTTGAGGTTAGACAGCACATCAATTTTGCCACGTTTATTTGTCAATTCTTGCTTACGTAATTACGCAACAGACAGAAGAATTATTAACCTTTGTGATGAGTTCGTCTCTTGGCTATGAAGCGGAATGATGTCTTGTTTATAAGCTTCATTAAATGGTAGTAAATTTTCTTTCTAAGAATTGTGGTTTGTGTTTTGCTATTAGTCTTTATTTTCTTTTCGTTTCTCTTTTATGATCTCAAAACCAAAATTTCATTCAATTAATTAATTTATCTACGTTTGTAAATTGATTGCATTTACATGCCTGAAGATTTTTTATATCAACATTTTTATTCCAAGAAATTGGTTCATTGAATAATTTAATATAAATAGAATAAACTCCAAGGATATTTTCTAAGATGAAATTTTGAACAAAAATATAAATACAATATTTTTTTGAATTATCTTACTGAATGAACATGAACTTGTGACCTTTTTGTGGTCATCTACGTTTTAAAGTTTACAGTGTTTTGGGTATTTTTTTTTTTTTTTTTTTTGTTATTTTTAACAAACTTAATTATTTGTTACTTGAAAAACAAACTCAAGCAAGCAAACAATAAAGTTTTACTTCGAAAAAGTGTAAAATATGTTTTTCCTAGACACACTACTACTACTTCATAGTGTGTGTCTTTCTGTATATTTCTGAGTCTAGTATATGAAACTATAAGATATCAGACAAGTTTATTCGATGCATGTGTTGTACTATAATACACATGGCTGTGGCTACCGAACTACCAGGCTACATACCATAACATACTTGGCCACATGTGGCAACTTACTATATAAATTGTCCTGGAGTTTCGATGAAGCTGGCTCCTGGCAGTTGAGCTGCTGGCATTACTGGCACATGTTGCTGCTGTTGCTGCTACTTCTGGTTTTTAGTGTTGTTACATACATAACTTTTTAATAAATGTAATTATCGGTTTTTATTTCAAAACCCAACTTTATGTTTTTGGTTTAGTTTGATTTTGGTTTTAAGAATTTACAAGAATGCTGTAAATTTCATTTACTTAACCGAAACAACTTATGTTAGATATTAAATGTTTCTAGTTGATTTTTAGTTTAAATGTCATTTCGGTTGAACCCTCTTCTTGACAAATTAAATCTAAAGTTTAAATATAAATATTTATCATTTTAATATGAAATATTGATTAGAATCCATTAAAATTCTTATAGTGTATCAAGGCAAAACTATTGAATTGTTTAATATTTATTTCTAATAATAGATTTCTTTATCTTATGGATAATCAATTTTTTAAGAAATCTTCAAAACTTTCTATTAAAATGGAATCAATGAAACTAAACTATACTTTAAAATGTTTCAGGATGACTTAAATTTCAAATAATTTTCTTTTAATGGCCCTTAACATATTCAAAAAGCAATAGAAATCTGTATCATAGTATTAGTGAAATATGTATCTATGCTTGAAGGAATATCATAATCATTTGATTTTCGTTCCAACATAAGATGAATAAAGGATTGAACTGCTTTGCAGCTCTCATATTCAAGCACAAGGTATAGAGATGATTGACACTGACAATGATTTAAGGGGCCTCTAAGGAACTCAAGAAATTCTATTATTTCCACTTTAGTATGGCAGACTTACTTGGAACTTATTTATTTATTAAATTGATTATGACACTTAAAATAAAGTTCATAACAAAATGTTTTCTGTTTTTTCAAGCCGGCAGCTTGTTCCAGTTTTCGAAGGCAACGAAGAACGATGTTGTTAACCACAGAGGGTGAGATCTCAGGCGAGAGGAAGTGATAAAATTTATAATGAAGAATGCATAAAACTAGGAAGATATCATGTAAGGAGGGCATAGTCAGTTGTGCCTGTACGAACGCAATGAAATTTCTAAGTTAACTCAAAACACTAATAAGTTTGTGAAGAAATCTTATACCTAGAATTATTCGGCGACTCCTCAATGATGAGAGATCTATAAGAAGAAGCTTGCTAAAGTATGATGGCAAAAGTACTTTGGGGTCCTAATTTAAATCACAAGGTGCACAAAGAAGTCATTGCTTCTGTTTTAACGAAATGCATGCTCCAGACACACGAACAGTATTCAAGTACTTGGCAAACTAGGGAGATGAAAAGAAGCTTGGTAGTGAAAGGATTATTAAATTCTTTAGATCATCTTTTTAATAGTTGCATAAATACAATATAATGGTTGAAACTCACTTTAAGGTCAAAAATGACACCAAAGTCACTGAATTTTGGTTTAGAGTTCACTTTCCTTACAATACGAAATACTTCTTCCTTCGTGACTATAGTCAGTTCAATGAAACAAACCAAATTATCAACAAATTTCGCAAGCAATGATAATCTACAGAACTTTTCACTTCACAGTTACAATACTTTAGTAATGACCATACTCTATTTAATCCGCACCGGTAAGTGTCTTTCCTGACATTAGTAACCATAAGACAATATGATTGTCTTAGTGTTTTATACACTTTTTCCTCTTTAAACGCAATTGAACACTAAGAAATCTAAAAGAAAATACGAAAAAAAGACAACATTAAGTAATATACGTATGTGTATGGATGTGTGTGCTACTTTTAATGTTTTAAGAAGGAAAAAAAAAAGAAAAGATAAAAGGATGAAAATGAAGACTAAGAGGAAGACGAAAAACCGTGTAACCCAGTTGCAAAGCAATTATTTAAACTTTTTAGTTTGAGATATGCACGCCCACAAAAGTATGCTACAAAAAGTGCGAAGAAGAATATAGCAAAAAAAAAAAAAACAGCAAGCAGCAGGATAGAAACTGACTCAAATTACTTTATGCGTCCTTGGCTAAAAGAAATGAACGATCAGACTAAAGGATAGGGTGGACGGGCGGACAGACATGGTTGCATGATGCCAATGCGCAACAAATGTGCGAGCAATTAGAATGCATCATGCAACATACTATTTAGCACAACAAATGTTCTAGTCAACTTAATGTTAGTTAGTACGAGTACCATGTGGGTGTTCGAATGTAGTATAGATCCTTGGTTGTTATTTGAATATACAATAGCCTTGATTAAAGAAAATGAGTTAAAAGACTTCAAACATGCAAAGCATGGAAGAAGAAAAAACTGTGAATATGTGAATTGATAAATTTGAGATTATCAGAATGTTCCTTGTTTAATGTTTTTAAATTAAGGCAGAGTTTTCTTTTAGATAAAAAAATATACAATTTTCTCTTTCATATGTGTTTCTGTTGTCATAACAGAAGTCTAGAAAAATGATATATGTTAACGAAAAAAGGGAAAATAAAACATTCTCTCCAACACCCACGTCCACAATGATGTTTGGCCCAAGTTCAGCCATGAACCCATTCATGTTTTATAAACATTAAAAATATGAATTGCAAAAGTTTCAGATGCTGACAACAATTTGCATACAGCCTTGTTGCGCGTAATAACTTTTTACGATAAAATACCAGACAACAATCCAACAATAAAGACAGCAACAAAAACACAGTAAGAAGAGAAGTATGGCAAGAATAAGTGAGTAAGAAAGTGAACATAGAAAAAAAAAAAAAAACACTAGAAACAGAATGTTTGTTGCATGCATTATTTATAGCGCAATTGTGGCAATTCTCACTTCTTTTTGAAAAAGGCCAACCAACAACAATGGACGCCACTAAGAAAGAAAGGCAAAAGAATAACAAAAAAAAAAAAAAAATAGAACTACAAATATGGCAGGGCAACTAAGAGTAAAATGGTATTGAAGTTAAGCTGTTTGACTCAGCTGTGAGTGCTAGTATTTGCTACAAAAAGACAAAAAACAAAATCATCATCATCATTCTTAAGCTTATTGAATGTACAATTTTGAAAAAAAAACAGCAATTCACTGAAACAATACAAAGAAAAAATTTAGAAAAAAACAAAATAAAAGAGGGAAATCATACGCGTAAAAGCCAAAAACCAACAAATAGTTCACGCGTGACTAGTTGCAAAAGATTAACCTATACCGAAATACTACAATAACAAAAACAGCAACACTAACAACAAAATGGTGGTAAAAGAAAAACCACTGAAAATATATTTATAACCGCCACGCATGCAAATGAAGCTTCTTTTCCCCCAAAATAAACTCAGCTCAACTTACTAGTGCAGTTTAGTTCAGTTCGGTTCAGTTCAGTTGCTTCGTTTGCGGTTTGCAACTGTGGCTGCGGTTCCGGTTCCGTATCCGGTTCACTAGAATACCAAAATATATGCTTTTAGCTTCAGTCAGCGTTTTTCATACGGAGGCGTACCTCAAAAGTGGGCGTGCGTGCAACTATGCACGTGCTGCTCACTTAAATGCATTTTGCCAAAAAAAAATATAAGTGGAATAAAAGTCATCAGTTCACAAACGATGCCATCAATTTGGGCCAATTCAATATATAGGTATTTCATTATTCTATTGTAAGTAGTTAAGAATTTCACATTAGAATGATGAGTTTTATTTTAAAGATGCAATTTACATGCAATCATGCAAAAGTTTCACATGTTAAAGTTGAAAATTTGTAGCATTTTTACATTGCTCTCAATAAATTAAAAGATTATCAACATCAAAGTGAAAGGATGTCATTACATTTCAATGCCTCAAGCCTACACCTCATTTGCCTTTGTATATAGTTCAAACAAATAGAAATAGACACAATTTTAATATACTTTGAAATCTAGGGGCTAGTAAAAGAAACCACATAATCATGAAAATAAAGTATTGGAGACTCTCCCTACAGTACTCGGTATAGTGCTAAAAGTAATTATACAAAAACCACAAATGAAGAGAACAAAATGAAAATATACGGGCACCTTTTTGAAACCCTTTCATGTGTCATTCAAGCAAAGGATATTATTAGTATAATAGAAAAAATTATCATAGATGTAGGGGACATTTTGCTGCGTCACTATTTCGTTATGTGTGCGGTTTAATATAGTCACATTTAATCAATCAAAGTTAAACTTGATGAGATGATAATGACGTGATGTTTCTTCTCATTTATTAAGGGTTGATGCAAAAATAAATTGCACATAACTTAAGTACAAAACTTTGGCTTCTCTTAGTCACAAAAATAAATCGCATGCAATTAAAATGAATTGTAAGTATTCATTTGAATCGATTAACTGTTGAAATTAAGAAGACTCATTATCACTTCAATTAGCAACATTGTGACGTCGCACAGAACAATTTTCATGCTGTGGGTGGAAGCTAATTTTGTGTCATTGCCATAAATATTGTATTATCTATTATTTCAGAGTGGGATGATGTTATAGGGAAAACCAATCAAGAAAGGCAATAAATACTTATTTCTCATTTTATAAGTAGTATAAGTTGTTATTTACTGAAAATATTAACGCCTTACTTACGATATTTTTACTCTTATCATGCTTACCACTTGGTTGACTTTTTAATTCCCAAAGGATGCAGTCATCTTTCTGTTGTTCATTTTAACTTTACAATGAAGCTTCACTTAATCCCAACTCAAGTGAACTGCGCTAAACTGAACTGAATTCATTGTGTAAGCAAGTGACAATGGGCTTTTTATTTGGAGGACAAGAACCGCGTGGATGATTTTTGCATTGACTCTTCATAGTAAATAGAATTTGGTTCCATTCGGTTTGGTTCAATTCTTTTGCAATATTTAAGCTTGCAAGAGCCTTTCAAAAACGTTTGTGTCGCGCTTCGGCAACTTCCTTTGAGGTGACGGTGGTCACAAGTACCAAAGTTGTTGAAACATTTTAAGTGGCTTTTCTTTTAGGGTGCACAATATTCAACTAAAGTTTTATTTTTAAAAGTTTATCATAGTTTAAGATTTTAAGTTAGTTTAACTTGCAAGTTGTGAAAGTTGTATCATATTTATTGAACAAGAAATAAGTATGTTCCTTACATTTCCATATGCTTTACAAAAAAGAAAGAACTACTAAGTACAAAGTATTGTATGTCGGTTTTCTTTTTGTTTGTTGTTAGAATGTTTTATCACTGAAGTGCATAATTATTTTGAATTATAAGCGTTGCAAAAGCTTAAAAAGACCTCAAAAGATGCTTCTTTTTACCAAACAAAAGGCACTTTTTAATAAAAACAACATGTACTACTTCCTTTGTGTGTTACACTTTTTTTTTCTTAACACTTTTAACAAGGATACTCTACTTATTTTAATAAGTATACTGCCCTTATTTAGGTGTGAAAAATTCACACAAGTTATGTACCTAAATGTAGTTATTATTATTATCTATTCATTTTAAATTATGTACTTGATGACATGTTTGTGTATAATGAACAAAATCGATGAGGTAGCTAGTATGGGGTAGCCCAACGTAATTAAGCCAACCTAATATCGTAGTACCTTATTTAACACGCTTTATGGTATATAAAATATAAATAAACTAGTAAGAACTTTATCTTCGACTATGCCGAAGATGAAATACTCTTCATGGGACGCAGTAAATGTTTCATTGCAGTATTCAAATGGGTGGTTTGTATGGGAGGTACCCCCCTGATGGTCTGATTAGGCTGGTTCCAACAAATGTCCTACGCATGTATTGGAAACTGATATTGACCAAGTTTCAGTTCTATAGGACAAAAACCAAAAAAGTTTTTCTAACAAGAACATGAATTCAAATGGTTGGTTTGTATGGGAGGTACCCCCTCTAGTGGTCCGATTCGGGTGGTTCCGATAAATGTACTGCGTATGGTCGAAAAAAAGAAAGGTCCGTGCAAAATTTCAGCTCTCTAGCTCAAAAACTGAGGGACTAGAGAGCTTACATACAGACGGACAGATGGACTGACAGACAGATTCATCTAATCGAACTGATCAAGAATATATATACTTTATGTGAAGAGTATAATGAAACTATTGGTATGTTATATTGATGATGTTGTATTGTTACGGTTCATTCAACTATTAATTAAAAATAAACTTGCGCCATAACGCCTTTTCGCGATTTTCTCTAACATGTCGTATATTGTCCTTGTTATGGTTACGTATACGTACTTTTATTACCAACTTCGTCCTTCCTTCTTTTCGTTTATATCACTTACTTCATGGGTTCTATGTAGCACATCATAATTGTGTTTCAATTTAATACTGCATTCAACAACATTCCCCGAAGTAATTAAATAAACTTATTAAAACTTTATTGAGTTCATATGCACCCAAGTGTTGGTACATATGGCGTCTATTCAATATGAAAGTAGTTCATACAATACAATAATTGTAAGTATTAAAAGTAAACCTTTTATACTTATAAGGAAGCAGTTTGGTCTTAAGAAAAGTAAGTTTTATTTATTTAAACTTCTTCAATGGCCAAGAACTTTTAAATAAGGTAAATTTGTATAGAAAAATTTCAATTTTACTAATAAAGTCATACCTTTTACAGTAAAATTTTAAAAAAGAACTAGATTTACAAATAAACAAACGAAATTTATATATCAGCGTTGGAAAAGAACTTCAGTTCCTCTTCAAAGAGTGAATGTCATACTCCGAATAGATAGATAGATAGATATACTCTGAGTTCTTAGCATTTAAATAAGCTCTTTAATTGATCAATTGTTAAGAAGATTCTTAGCAAATCTAGTTTAAAGCTTAATATCCCATAACCTACGAGTATGTCAACATTTAAGTTGAACTATCTACTTTTAAATTGCTCAACATTCTATCTCACTACATACGAGTATAACTGCACTATGTAAAATTCTTATGAGAAACTCTTTTGTTTACTACAACTCAACATTACTTCATAAAATACCTAAATGCAATTATGTATCAGGAACTAAGACTGTTGTATCTCTTGGTTTGGCGATGGCAAACCAAGAACTATTAATATATTTACCAAGTGTGACAGCAACGAGAACCGAGAACAACTAAAAGTTTCTCAAAGTCAATTTGTAGATGTCAGAGGGAATTTGACGCTGAAACTAAGGAAAACTTTTGTGTATCGCGTATCAGTTTCGTTTGTTGGTCTAAACATTTGCAGAACTTTTCAATTAGCCTGGCCGGGGACAAGTAAGCGGAGGAGGCAAGTAAGAAATGCCCTGTAAGGCCTATAAATGGCAACAAGTCTTGTTTAAGGCCACAGCATAATTCCACAAGTTTTTTTTTTTTACTACATTTTTGGAGGAAATAATTTTGGCAATATTTTGAATATTTTTCTACTCTGTTTTTGTGTACAATATTTACTTGAAAATGCAAGGCATTGAACATAGAATTTCATATAATCTTAAATATTCTTTAAATCTCGCATCTCCAAATAAATTTATCTTAAAGATTTTACACAAAATCAAACAAATCATCATCATCTTTAAATGTATTGTAGATACCACAGTACTTTAGATGTACAATATACTTAATACAATACTATGCTGCTCGCAATGTTTACAATTTCCGGTTTTATTTCTATCTTATTCTTATCTTGTCAAATTTATTGATGTCATAAGCACTTATGTACACACATGTACAATGTATGTATAGGATACATAAGTATATGGTGTATCTACAATATATTTTGATAAAAATGATATGATGTGTATGAACATGTGAGTGGGTGTATCTTCTTCACTTAGCACTTCAAGTGTAAGAATATGGCAACAGGTCAACGATGCGGAAAAGTATTCAATATTAAATGATATTTTGGTTAAAATATAAATAGTATCTTCCTTTTCTTTGACATAAAATAAGAATTTACAATTATTTAATTAAATGGATTCATATCATATAGGAAAAATTTCATTCAAATTCAATTATGTGGCGTATTAAATACATTTATTTATTTTAATTTATTGTATTTATTCTCTTCAATAAATTCAACTACAATTTTATATTTTAAGCTTTTAAACATATCCAAATAAATTGGTTTTGAAAACATGAACTAATTTTGTTAGATTTAAATGAATTCACAATTTGAAAGAACATTTATTCTTTCTATTCACGTTAAATATAAATTTCATAATAAAATTATATGTTCTTTGTATTGACTAGAAGTGTGAAAAATTATTTTTCATATCTGATATCATAGAAAACAAGAACAACATAAACAACTTTATAATATGGAGATATACAGATATTTAAAAAAAAATTAAACAGCATTTCAATGTCACATTAATTAGTTAAATATCTTCATCAACTTTAAGAACATTCAATTGCTTGAAAGGCTGTGCATTTGAATGTAGGAGACAATTATGTAGCCATGTAAATATGTAGTTTACATAGTAAAAATATCATTACTCATATTTCTCCGTATTTCTTCTTTTCTTAAAACATATTGAAATTCTGAACCTAATTATCGAGATACATGAACTATTTTCTATGGTAGGATTTTGCAAAAGTTTCGAGTACCGAATAAAAGATTAGAAACAAACATGATTTGCCCTACAAACACTGGATCTACAAATTAAAAATTTGAGCTTATAATGAAAGAACCTACAATGCTTGGATAGATCGATTTGTCCTGTTATGCTTATCAATATGTGATACACTTTACAAAGTCTTATTCTTGTCTTTATGATTGAACTTATGTATATAGATTCAGTAAATTATAAGAACAATAAATTGTTGCTGAATAATTCAAAGTTATTTGGGACTCAATTTCATTAGCAATGCTCAAATTAAATACAATAATTATGCACATATGTTTCAATATTCGATGTGGCTTTAATACTAAAATTTTACTCTGAACTGTTTAAATTTACATATTTCTGCTGAGTGAATTTGTTCTACTAAGTAATAAAGCACAACATAATGAAAGTAATTATATTAAATAAACTTAACCAGAGGTTGGCTTTCGCTTGACCTAATCATCTCATTCATATTATTTATTTAAAGCCTTTGAGCTAAGCCAAAGTAAACCTATGTTTAGAAATTCTATTCCAAATGCTCATGATTCATCCAGTAAGAGCAATGCATTCGCTCAACAACAAAATAAGTAAGTAAAAGTAAAAATATAAACAGAAGAAACCACAAAACAAATTAATTTAAATGCAAATTTCTTACAAATTGCCAACGGGGATAATTAATTGGATGCATTTCTAAAGTTTTGACAGTACGAAATTAACAAAAGAGGCTGCTGCGAAATTAGAAATCGACTTAAAATTCTTCGGAAAATATCTGCAAGTATGTTAAGTTACAAGAACATACAATTTAGCGCAAGATTGACATTTACCTAATTGAGGTAAACTTTAAGTTTACATTTTTCGAGTGACAATCCAAATGGATGATGTTAAGGCAAAGCCATCGTACAAAAAGCTTAAGAATTTTAATTGAAATTTAGGTGTTGGAGATAAAGTCTAGATTCTGTTTTTTTGTCATCTGCTGTATAACAAAAAAGTCTGTGGTCAAAATCACGTTCAGATTAATATGCATAAAATTTAGAAAAATGGCAATAAATGGATGCCATGCGTGACAAGGATTTCTAAGTAGGCCTTGATTGTTGGCTATTGACTGTTTTCTATTGACCTGCAAAATGTTTTAACGATGAAAACATAATGAGAGTCGCATAAATTGAAGAAATAATTCTATCACTTTTTAGGGTTCCGGACCCAAAGAGTACCAAAAGGAACTCTATTGCAGAGACTTCGTTGTCCGTCCGTCCTAGGGTCATATCTCATGAACCGTAATAGCTAGAGACTTGATTTTTTTCACAGAATATGTAGTTCTATTCGGGCATCAGCAACAAATACTAAAACTAAAATATTTTCAACAACTTAAAGGGGTCCCCATACAAGAAATTCGGATGGTTGGTGGCAATACATCAGAAACTTATATTGTCGAAATTTCAGTTTGATCGGACCACTAGAGAGGGTACCTCCCATACAAACCCACTATTGAAATTCAGGTTCTTATTCGAAAAAGTTTTTTGTTTTTCCATTATTGAACAGAAATTTAGACACTATAAGTTTCTGATATAGGCGCGTTACATTTGTTGGAATCAGTCGAATCGGACCACTAGGGGAAGTACCTCCCATACAAACCCCTATCTGGTACGGAACCCTCCGTCTACGAGTCTGACTCGCACTTGGCCGATTTTCTTTTTTGAATTTTTGTAACCCAAGTCATGAACAAATTTGTGCCTCATTTCGTTATTGTTGTTCACTTATGCGAAAACAAAATTTACATTTAGTAGATCCGTGCTTAAAATAATTAAAAGAAAGAGTGCTGCACAAGAAGAACCCAAATTAAGAATGACACTATATTTTGGACTTAGATCCCGAAATACACAGCATTCTATGAAAGTAGACTGCAAATAACTACTAAATTAAGTTGTCACGCAGCAGCTAGGATATACCTACATAGATACTTATACAAAAAAGCATTCATCGAAAAGTGAGTGAGTGAGTGAATCGAGTCTATTTACTTTTTGTCTGTAGTCAATGACTTAACGTTGGCCTTATGTATGCCCTTTCAATTCAGACTTTTGTTGTTTGTTGGGTCATTGAATTGACAAAAGTTTTTCCAATACATCAAATTGAAGATTTTTCACATGCAACCAAACCCAAAGAAAATCTATAAGAGTAGAATGACTTTCAATTGGTACAAGATGAATGAATGAATTGAAAAAAACAAAAAGGTATTTGTGCAATTAATAGAAGTAATAGTTACTAACAAATATTTCTCATGAAGGAAAATAAGTTAAAAATTTACAACATTAATATAAATCCCTTCATTACAGCACAAAGTAATAAAAGTTACAGAAAAATGGAACAAATATCAAAGCAAACTGATGATGGATCAGGGATCTAACAATAATATTATCAATGGAATGGATTTAAAGGGAAGACAAAAAAACAATCAGCACACTTAAACATCTAACTTTTGTGAAGGGTATTAAATAATTTGTGTTGACCAATGGAAAATTTGTTATTCTTGTAATTTTTAAACACACAAAGTTAGTGAAATTAAATTATAAGAAAAAGTAAAGAAAATTTTGATGAAAACAAATTGTTATTGCATTGTAAACAGTCGCTTAATACACCTGATTTTGTTTTGTTTTATCGAAAAGCTTGTAAACTTTAAACTTTTGAAACTAAGAAGATCTAATTTAATTTTACTTCATTGTTATAAATATTCATTAAACTTCTTACCTTAAGTCTTCTTTAAGCCTACTTTAGGACTTAATGCCATTTGTAAAAATTTCAAGGAAAACAAAAATCTATGAACTGCACGTTAAAGCCTCCTTTCTGTTCAAAACATTACAATTTCTTATATAAAGACAAATTTAAAATTCTGTGATATCTTCATCAGACAACATTTATCTTATAAACAATATACATAGTACTAATTTCCACTAAAAATTTTAAAAATGAATTATTTATTTTGTATTTAATTTATATCTGATTTTTTTATTTTGGCGCCAAATATCTTTGCAACCAAAATGTTTCAAGTGGATTTTAGTAGAGTGCGCATGCTTTTGTTTACCTTCCAGTGCCGGAATATTTTCCCCTAATGTGGATGATATTTAGATTGTATTTGGCGCCAACACAATTTTCAAATGCCATTAATGAAATATAATCAAAAACACATACATTTTGTTTGTCAAAACTACATTAGAACACATTTCGGAACAAAGTAACCATGGAAACCATGAAAAGATTGTGTTGATGCCAAAAGTAATAAAATGCAAAACCATAAGCAACAAGCAATAAAAACCTTAATTTAGATTATTTAACTCTTAGATAAATTTTTATGAGTAAATATTTGTACAAGTATTAAAGAAGCACACAACAACACTTTGTTTCACAATTGAATTGAATTTTTTAAGATTCCCAGGAATTGCTTGGCGTCGGATTATGGTCTAAATAAATTCAAAGAATTTTAATTATTTTTGGAAATTTTCTAAAAAGTTTCCTTACAATTCATTGTGTCATTTGTGCCATGTGACTTGAATTACATACAGTAAGTATATCAAAGCAAATACAATACAAAAGTAAGCCAGCATAATATTGGAAATGTTGCTGAAGCCTGAAAAACATTGCTAGAAATGTGTTGCTGCAACATTTCATAATGAAACAACAAGGCTGAGAACAAATCAGCCAAGCATGTGTGGCGCTGGCAGGCAGCGACGATAGTCTGTCAAGCTCCATTTGCAAAGGCGGCCGAGGCAGTCGAGAAAGTGAAACAATTCAAGCGCTAAAATCAGTTCTGTGGAAACATTCAATTGAAACGGTTGCCAAGTGCTAAAAATCGAAATACAAAGAACGATTTATGAAATTCTATATAGAAATAATATAAAATTTAAATAAAGAAATACATAAATAAAAAAAAAAAATTAAATTTACAATAAAAACAAAAATATGAGAAAATATGATTCCAATTTGTTATTGTTATTATTTTGAATAAGTTTTATTTGTTTTGTGTTCACTTCGTCAACGGAAGTCATCAACGATGCGCTTTGCGCGCAGGAAGTTCCTTTGGTGCCGGAAGTTGCTTTAAAGCTGCATTAGCGAATGTCAAAAATAACTAATACAAAAGTAAAAAGAAAGTGTACTTAGAAGTATCTTCTCTCTTACTCCGATCATCCGATCACTACAGAGTCTCTTTACACTTATTTAGTGTTTATTTTTTAAGAAATTGTGTGTTTACTTAAGACTTGGCCATTAAAATTATAAACATCCAAGGTGTTTATAAGTTCTGTGTGGCGATTGATGGATAAACATTTGATGAAATTATTAATGAACATACATATTTTAAAAACTGTTAAACACACTAAAGAAAATTCAATTCTTTGTTGTCTGCTGTTCCCCAGAGTGAAAATGTGAGTATAAAATGATTAAGTTTGTAAAATTTATAATTCAAAATTCCAAATTGAAATTCTTTTAAGTTATTTATTTTACTGTTAATTTCATATTAGTTTTACTTAAGTTTTTTTTTGTTTTTAATGCGAATCTCATGTGTACGTTTAATTAATTTATAACCAGAAAATATACAGAAAAAATTTCTAATGTCAAATACAATAGTTTTCCAGAATTATTTTCACTTTCTTTTTTTTTTTATTATACAAAAAACAGTTCTATAATTTTTAAGAAAGAACTCTAGTTTGACATTGACTTTTTTGATTTACTTTATGATAATCAGTAAAATTTTATGCTTCTAAGTTCAAGATCATCATAACATAAAAAAATTAAAAAATATGATTAGATTGTTTTCATTGAACATCTGTTTTTTATAGGCAAGCTTATCAGAATTCATTTTGGTATTCAGTTTTTGTTGCCCCCCCATTAAACTTAGGGAAATACGCGAAACAAACTTTTAAATAACAAACTTTTCTGCATTTGCCTCATAAAGAAAATTATTATTGCCATTCTATATATTATTAATATCTTTTATAGATTTTACTTTGTTTTTAGGGTTCCGAACACAAGGGATACCAAAAGGAACCCTATTGCAGAGATTTCGTTCCGCAATAGGTAGAAAGTTGAAATTTTTACAGAATGTGTAGTCCGGGCATCAGCAACAAACTTAACGGGGTCCCCATACAGTAAACATTTTGGTATGTATGGCAGCTATACGATCCAGTAATCCTACGAACTTGAAATTTGGATGGTTGGCGGCTATACATCTGAAACTTATACTGCCAAAATTTCAGTTTGATAAAATTGCTAGGGAGGGTACCTCCCATACAAACCCCCATTAAAATTCTGGTTCTTATTAGAAAAACTTTGTTTGTTGTATTTTTGTTGGAATCAACCTAATCGGTGACTTAGACAAACTTTTTTAGTTTTTGTTTTATCGAACTGAAATTTAGACACTATAAGTTCTTGACATAGACGCTACACATCTGTTGGAATCAGTTAAATCGGCCACCTAGGAATGGTACCTCTCATACAAACCCACCATTTAAATTCAGGTTTTTATAGAAAAACTTTTTGGTTTTTTTGGACTATTGAACTGAAATTTAGACACAATAAGTTTCTGATATAAACGCGGTATATTTTTTGGAATCTGGTACAGAACCCTTCGTGTACGACTCTGACCCGCTTTTGGTTCCTTTTTTTATTTCGAAACTATTGAAACCATTTACAAAATTTATGAATTTAAAAAAAAAAAAAAGTGACAGAACATATTTCCTCTTAATATGTTTTAGTCATTCATATCTGTTCTAAGTTCTACTTAAGTGTGTTATAAAAATCATGATAACCACAGTCAATACTAGAACAGATCCTAAGATCATTGCAACAGATTTTTGTATACATTTTTTAGATAAATGATATATCCCTGCTTATTGTTTGTAAAGTATTGCCCATTTATTTTCTTTCCTTTTAGCTTTTTACATTTGATAAAGTACCAGTCCTTGACTTACCTTATTAAAATTTATAAAAAGCCATCAAAGTCTTAATGAATTTCATAATAAAGTTATATTTTATGACTTTTGTTTTAAAATTATTGTACTTTTACTGTTAAGCTAATCAATTATTGTATATAATATCATAATGACCTTGCTCTCTCTCTCTCTGTTCCTTGTACAATATTTTATGTTGATTTTATGCCCCCAAAAGAAATGCAAACGTAAATTTGCTCATATCAAGAGTTAAAAATAAATTATATATACTTAAGTTCCATGCATCCAAAAATCATAATAAAGGCAGCAAAGGCAACACTTAGAGTTGCAAATGAAATTGAAAGTCTTGCATTATAGATGATAAATGGACGAATATTATAAGTATTATATATTATTGTATATAAGTAAGAGTATACAATATTATTTTGTTGTCTTACAACATTGTAAACAAAAACCATTTTTCATTATGAAAACGTGAAAATTAATGAAGCTGCAGCTGTTCCCTTTTACTGACTTTATAAGTATTTTTTGTTTTTTGTTGTTTATTTCAATATTTTTTTTTTTGGTTCTTTTAAATAAATTATAGTTAAAAACATATTCAAGGCTATAACACTGAGGTTGTTGGTATAGGTAAAGTAATAAATTACCCTTTTAAAATAAAAAAAATAAAAAAAATAGAAAATAGAAATTACAAAATTTAAAATAGTAAATAATATGAAGAAGCGCAAGAAATGACGTAAGTACATACAAATGTACATATTGTTGGAATGTTATTTATAAAAGGAGTGTGGGATAGGAAAATTGTCCTTATTGAGTAATTAGTGGACATAACTATAATAACTAACTACTAGTAGTAATAGTGATATACGAGGTATGTAAATTAGGTAGGTGGGTGAGAAATATAATTAATCAATAATGTATTCAAGATAAAAAAGTATACAACATTTGTATTAACGTGTAGTATAGTCACAATAGTTGCTATGCCAACAAGTCAAAAAAGAGCGAATGATAGAAAGAAAACCATGAAATGTCAAAGGGATATGTACAAGTATGTTATGTTATGTGTGGCAGAGCTAATTACATGAATGCATTTTGTCACACTTCCTCGCCTTCAAACTCACCATTTTGTTCACTTTCTTACTTTCTCACTCTGATTCATTTGTTTTGATGACAAGTCTGACTGAGTGAGTCGTTAGATGATAAATTAATCATTCACAAATTATATGGCAAACATTTCGTGGTTCGTGCAGGTCGTTTGTTTGTCTGATCTAAAACAAAAAAATATAACAAAAGAATACAAATAATTCCTTTGCTACACATTTCTATGCCATCGCCATCGTCGCAGTCCCTGAACACTGAACACATACACGGACGGGCTGGCTTACTTATCCTGTCACATAAATA
The DNA here is from genome assembly GCA_037043295.1 of Amiota minor. Taxonomy (NCBI): domain Eukaryota; kingdom Metazoa; phylum Arthropoda; class Insecta; order Diptera; family Drosophilidae; genus Amiota; species Amiota minor. The sequence continues at coordinate 698,227 of JBAMAW010001470.1, read as the reverse complement.
AAGCGTAAAAATGCTGATAATGGCCAAAAGCTTTTACAATAAACACATTTACATACGTAAACTGAAAACGTAAACAACAATGGAACGGAATGCCTATCACGTTTAGAAATTCTTTGAGTTTTTCAATGTCTTACCGTGTACTTACATGAATGATAAGTAAATAAGTGGAATGAATACGAGTAATGTTGATTGTATATCTATCTTGTTGTATACCAACCACACTCATGGCAAAATCCTAGGTTTAAGCATTGTTATTCATTTATTTCTATTTCTATTTATTTTATTTTATGATCTTCATTTGTAGGTGTTTTTATTTTGGTGTAGCAAAATATAGCGTAGATAACTTGAAGTAGTACATGGAGACATCGAGCAAATCTACTTTTAAATTATGATAATTGTCGAATTTAAATTATCAAACATTATTCAACGTAGAGATTTATTTATTCATTTCTGTCTGTCATTTTATATACATGTATAATACATCACGTTTTAACTTTGCTGTAGGCATTGTACAATTTACATTACGTAGAGTAAGTAAATCTCTAAAGACAATTATTTGCTTCTTATAAACTTAGAATGTAGAAATAATAATCATATCATGATAAATAAAAAGAAGTACAATAGAATTACAATGAATGTCCTTAATTCATTCGTTCATTATTATCAATCATACGCACTGTAGATTCAAATGATGATGATTAACGAGGGTTTGTTGATGAGATTTTTATTCGCTTTTGTGTTGAGTTGTCAGATTATTATTATTACGAGGGAATTCCCTCAAGTCATTAGGATTAATTTAAATCAATTTGAATGTTGTGTTTATATAAGAAGCTCCCTCAAATCTTTGTCATAAAGCAACAGATGACAAGAGCTTTGTGATTTTTTACAATTATTATAATAATATAGAATAAAAGACTCGTTATTTATTTTAATTAAGATTGATTTGAATAACAATAAAGTTAATTGTTTCACCAATTTGTTAACCATATTAATAAACCTTTTTTTTAAATATTATTCTTGCTTTCTCTGCTCTTTTCTTAGCCAAGAACAATGAAATAAATTGTTAAAATTATGTGTTTTCAAGGAAATGGAAATGTTTCTATTTTAATGTAGTTCAAATCAAAATTTCTTTAGAGATTTCTTGATCCGATCTTTCGATAAATGATATTACGTACTACATTAACAAGGTATTGGCATTAGAATCCTTTGAAACATCATCACTCCTTTCGTGCTCTATAAAATTCAAATATTAAAATGTATTTAAATTGTTAAATTTATGCATAAATTCACTTATGCACATCAATATCAAAACACAAAAACACTTATAGATATATACATATGTGTGATTATATGCATCTGTATAATATACTAATAAAGACATGTCAAATATTCAAAAGCATTTATTTATGGATTATCAGAGTGTTGGTGTGACATATCACACTTAACTAAATACTTATCAAGATTATCTAAAGTGCTATGAAACATGCAAAATGCATGCAATTTCATGGCAAAAGGACAACTACAGCAACAATATCCTTATAAGTATTTACAGTAAACCCTCACACACACACGCACGCACATATACGTGACTATTTGATTCATTAATGCATATGTACGAGTAACTGTGTGTTGAGTGTCACACTCACTCAATTCAAAGCGACAGCAAACAACTAAACAAACACATACAAAGAAAGAATGCCATGAATAGGAATAGAGACAGAGAAAGAGAGAGAGAAAAGGAGGAAAAGTTGTAGAGGAAGATTAATATAGAGTGAGAGAGAAGCACCTGGCACTTGTTTAAAGCCAAAGTAGTTGCGACAGTGAATTGACGTTCGCAAAAGCTTGTTTATGTTATTGTGTTGTTGCAATTGTTGATACAGTTACATTGTTTCAATTGAAGGAGTCTAAGTATCTTTCCTTTTATGTGTTACTAAAGAAATTCTCATCCAATATTTAGCAGCTTACGTTTCATTGAGTTGGTAACGTGGACTCACCACATACACAGAATTGTGTCGACATTCTTGTTAACGTCAGAACGTGTATTGTAGTTTTATAAACTATTACAGGCACCATTAGCCAAGAACAAATTGCAGTTGGTATCTACAAAGCCAACAGGTACTTCAGAACTATTCTATAGTAGATAATGTTATTCTTATTTAGACATAGGTAACTATTGTACATAAGATCACGTATTATTCTACTGCCTCAAATTAAGCTGGTGCTTTACAAAAGAAATATGAGTTAGAAAAGTTATTCAATGAATGTATGCTTTTGTTGTGATTCTTAGTTTTTGATGTTTTTCTTATCCACAAAATAAATAAATAAAAAACAAGCAGTTAATCTTAATGATATTCAAAGAATCAATAGAAAACTCACAAAGTGAATGGTTAACCTGAATAAGCGGCAAGAATGTCCTAGATGTTTGTAATTTTTTCCACATTGAACATTCATTCCAACAATATTATTATTACTATTATTTTAAAAAAATTTGAGTGCTGATGGACAAGATGGAAATCAATAATTAAATATCATAAATAAAATTAATCTTTTATATTATTTATAAACTAGAGAAGTTGATAGAACAAAGAAATATTTTTAATCTCCGAAGAATTAACTAGTCTCCTATAAGTATGATTCTTTTGGTCTCGTATCATGGTCTTCATGGTCTCTATATGAGACATGTCATTCAGCAAAATTTCAATACAATCGAAAATTTGATAATTTAAAAAAATATTTAATATTCCTTAAACCTTTTGCAAATAAAATTTCTAATCTCATCAAAGAAATTTCATATAAACGAAAATTACTTTAGTTTCACTAAACAAAACAACAGTCTAATAGATACTGATACTTCCATGTTTTATTATTTATGGGGAATATGTAATAATGCTCATAATGGGTAAATATAATTACCTCAAAGTAAATGCACAAAATTTATTCAATTGCATTAAGAACTCATTAAGCAAAGCAGCATGTTGTGCGACCAAAATGTGGGAATGTGACAAACGTGCTTAATTTTCGCAAATATGTTTAGAAATGCAATGAAAATTGGAAAAATGGAAATGTTGAGCACATTTACTCACACATCCACACTGCACAAACACTTTTATACACAATCGCATGCGTTGGTGGTGTAAATAAACCGATTTGCAACTACTCATTTGCTTGATTGCATCTCATATATCTAACAGTTGGCATAGTCGATATTATCATCAATGACAACTGCCAATTAACGCCACTTTATATCAAAATTGCAGAGTGAAGGGTTAAAGAAAAAATACCCACCATAAATGATAGGCAACATGATAATGTCACTTTTATATACAATAAAAATGGCAAATCATATGCAAAAAAATTAAAGCGATTGTGAATTTAATTTTGGAGGGTAAACATTAATGGGCAAAAAATAAAAATCTAAAAATTACGCATAAATCTTTTTTGGTTTGGGAAATTAAAGAATTCAATAAAAATTGCTGTCAATTGCCAATTAATCAGAATTAGGTGAAGGCCAATGAAAATTAAAGCGAAAAATAACAAACCAAACTATTTGCCATTGTATTTATTTGTATATCTGCAATACTACTTAGAGCTAAATGACATTGAAACAAAAAGAAACATATTCAAATGTGTGAAATGTTTCACTTCTAGACAACAACGCTGGCGTTGTGTTTCATTCAGAACCAGACAGCAGCAGCAAAATTAATATTATTTGTTTATCTGTTGTTGTTTTTATTGTATAATAATGAGAAGAAACTATTGAACTTTGAGTGTGTAATAAATAAATCTTGGGCTCATTGATGTGACCTGTAGCAGAAGCTAAAAAAGAAAACAGAGGATGTGTTGCGTTCAATGAGTGAACAGACAGACAGACCTAAAGATATAAAGATACATATGTAGACAGATAGAGGAAAGCAGGCTGAGCAACTGTCAGTAGTAGAGATTTTAATTAAATTATAAAAAACATATATTTTTATGTCTATATTAATTCGATCGATTGATCAATTTGTCGAAGCTTTGTTACTTTTAAATTGCTTTAAGAAGGCAACAAATTGTATGAATTTATATGAAAAAATAACAATGGCATAAACATTTTATTATATTAATCATAAAAAAAGGAAGCGCTCTTCCTTTTAAGCACATTTGTGGTTTATTTTGTTGTTATTAGTGTCCTTCATTTTTATTCCAATATATTTCTATCTTCAATAAAAGCACCTCATCATTTTCTGTATACTAAACGAATGAATAACATCAATTTGTCATAAGATTAGAAAGCATTGAAAGAAATATCCAAGATCGTGGGAGTAAATGATCTCTTTTAACCCACTCTTTTATTTGTATGAAAACTAATGGCATCCAATTGCCAGTCGCGGATTATACTTGTATATTTCAATTGAATTTTAGATAAATGGAAGATGCATCTCAATAACTACAACTTATGTGACAATGTGACACTATAAATTCATACAAAGAGACGTCATATACTTTTATACAATACTTTGAATAGTCAACTGTTTCCTAATATGTTCATGTATTCAAATGACAATCATTGGCTTTGAAATACAATAAAAATATGTGATTGAATGAAAAGGAGTTTAGATTAAGAGAAGATAAATAAAAATGAAACGTGAAAATAATCTTATCAAACAAACTACTTTTACTTATTTAGCATTTAAGAAGTTGATTATAATTTTTTTAGAATCAAATTGAAGTGGTTTGTTTAACTTTTGATGACATCATAAATAAAATACTATGGGTAAAGATACATATATTCATAAATATTCTTTATGTGTTTATTTGTTGTTGCTGTTGTCGTTCTTATTGGCTTAGATAGAAATTGTATTGGATCTTGATAGGCCAAATCAGTTAAGTTCTATATAGTATCATGGGTGTCATTTGTGTAATTACTATACTATGAAATGCAATAAAATTTGCTATAAATTATATATTGTAAATGATTGGTCACTAGTGGCAATGCAATGTATTGTCTAAATGAGTCATAAATGCCAGTTCTCATACTGTATTAAGTATTTCTAAATTGTTTTTTGGATTAAATTTTATGGCTTTGCTTTTTATCTGCCACAATTTGTTGCAGATTAAAAACATTTTCAAATAAAACACACACAAGTACAAAATAATTTTCGTTTGGCTTTCAAATCAATATGGGCGCAGTTGGTTTTCATAAACATGAATGTATCGTAGATTTTTATTGCAAACACAGTAAAACCTACCTATGGTGAATAACATGATTTTAGATAAGTTTCGAAATAATACTTATTTTAATTAAACAAAAAATAGTCACTTCTCACTGTCGATAAGACATACAAAATTAAAGTAGCGATTGAGTATAAAATAAAATTTTGGTATATAAAAACAATATCTCGTATGTAAATCATTTCTCTCAGCTTGCACAAGAAATACGTAATAGTAAAATTCACTGATTTGTTACTTTTATAGTTGAATATTCTGTTTATATGCAATACTCGTATATAATTTTTTTTTTCTTTATGATTGCAAAATTTGTCTGTAAAAAATCAAATTTGAATAGACATGTTATTTTGTTTATTTTTATTGGGTGAGATGGATGAATCAGTCCTCCGAGAAGCGAAAAGGGAGATCTAGGGGTTTTTGCCTTTTCAGACAGCACGTGTGTCTGCAGTTATCCATCAGGTTGATCGCCATGGTCCTCCAACCGTGAGATGTGTCTGTTGCTGCTCCTCGTACAAAACTTTTAATGCTCAGTCTTGCAGTGGTTTTCAAAAAACTTAATACTTAAAAATTTATATTAAACGTTCAAAATTAAAAAAAAATAAGTATGCAAATCCTTTTATTAGCATTTATTTGTTATTTTAAAAGAAAAATTATTAAAATCGGCTTAGTATAGTGTGCGCTAGATAAAAAAATGTTAAAAATTTGGTAAAAATTTGGCTCTATCTCGATAAAAGCTCCACCTACCGGGTCAAAATAAAGCACAAAACATATTGGTGACTCCATAAGTAAAACAAAAAAAAACAAAAAAAAAAAAAAAAAATTCATCATTCGTACACTCGAATTTTATATATAAAGATAAATAAATACTTGTATTTTGTTTATATAAAAAACTTTTCGTCATGTTTAGAGATGTTTGCCAGTGAAGCATAGAAGTATCCTTAACACACTTTTGCTGAGGAAATAATGTCATATAGTAAATACGACGTATGTGAAGTAAAAAAGAAATTAAGCTTATCTAAAGAGTGACATAGCCATCCTCCCATAATTATGTTCATCCTCAAAAGTGAACAAACACATAAAGTTGTCTTCTTCACCTGTGACTAATATATGCAAAAATTCAAAATAACTAATATGCATAATAAAAAATATGCCATGTAAAGTCATCATGCGCCAATGAACCAAACATCCAAACACGATTTTAGTCTCAAATATTCATTCATTTCATATGCCAATATATAAAATATAAAATCAGCTTGGGTGAAAAAAATCTATATCCGTTATTTGAAAAGCAAATACACTTTAATCAGCAAATACAAAAAGAAAAACTGTCACATTGAATCGCATTCAAGTAAATTGTATGAGACAATCGACACCTTTGACAAGTTTTAAATGAACCCATCACCATCAAATTCATTCATTTCATGCAAATTTTCACTGCTTCTAACCACAAACTTTAGTACCGAGTTTTTAAAATTTATCGAAGATGAATAAATATCTTGCAATTGAGCGAGTGGTAATATTATGTAAAGCCAACACAAAGGGATCAAAATGAAAAATTGGAAAGATGGAAGAAAGGAGAAAGGAGAAAGGGTGAGAAGAATGGAGACATGATTGAAGACAAAAGAGAATTGCTTTTGTTAGTATTATAAAAGGAATTGCAAATATGTATCTATGTAAATATCTATTTACATGTAATAAAGGCAAATTTGCACGTGGCTTATGTACAAATATTTATGTATGTGTTTGTGTGTGTTTAAGTCAAGATGGCAGAATCTAAGAGCAAAATAACTTCAAGCATACAAAATCCGTTGTGTTTTTATTATTCTCAGTACTTACTATGTATATTTTCGCTAAACATTCTGCGTTCAAATCATTTTCAATGAGATACCACAATGAGAAGATACACACATGTTTGTGTATGCTATAATCTGCTTGTTGCCTAAAAACAAACAAAAATCACAAATATTTTACCTTGAACTGTTGCTCTTTATTGCATTGTTGACAATTTTCGTCGAATTTTTCTGTATTGTTTTATATTTTTTATTATTATTTATTATTTTTGTTGTTGTTTCATTATGTTTAAGTAACTTTTTCATTAAATTTCTCTGTTTTTTTTTGTGTTTTATTCTACCAAAATTACATAAGTGTTATTGATGTTAGAATGTCATAAAGTTTACTTAGAAACAAATCATAAATTGAAACAAATCATAAATTCATATTAAAGAGAAATTTTATTATTAATGAAAAAAAAAAAGAACAAATTATGGCGAAGAGTGGGTAAATGGTTTTTTTTCGAAAATGAAAATGCTTTCAAATGATTAATGTGATCAAAAGACAGAAATGTAATATCCGGTGAATTTCCCTCAACTTCCTGGATGTTTTTCATATATTTTTGTTTTTTATTTTGACAATTTTTCTCATAGACTCAATAAATTAACGTAAATTTAAAAGAGGCTAACAGAAAAATTATTGGTCGCTTAACAATAGGTCAACAGTTCAGTAAGTGACCATGAAATGATTTGTTTATGAAAAGTATCTGTTCAGGTACATAATTACTATGTTACCCCTTGCACTGTTGCTGCCCATACCGGTCTTATGCCCCAATAGAAAGTGAGCTTTTGAGGCTACTATTGACATGAGATCAATTCGAAAGGAACTTTACTTTCTATTCTGTTGTGAATTTAATGTTTTCCGGTGTCGAACGAAAGTTCTTTTCTAAGCATAGGCTTCTCTTTTCAGTCGTCAAAGGGGTTCTGATGTCTGTTTTTCTTATTTAAGACACTTTAATTCTAATTCTGCCCAAATACAATATAAAACCTAAGACTCCACTTAAAGAATCTTGATCATAACAATCCAATAAGCATGATTTTGTATTTAAAGAACCTTGCTAAGGGGTTTCCCTAGCAAATCTTTACAGTATCTATAAATTAATTTTTAATACTTTCATGTTTGTTTATCATTTCAATTTCATTATATTGCTTAACCAGCTTACAAAAAAAACATAAAATATTGTATTGAAAATCTCTAACAAAATAAAGGGTTTATCCACCACCTACATAACTCAGCATGATAAGTGTCTATATATCAAACGCTTGACACATTTCCAAGTACTAAATATATGTAATTTATGTCGCTTATCTTATACAAACAATTGATTTGTTATTATTGTGTTATTCGTTGGTTGTTATCTAAAAATTTTGATGCCTTCATTCCGAGTACAGCACACACGCACACACACACACACACACACACACACACAATTAAGTCACTTAATTGGGTTTTCTTGGCTACTCAATCTTTTGCTTACAAATAAAAGATATTATTTATACTTACTTGTATATAAATAATACAATATATAATTATTATAAGTATAAACAAAACACACGTGTTCTGCTGTTGGGTATCTACAATATATACAATATTTATCTACATATGTATCTATTATATGTATATATTTTGTATATCTAAGTGTGAAATATCAATAAGTTTGTTAAGCTTTTTCTTTGGGTAGCAGCTTATGACTTAGGTGCATTGTTTTTGTTTTTTTTGTCAACAACATGGGAAAATTTATTATGTGGAAATTAATATGTTTCATGCATGAAACATACAATACATCATTCGATCATAAAGGAGACACACTCACTCTTACATACTTAAATATTGTTTAACAATATAATTTTGTGAATTTTGTATTCAAGATTCTATGGAAGAAGGAATTTTATTTTTTAACAACCAAATATGGAAAATGTCATCACAATGGAAGTTCATTGTTATTTCCTATCTGAAATACCCTCAACTTTAGGATCTCCTATTAAATTACTTATTCACGAGTATATCAATAGGATTCATTCTCAAAATGTTGTATAAAATGTTTCGAACACGAGCAACGATTACCGTAATAACAATAAAAGTCAAGCAATCTCCCATTATTGAAATAGTGAACTACTTATATTCTATGTATGTATGTACTTACTGAAAATCCTTCAAGTTTGATTTTACTGCTAACGATAAAGAGAACAGAATAGAACAACACACACAATATCCACAAAACCTTATTTAGATATTTATTTAAGTGAAGCTCAAGGAACAAACAATATCAAGAGCACCAACTAAAGTTACCCAGAATTAAACAAATACGAAAATGGAATCGCATCAAACCTCATTAAACTGAATAAATTCACGTTCATTGATAGAAAGATACAAATTTGTATAGAACATGAAAAAAAGACATTTCAACATGATTTTTGATTTTATTTTCGATATAAAAAATTGTAATTGAAGTATGAGGAAATCCAACTTAGGGATACCAAAATGATGGCAACAAAATAAATTTGCCTATCTTTGAGTAGTTTGAGTTTTTGTGTGCGTCGTAAGCATTTTTATGGTTTTTGTATTTGTTCTTACTTGATTGGATGGAATCAATCGAAATCAATAATTTCTTTTACTTATTTTGTTATTCACATTTATCTAAAGGCATTTCTTAACAATTCACAAAGAAGCTTCTTTTTTTTTTTTGTTTTGCTGAAGTGCGAAAATTATTGTTTGCGTGGGTTTTGTCAATTTATTTGCTCCATAAATATCAACATAAAAGTACAGATACTACTTATTAACATTTAATTTGGGAATTGTTAAGGAAGGAAATATTTTTTAAATACAAGAACCTAAGTGTTTTTATGGATTGTTTTTGGCTTTACCAATTTCTTTCGGGACTCCATTTTATTTGCTCGCTTTTTCTTTTTGAAGAGATGATTATGTCGATGGGTCATGGAAGTAAAGGTAAAAAGTTTGATTGTACAATATATCAAGTGTATATTTTAAATTGGTTAAATTGAATACAATTGTATCCTTCATTATTTAATTAGTCGCAAGGCCGCTATGTAATTCTTCGCCTGATACCTTTGCAGTATCTCAATGTTGCAGTCAAAGCTCGAATGCATATGTATGTCCACAGCGGCTTCCGAACTGCCTTATAAAGTCGAACTTTCGTTTCTAGGCTACCTATGTTGAGACCGTGATTCAAGCATCCAGTATGACTTTCTGTTTTATTGTAAATTGTTTTTATTTAATGTGGATCTTCTAGATAAGCATCCGGTCAAGGTACACTTCGAAGTGTCTTTTTGTGAGTTAAATGGACCGTGCAATCTTTCCGCTTTAAGGTGAATGTTATTTGGATTGTCTTCAGCCATTCTTCGACTATGAGAAGTTGATTTTTCTAGTACTGTGATGCAATCACAATACATATTTGCATTCAATGCATTTATCCCTGTGCCATATGCATATGTTGCAACTTCAAATTTATTTCCTATTGACATATCATATATCGAATAAAGAATGGGACCAAATACGCATCCGTGGGGTACCCCAACATTTATTGATTTTTACCCAATTCACTTAATATTGTTTGAAAAATGTTTGAGCTCTGCAAATATAGATCATCATCTGCACTTTTATATATAAAATTTTATTGCTGAAATAAAACCAAAATATTTAATGAAATATGTAATCCAAACTTATGTGTAAAGTTTGTTTAAAATTTCGCTAGATTAAATTCTAAAATTTTATCTCGTTATTTTACTTAAGCTTGTAAAAACTTTTCCAAAATACGTCAATCTATTTATCTTTTTCTCTTTTCCTTCCTTCTTTGCTATTCATTAAAAGAGATTTTGCACAGCTTCTTGGATATCATAAACGTGTTAATTGAATCAATTAAGTAATTTATTTAGCACTTGACTTTGTGTATGGTTATAATCAGTTAACAAAACTTTTTATAAACTTTGCATAAACTCGGTTCTTCATATATTATATATTTGTATCTAATTCATATCATAAAAGTGTTCATGATGTAATTTTCATTGCATGATATTTATGTATAATCAGTTTCATTGCATATGTTTTTAGTGTAAGTAAGATTAGCTCACTTTAGTATTTTTCTATAGTTTTACCAGTTTAGTTTTTAATTAAGTCTATTCTTTCATAAGCTCAACTTACATTTTCCATATTTTAGTATCTTATTTGGTTGCTGTTGCTATATTTTTGTGTATATTATTGTGTATTGCAAATGATAGCAACGTCACTTTGTCTATCGCACAATCAGTTTTAATTTGTTTATCGCTTCTCAGTACCTTCTTATCAATAAAGCCCCACAACACTTTATAGTCCCTACCCGCCGTCTGTTTATTATATATAGTATTTGCCCCGATAATATACCCTCGTTCATTCGTTAAATAAATAACACTTAATGCCAAATTATTGTCAAGAGCAGCAGTAAGATAGGCAACAACAACCGCACATTGACTGAATTCGAGTGATTCGAACACCTTTCGCTTCCGATTCAGTTCAGTTCGTAACGCGTTGCCGTCAATATCGCCATCGACATCGTCATTGTTGCTATTTGTTGTCGTCATCGTTGTTGTCCTCTTCATCCAGTTGGCAGTTGTGCGCGTATTTATATATTTATGTGCGATTTTAACTGTTTTACCATTCAATGCAATTCTGATCCGTTCAATTTGTGTTTGCTTGAAGTGTTTCTGTCTGTCCATCGCGGAATGGCATTTAAACGCATTTCCACTACTCGAATTCCATCTGATCGGCCATGCCAGACGCGTTGGCGTCAGTGTTATAAACGTCACTGATATAAGTACTGAACTTTTTTGAACAGGCGGTCGGCCACCACCTACAATATACAATACACCCACTTATTGGTCAGAGACCAGAATTATTTTGTTGTGAATTATCACTGGTTGTTTTTTGGTTAAACTCTTTCGGTGATGTCAATGCCGTCGTTCATCATAGTCAGTGATTTTTTGGTTTCTTGGTTGCGTGTTTACGCTTTTGATTGTCAATTAAACTTTATTGAATTTTGTAATTAACTTTCATTCGAATCACCCCGGACCGATTCCACAGATTCAAGGCGTTGGCACGTTCGGTGGCTTTCTTAATTTATGCAATTTGTAAAACTGAAAAGTATTTTAAGTGCTTTTTCATGGAATATTTAAATGAAATATAAAAAAAAAAAAAAAAAGACAATATTTATATCCGTGTGAATGTTGATATTCACAAGAAATTTATGTAGGCGTCATACTTCCTATTGTATCTTGTGGATAATAATGTGGAAAATGTAAGTGAAAATGTTATTTTTTTTTTTATTGTATTTTTTAATTTATTACCTTTGATTGTAACACACTGCACACTTTATTTAATAACTGCTTCATTATTTTAATATGATGTTTGATATTCGTTAAGCATTGAAAGAAATATGGGTCAATCTCATTTTACGAAACATAATCAGAAGTAGAAGAAAAGTAAGTTGCTGACATTGAGAACTAAAATGTTGTCCAGCTTCGATTTATTAATTGTGTAATACTTGCATTTTTATCTTATCTATTAAAATGAATCTTTAATTTATTTTGGAAAGAAAAAAACATATTTTTTTTTCAAATTATATTTTATTTGCAATTCAATCTTTGGGTGTGCTGGCTGTTGTCAAGCAGGTTGACTGCAAGATGATTAACATGACTTTCCAGCTTAGAGGTATATGAGTTGTTGATTCTTAAGTTAGTTAGCCTTCTATCGAGAGTTAGTCCAAGGTATTTCGCAGATGTGCTTTCCTGAATAGTGTATCTATCAATTTAGGTTTATGGGAGGGCAGCTCATGCCATTCATGGTAAAGGTTACATGAAAGGACTTCTCTGTGTTCACGGCAATGTTCCAATCTTTTGAGCCATGCTTCCAGAATATTACTCTGGTTCTGCAAAATGGTTGAGGGTGTCCCTGGATTGCTATCAGTAGCCAAAAAAGCGGTATCATCAGCATATGTTGCAACCAAGAATCGTTCGTCACTTAAAATAGGTAGAATAGCAGTGAAGAGCATGTAGAGAATGCGTGCCAGTATACTCCAGCTTCGATAGCCTTAATGTCCGATTCTTTATCGTCACAGCTAACGTAAAATGTTCTTCTATGAAGAAAGGACTTCAATACCAAGTAATGAATTTAAAAAAAAAAAAAAAAAAAAACTAGAAAGAAGGTTACCTTCGACTATGCCGAAGATGAAATTCTCTTCATGGGACGCAGTGAATGTTTCACTGTAGTATTCAAATGGGTGGTTTGTTTGGGAGGTACCCCCTAGGAGTCTGATTCGGCTGGTTCTGACAAATGTCCTGGGTCTGAACCTAAATTCAGATGGATGGTTTGCATGGGAGGTACTCCCCCTAGTGGTCCGATTCGGGTGGTTCTGACAAATGTCCTGCGCATGTATCGGAAACTGATAGTGTCCAAGTTTCAATTCGATAGGACAAAAAATAAAAAAGTTTTTCTAATAAGAACATGAATTCAAATGGGTGGTTTGTATGGAAGGTACCCCCTAGTGGTCCGTTACGGTTGGTTCCGAAAATTGTACTGAGTATGGTAAAAAGAAAGGTTCGTGCAAAATTTCAGCTCTCTAGCTCAAAAACTGTGGGACTAGTAAAGACGGACATGGCTTAATCAATTCGTCTAATCGAGCTGATCAATAATATATATACTTTATGTGGTTTTTTTTTCTTTTCTCCTTCTGCCTGTTACAATATTTCATAAAATATATTTTCTACATTACAAATCGTATTTTTTTTTTTTTTTTTTTACTTCAAAATTAAGAATATATGTACCAAAATACACCTCAATCTTCACAGCAGAGGCAGCAGCCATACTTACTGCCGTAGAATATGCATCAATAAACAAAAAATCCAAATTTATAATTTGCACTGACTCGATGTCAACTCTCTTAGCTGTTAAAAATATCAACAACATTGAATCAACAGTCAGCATTATAAGAGACTTAATTATGAATCATCATCACAACAAAATTCGACTGATGTGGATACCTGGCCATGTAGGAATAACAGGTAACGAACAAGCTGACGCTGCAGCGAAATCTGCAACACGAGCTCCACTTCTACTTCACAACACGTCTAATAAAGATGACATCAAGAACCGGGTAAACAACACAACAGCACAGAAATTGAATGCAATATGGAACGAATACTCCCACTTTTATAAACAAATAAATCCAACAAGACAAGCACTCAGGATCCCGCCAACTATCAACAGGAAAGAATGTGTATTGTATACCAGATTCAGACTAGGCCACACAAAGTTTTCACATGAACATCTTTTCAACAAGACACCAGTACCAACTTGCAATTTTTGCAACTCAGGTACACTAAGTGTGGGCCATCTCACTGACAACTGCAGTCGAGTCCAATCCCTGTGTAACTCCCTTCACATCCCTCCACTTCGCCATTTACTTACAGAAGCCAGTCAAATTAACTTAAAAAATTTCATATTACTAATAAATAAATTAAATCTAAATCATTTAGTCTAAGTATGTTAATATTGTAAATAACAAAAAAAAAAAAAAGATTCTGATCTCATCTAGCTCAAGGCCTTTGTTGCTTCAGCTTTAATATTGTATTTTAGAATTAAGTTTTCTATTGTACAATAAATAAATAAATAAATAAATAAATGTACAATATTATTATACATTATATTTTCTTCATCTAGAGTGTAAAGGTTATTTAAATTATTCCTTTTTTTTTTTGTTTCTCCCTTTGTGCATTTACTTCCGTAAAATACTTTACATTAAACCAAATGGCAATTTATATCGTTTATCGAAAAAGATTTCATAAATTAAAATGATTTTTTTTTTTTTTTTTGTTTCGTTTCTCTGTTTTATAAAAATTATAAACAAAACATGGATGTCGGAAGTCACGAGGTGATGCTCTCAATTTATTTATGAATCTTCGTTTTCAGCTTTAGTTTTCCTTTTTATTTTTCGATTCATCATTTTTATCATGTTTATAACACTTTTACGATTTTAGAAGGTTTTTTTTTATTGTTTTTGATAGTATTTTTTCTAATTTTATTTTAAAGATATTAAAGCATTAATTCAACTTTATTAATACATTCAGATTGTGTGGGATACCCTCGAACTCGTCGTACTCGATCCTGGACATTTGGTCCCGCAAGGTCAAATGGATGTTTTAACAGTTTTTTGTTTTTTTTTTTTTATTGTAATTTTTCTAATTTTATTTTCTTCAGACAGATTAGTTAAAAACACAAAACATACAATGCCGTCGCAAAGCTGCTTTGATGTTTGGCTCAACTGTGGTACACAGTAGTGAGTATTCGATCATATTATATTTGTGCTTTGTTCTTAAAAAATGATCGATTTCTTTTGCTCATAATGGCCGTGGCATTATTTCTCTGTTCTATTATCAGCGAATGTTATGTTAAATCAAGAAACTACATAGTTTGCATAGAAATTGATTTCTACTCTCATACTCTTACTTTATTTGATCTCCGCTGTTTCATTGTATATTTTCTAATTTTATTTTAATGATATTTAAAAATTAATTCAACTTTAATTTAATTTAATAATTGGGATTCAAATTCTGCCTTTCCCTCCGTACTCGGATTCGAACTCGAACTGTCCATCATACTCTGATTCCGATTTTGATTTAGACAAGTACTCTGGTTCGGAATCGCGCTTGTATTCGTAATTTGGATTAGATTAACACGAATCGGATTTTTGAATCCAGCGTTTCGTGCAGCTCTACTCTTTACGGATTATATGTATAAAAATGAATGAAATATTTATTGGCCTTTAATGTTTAGCACATATTTATATTTATTTATTTTGATTAATACATTATATTTTCTTCATCTAGAGTGTGAAAGTTATTTAAATTATAATTTTTTTTTTTTTTATGTTTTTCTCTTTGTGCATTTACTTTCGTAAATTAAAATGAATTTTTTTTTTGTTTCGTTTCTCTGTTTTATAAAAATTATAAACAAAACATGCATGTTGTAAATGTGCATCTTTGTTTTCAGCTTTAGTTTTCTTTTTTATTTTTCGATTCATCATTAGACATTTTTTTTATTGTTTTTGTTAGTATTTTTTCTAATTTTATTTTAAAGATATTAAAGCATTAATTCAACTTTATTAATACATTCAGATTGTGTGGGATGCCCTCGAACTCGTCGTACTCGATCTTAGAAATTTGGTCCCGCAAGGTCAAATGGATGTTTTAACAGTTTTTTTTTTTTTTTTGATTGTATTTTTTCTAATTTTATTTTAAAGATATTAAAGCATTAATTCAACACATTTTTCAATATTTTTTTTTGTTCAGACAGATTAGCTAAAATCACAAAACATACAATGTCGTTCAAGCGCTTCTGGAATGTTGACTCAACTGTGGTACACAGTAGTGAGTATTCGATCATATTATATTTGTGCTTTGTTCTCAAAAAACGATCGATTTCTTTTGCTCATAATGGCCGTGGCATTATTTCTCTGTTCTATTATCAGCGACTGTTATGTTAAATCAAGAAACTACATAGTTTGCATAGAAATTGATTTCTACTTTCATACTCCTACTTTATTTGATCTCCGCTGTTTGCCGTTGTTTCTATGCGTTACAAACATCATGACAAAGTGATAATCGCCCCAATCGTTGAATGGGAACCAAGTATTGTCAACAGCAGGCTTGCACTTAGTCCTGGCCTATACATATGCTTCAAGTTTGGGCTTCTCTGATGATGCCTTCATACTAA
This sequence comes from Amiota minor, assembly GCA_037043295.1. Taxonomy (NCBI): domain Eukaryota; kingdom Metazoa; phylum Arthropoda; class Insecta; order Diptera; family Drosophilidae; genus Amiota; species Amiota minor. Next base: position 681,430 of record JBAMAW010001470.1, on the reverse strand, counting down.
GTACTTATATCTCACCCGCAGTGCACTGCAGCATTTATGATATGTAAGCTTGTTTACTTTGATGGCGGTGGTGGTGGTGGTGGTGTTGGTCGTGAAGCAACGTTGGTCATATTCGATTCATGCATTAATTTTAATCTTTTAAGATCATTGCGGCATGTGGCATTTTGCCAGTGTGAATAAATATCTACCATTTTCCCAACGACTATATACTACTAAAATATATACGAACGACTTTTAGCTGCACTTGCAGTTCTTTTTTTTTTTTTTCCTTTAGATTTATTTGTTGTGAGGTCTGTTGACTTGAAACCACACACACACACACACACACACACACACACACACACACACACACACATAATACTTAGTAAAGCCCCGTTCGCCCTCCTGATATTCCTATATTATTCCTTGCAGCTTCATGACACGTTAATGTTTACACAAACTTTTTATTTTTCACCAGTTTTCCAATTTTTCTGCATGAAACTGCGCGGCAAATTTATGACTTGCATTTTTCCAGTAAAAAATGAAGTTCTATTGCTTGATTAAAACTTTTGGTATGTGGACTTCTTTGTTAAAACAACAACCAAATAACGCTCTGTTACTTAATTTAAGATTATGAAAGTTTTTAGTTTTTAAAGAGAAAAGAAGATTCATTTCCCTTCTTTTTTTTTTTTTTATTCTTGTGTGTTTAAAACATTATTTCAACGTCGATAGCCTTGAAAATTTCATTAGATTCTTTATTAGATCATTTCATAAAACTAGGCAGATAAACATTTGTATAGCAAGGCAAGTCATCATCATCATCATCATCATCATCATCATCATATTGTGAGTGCAACAAAAACAAACACAACAGCAGGAATTTGTTAGTTATTATATTATTATACCACATTTCTTTACTGTCTGGTGCTTTGAAAACTCCCACAGTTTTTTATACATACATAACAAGTTTGTCATTCTCTTTTGCCTTTTATTGTCATTGAAATTTACGATTTTCTTTGCCACACAACTTTGGCATTTCATTTTTTGTACTACTTTGCGTATTGTGTAGTGCAATTTTTGACCTTGAACATTTCTTTTTTTTTTTTTTTGGTTTTCTTTGTTGTCGTAAATTTCAATGTTACCATTGCCATTGAAGTTGTTGAAGAATATTTTGGACAAATGCCAAAAACAAGCATCCCAAATCAAATCACTTACATAAGAAAGCCGCCAGTGGCTTCCTTAAAATGTAAAAAAAAAAAATAATGAAAAATAACTTTGACAATTGTATTTTTGTTATTTACACTTTGTAGAAACCAAGAAAATCTTATAAATGCAGCCTTGAGGCAACAGCAATTCTCCTTTAGAGATCAAAGAAAAAGTCTACTCGTATGGTTTCTCAAGTACCTTACTTAACAATTCTGATAAATGGTCAATAAAAATGTTGAGTTTTTAAAATCTTTTATGCCGGCGCCGGTTCCAAAAACTCAATGAAATGTGCGACACATTTATTTCAACATACTTAACAAATTTACACTTTATTGTATTGTACAAATAATTTTCCTTCTTCACAAACAAAAAAAGACCTTGACATCATTCTTATTGCTTTTATAATCTATGATCATAGTGTGACTACTAGACATAAAGGTGACACATGTGTTTGATTCACGGCGATTTTCTGCAATCTCTTGATCTAAATAGATCACAGAATTTGAATTTGTAAACTTTGTGCTCCAAAGAACTTGAAGTGTTGACTGTCTGTCGCATTTGTCGAGTCTGCTTTAAGCAAATGCATTGCTTAAAACTTGTACAACTTCTTCACAGACAGCTCTGGAGACCCCAGAACGTCATCAACCGTCGGAAACGTTGAAGCATTGTTTTGGTGAAACGTCGAGTCACTTTTATAGAAATTGCAGAAGTTGTTCGCTACTCTATTCCGGGTGTTTTGGGCATGAAACTTGTGGCAGCAAAGTTTGCTCCAAAATCGCTACCTTTCGCGCATAAGAGCCGTCGTGTGGGCATCGCTGTTAAATGACATCAACGCCGATCTTGTCCGACACCAAGTTCGGTCAAATGTAAAGGTTTTGCTCACGAATTCTTTCGATTAGACTGACGTGGTGCATGATACATTCTTGCCAGAATGTCGAACGGTCAATAAGGAGTAATAATTTGAAGTTACGCTTCATTTGCGTGAAGTGATATGAAGAAGGAGGCCGAAATTTTGGAACAATAAGACTTGGACTATGACTAAGTTAAGGCATCAGCTCATGCGTCATTGATTGCTCGTGATTTTTTGGGCAAATAGGGAACCAAAATTGTGCCTCAGCCACCTTCTGCGACAATTATGGTTAAAGAGTTCGTTGGCAAGTAGATTGAAGTGAGAGATTAGCCGATCTTTATATCTGCCAGTCCACCTATTGATTTCCCCCCAAAATGAAGGCATCTGGAGATCCTTATGTAGAGTACTATTTTTGACAAACCATGGGGCATCAGTTATCGTGGAACAGTTTACCGTATACCAATTACACTGTTCAGAATTATTAAACAAGAAATGAGTTTCAAAAAAACATTTAATCTATAAAAATAAAAGAAAATTAACATTTGAAACCAGCAAAAAATAATAAAAATGTCAAGAGACATAAGAGATTATGCATTTGAAAGAATTAATACAAAAAAAAAAAAAACTAGCAACATTACGTAAATAATGATTATGCATTTCAAATTATTACAATAAAACAAAGTTGTATGAGCAAAAATACAAAAAAGAGCATAAAATAATAAAGATATCCAGTTTGGGGAAAAATAAATTAAGTAAATTTTCATTAATAAGAAAGAAATAAAATAATTCGAAATAATTCCAAAATGGGTGACGAGGAAACACGAATTCCAATGAAAATAATAAGAATAAATAATAGAAAATACATAACTTATATTTTCATAATGTTATTCGTGTAAAAATCACTTTTTGAAATTATATTCAATCAAAAATTGTTAAGAAAACGACAATTAAACCCAAAGGAAATAAAAACCAAAATTTTGTTATATTACAATATATTTTTATCAAAAATCACAAATGTTAAACTATCGAAAAATAAAAACATATTGAGAAACAGAAAATAATAAGGATATCAAGTGAATTGAGTAATTTTACTCGTTAAAAAGCTAATACAACTCATTTTTGGAAAAAATAAAAATTAATAATTCTTAATCAGTTGAATAAAGTTTGGAAAAAAATAAATTAATATTCGAAATTTATATTATGAATTGTTTCACAAATGACGAAAACAAAAAACAAATTCCAATGAAAATAATAAGAATAAATAATAAAAAATCATAATTTAAATTTTCATAATATAATTAATTAATTAATGAAATTATATTCCTTAAAAAAATATTGGGGAAACCCAGACCGTTGAAAGACAATGCGAAACTTTCGAAAAATGAAAACATATTGAGAACCAGAAAATAATAAGGATATCAAGTGAATTGAGTAATTTTACTCGTTAAAAAGCTAATACAACTCATTTTTGGAAAAAATAAAAATTAATAATTCTTAATCAGTTGAATAAAGTTTGGAAAAAAATAAATTAATATTCGAAATTTATATTATGAATTGTTTCACAAATGACGAAAACAAAAAACAAATTCCAATGAAAATAATAAGAATAAATAATAGAAAAATCATAATTTATATTTTCATAATATAATTAATTAATTAATGAAATTATATTCCTTAAAAAAATATTGGAGAAACGCAGACCGTTAAAATACAATGCGAAACTTTCGGAAAATAAAAACATGTTGAGAAACAGAAATTCAAAAAAAAAAAAAAAATAAATTCTAATTTAATTTTGTCAACCAATAATAACAAAAACAAATTTTACTTTCTTCACTTAAAACAATGAAAATAATTCTTGAGTTTTCTGCTTTCAATGCATTTGAGAACGAAAGAAATAATCAATTTTTAATAAGTTCAAATAAAACATCTCAATATTATTGTAGTACAATAGAAAACTACGTTTCCTATATTTCGTTTGTTTTATACAAACGTTGATTATGTGTTACTTAATTTTGTTAAATTTATTATTATTTTATTTTTAATTTTATTATTGTATTTGCAATATATCTTAAACGAAAATAAGCGAGTTTGATTGCATTTGTACAATCGGATGGCATTTGTATTAAATTTCAAATCCAATGGGTGCAGACGATTCAATCTTCGGGTGTGCTGGTGATTTTCATGATTTCCCAACTTGGAGATGCTATAAGTGCTTATTTTTGGGATCTTTTCATGAATCGTGGGTCAGATACCCAGGTCTCTGTGTAAGAGAGAGTTTCTCAAGTACCAGGGTGCTCCAACATGTCTACGCAGTAGTTTTGATTGAAAGCTTTGGAGAATCTCAATGTTTAAGTTTTAGGCAGTGCCCCAGAGTTATTTTCCACAGCAGTTATACCTTAAATTTATTAAATAACAACATGTTTTTCAGGTTTAACTGCAAATTTGATTTTAAAAGCCAGGTAATTTTTTAAGTTTTATGTCGGGCTTTTCAGTTTTATGTGGTGCTATCAGGTTAGCCATTTATCGATTGTTAGTTCAAGGTATTTTTCTGTTATGTTCGACGGTTTTGTGTCTTCATTAAGGTTTTTAGGAGGGCAGCTCTTGAGGTTCATGGTGAAAATTGCATGAATGGATTTCCCTGTGTTCAGGGAAATGTTACATCTTTTGAGCCACAAACATATAAATTTCAACAACACTTTTTTAGGGTAACTGGAATGTCTACGTCCCATACAAGTAATGAAATGCTGCAGCATGTGTACTGACAATCAATCACAGTAGCGTTGGCAAAATGTTTTCTTCTTTTTCTTGTTTTAATTTATGTTATAAGGATAAAATTTTATGTTTTAAAATTTTGAATATAAATATAACAAAAAAAAAAAATTTTTTTTTCTCTGAATTTTAGTTGATTTTCACCACTTCGACTGTGACAATAAGCTGAGCAATTGAATATACTTAAATAGAACAACTGAGAACTGAAATATTCAGTAGCAGCAACAAGAAATTCATTGCATGAAAAAAACATAGAAAAAATAATAAACCTAAAATAAAACCCAATGAAAAGCCATGACAACATCGGTTACAGTTTTAAATTCCGACGACGACTTAAAAGAGAAACTACGTACCGCTGAAACTTCAAGTTCAGTATTGAATAGTATAAACATTCCCCTAACAACGACAACGATAACAACGACATTGGCAACAATAACAGGAACATCTATGGCCACCACCAACAACACCAGCATCAATTCCAATAACACGAACAACATCACCTATAATTTTCTATACAGCAACATTATTCACAGCAGCGGCATCGAAGGTAGCGATAACAACACACACATTCACAACATTGGGAACAGTGGGAACAGTGGCAACATTAGCAATTTCAACCGTAGTCAATCCTCACTGATGTACGTGGCCGCATCATCACTTGCCTCTGTTGTTAACTCACAGGAAAATATTTCCATTGTTTATGAAGATTTTCTCGAATCGAACAACATCATCAATCGTGCGTCGTTGTTACCAACGACACTGGAGACGCCCTCATCCCCATTGTCTGGTTTCGGTAACAACTCGTTGGACTCGTCTGTCGCATTTCCATCATCATCATCATTACCATCAACAACCGCAATAGACTTTGGTCTCTACAACGAATCAGCAGCAAGTGAGGAGTGGGCCCACTTCTTTGATCTCATACTCTCATGGCAGGGCATTTGTCTCATTGCAGTCTTCTGTACATTTATTGTCATCACCATAATCGGTAACACGCTTGTTATATTGGCGGTTATCACAACGCGTCGCCTCAAGACTGTCACCAACTGCTTCGTTATGAGTTTAGCGGTCGCCGATTTACTTGTCGGCATTTTTGTAATGCCACCCGCAGTTGCAGTCCATCTTATCGGTAAGTGACTATATCGTTTTGTTTATTTAGTGTTTGCTTTTTTCTCGTTTATTCTTTTAAGCTAAAGATTGTATCCATAATAATATATATAGTCATGATGTCTTCTTAGTGTTTAAAAGGGAATCACAATCTTACATTACCTTACCGATTTAAAAACAAGGAGTGTAAAGCAAGAAGGGAAGAAAAGGAAGAAAGAATTAGTTCTTTTATTTTAAATTAATCTCTATTTAATTCAATCATATTCTCTATAAAATGCTTTCATATAAGAATAGTGTCCTTAGTTCTTGAATTTCCTAATAATTGTATTTCAATTTTAGACCATTTTTGGGAATTATTTGTTTAAAAAAACAAGCAGAATCCCTGTAACAAAAAACAAAAAAAATTAAGTAGTGGGTCTCACCCTGATAAGCACAATATGGAAGTGAAACTTCTTTAGCGAAGGGAGGTAAATCCAAAAAATATGAAAATGAAATGTGCGGTGCAAGACTCGAAAACCCCACGCCCTTGGTTGGCAAGTCCTACCCTCTAGCCAATACACCACGGAGACATCTCAATTGTATTTGCCTAAATAGCTCCAATATAATAATAACATCGTCAAATTTTGATTTTCATCACATTTCATTTTCATATTTTTGGTATTTACTCCCCTTCGCTAAAGAAGTTTCACTTCAAAAACCACAAAAATATTGTACAATATAAGTAAAAACAGAGCACAAAGCAAGTAAAAAACGACTAAATTAAATTTTTGGCAAAACATCTTAATTAGTTAAGATTTAAAGGTCAAATGATATTGTATTTTGTTACTTATGAGGAACGCAAGCTTAAAGAAACTTTAAAATGTTCTTATTAAATCATAAAACAATTGGAATTGTTTTAAGAACCCTTAAACTATACATAGATGTTGTACCAAATATAAGTCATTCACATGGAATAAATTTTTTCCACAATTTCTTTTTCTCTTTGTTTTTGACATATTTTTTGCAATCTTAAGACTTAAATATTCAAAGTTAAGAAGTTGATCTCGGTAAAGGAGCATTTAAAGCGTTTAACAACAATCCAAGAAATCTTATCACATATTTCATTTGTAATTCTAATTTTCAGTTTGTGTGAATCAAAAGTTTATCTTTTTTTATGATGGGTTTTATTATTTTAATTGTCATTTGCTTAAGTTGTGGACTAAATAAGAATTAAAAGCTGCTAATGACACAAGAAACGCTGGCCTTGTTATCCTATGCTTATGTATATACAATATTATAACTGGTTTCACGGATCCACATGTAGTATTTCATCTGTTCTTTGTTTTAATATGACAGTTGTGTGTTCATTAATGTCAAGCATACGCACTGTCTACCACCCACACACACACTTTCTTTTTTGCCATATAAAATTACGCATAATTCAAGTATCTTTTCGTTCTGGTTTTTATCAAGTTTTGCCTTCTCATTATTTTTTTTTTTTTTTTTTTGTTACTTTGTCACTCTTGCTTTTGATAAAGCACACAATGCTTTTCTTATTGGGTAATGAATAGAAAAGGGTTGTAGTCAAAGACATCTTGCCACATATTGTATAAATTGTAAGTATGTAAATATGTCAGAACTTATAATAAAAAATAACAAAAGAAATCTTCTTACATATAGCACTTTCTTTACATGCAAATTGTAACATACCTAAAGATACACAGCGAGAATTCTACAATATTCTCTGCATAATAGAAAAGCCGACAAAGTCAAACTTGTACTTGTACAATATTAAAGAAATGGTAGACACAATAAAAATGTATTTGCCTGCAGAATTGTCTTATTTAAATGAAACAATGTTTTCTTTTCTTCCATTTCTTTTAAAGTCGTTCATCATATTAGGAGCAAAAGAAAAGCCAAATACAATATTTTTGAAAGAATAATTTAATTTAATGCTTAAGTATATCTGATAGAATTTTCAACCAATTTAATTTATAAGGGATTAAGTTAGACAAGCAATCCAATTGTTAATTTAATTCACCCCAAAAAAATATTATAAAGATTTGTTAACAAGCTTCAATTCAACTTTTGTACAATAAATCCCTTTGTTTACTACAGAATCATTTTATTACAAATATTTTCATTTCTCTCCAATGCAATTTTAAGCCATTTTCATTCAGTTAACAATTCCTTTTTTTTTTTGGTCTTTTTTTTTTGTATTGTGTTAAGAGTAAATTGTGAGTAAAAAACACAATATAAAAAAGGCAAAATGATAATAGAAATAAAATGAACAATGTCACTTACAAAAGTTGAACATATTTCAGTGAGAAATTGTAAATTTCATTTAAATAATTTTTAAATTTATGCCAAACAATCAAATGCCAACAGTCATTCTGCTTCAACTTTTTTCTTTTCTTTCAAAATCAATTTTTTTTTTCTATTTTCTTTTATTATTTGTTTGTTTCTTTTTTTTTTCAACCGTTTTCCTACATTTGTTTGAAATAAACTTGTTAAAATGTCAACAAATACTACAAACTTTTTCATACAAAAACGCTACACACTAATAGTAAGAATTGTATTGTATTATCATTTACATCTGATGTTTGTAACGCAAAGATAAATAAATTTGTATAGAAATGATCAGCATGGTATATACATAATATATGGATAAGATAAAATTACCAATGACCAAGTGAAAGAAGAGGAGACAGCATAGTATTTACTATGCCACTATAAACAGTTAATTTGGGCCAGACTTCTCTCTTCTGCGCAACCAGTACATGGAATCTAATGAAATTGCAGATTAACCTTCAAAGAAAATGTAACCAGGTGATTAAGATCCCGCCCTTCTCTTAATCTATCTGTTAGCATGTTGAAAGAGAATTTATGTCGTCCTGTGCTTCTATGTGATTTTCCATCAGTAAGCTGTATAGACTGAGTATTCAATTGGGATTATGCAGTCTAAATACTCAGATTGAGAGATTTGCTTCTTTCCTCTAGCATCAGATATTTTGTCACGACCGTCAAGATGCGGATCAATCAAACTAGATATACTAGATATACACAGCAGTTTTGCTTTTGATTAAATAGAAAAAGAAAGCGATTGTGGCAATGTGAAATGGTTAAAGATGTAAAGGTGAAATCATGATTTATTATATGAAAAGTTTAAACTTTGGTGATACAAAATTCAAGGCTGTTACTTAATATTTTTACTCAATAATACTGACTTTATTAATTTTGAGCGTTTTTAGGGTTCTGGACCCAAAGGGTGCCAAAAGGAACCTTTGTGGTCCGTCTTTCCGTTCGTCCTCGGGTCATATCTAATAAATCACAATAGCTAGAGAGTTGAAATCTTCACAGAATATGTAGTTCTATGCGGGCATCTGCAACAAATACTAAAACTAAAATATTATGAAAAACTTAAAGGGGTCCCCATACAAGAAACATTTTGGTTTGTATGGCAGCTATACGATCCATTAATTCCACGATCTTGAAATTTGGATGGTTGATGGCTATACATCAGAAACATATATTGTTGAAATTTCAGTTTGATCGGATGACTAGAAAGGGTACCTCCCATACAAATAGACATTAAAATTCAGGTTCTTATTAGAAAAACTTTCTTGTTTTTTGTTCTATCGAACTGAAATTTAGACACTATAAGTTTTAGATATAGGCGTGGTACCTCTGTTGGAATCAATCAAATCGGCCAACTAGGAATGGTACCTCCCATACAATCCCACCATTAAAATTCAAGTTCTTATTCGAAAAACTTTTTTGTTCTTTGGACTATTGAACTGATTATTTAGACACCATAAGTTTCTGATATAGGCGCGGTACATTTGTTGGAATCAGTCAAATCAAACCCCAATCTGATGCGGAACCCTCCGTGTACGAGTCTGACTCGCACTTGGCCCATTTTTATTTCTTTTCTGATTTGTTTAAAAACATTTTTCTTGTTTGGCCAACCGTTCAGTAAAATAATAAATTTTTTTTTATGAAAAGTTTTTAATAGTATTTTGTTTTTACTTTTGTTTAAATTATTTCGCTTTTAACTTGTTGAACAACAACAAAAAAGGGGACACAAATCACAAACAAGTACTTTGTTTTCAAAGTTAGTTAAATTTAGTAGTATTTGTTTTCTATTTTAGTTAAAAACCTCTTAAGTGCGTACATAAATACATATACATACATACTCGTATGTATTGTATGTGCTTGCCTAATGGTTGACTTTCCTTCTTGCCATTCCAGACTATTGTATTTCTCTATATGAATGCATGGCATGCATTTTGGTATAAGAGTATGCAATGCTTTCTTGAGTTTGTAAAACAATTTTGATTAAATGCAGTTTGTAGGAACTTGCAAATGCATAAATTCATTTTCGGTTTGCTTCGTCATGCTAATAAACATTTTGAAGTTACTTAGATAGATAATATTTTCTTTTATCCAAAGAAAAATACATTACAATTAAGTGAGGACAGAGTCTTTTTCCTTTTTAAAGAAGGAATTATTTTTAAAAATGAAATATTCTCAAGGCCAAAAGTTAAGAACTAACAAATTTAAGAATTGTCCAGAAATAAATGGTGATTTTTTTGTTACGGTGATTTGGGGCTTGAAATCGATTAATTGATTTTCAGATTTATTCAAAATTATTTTCTTTAACATTTGTTAGTACATCTTAATTATTACCTTTCTTCACCAAAAAAAAAAAAAAAAAAAAAAGCTCTTAAACAATTTCAAGTAAACAAATCATGCGAATGAATTTTTTCTGAAACTTTGTTAAAGTTAATTTTCCCAAAAGTTTTAGCATAAACGGCGGAAGAAAATTACTGACTCTAAGGGGACAGACAGACAACTTTCCAGAGAGATTTTGCCTCAAATCGAAACAAATAACAACGAAACCAACAACCTTTGCCGCTAATTAGTAAGCGTCTTTCTTCTTCTTTCCACTAACATCATTTTTCGTTTTGACTCATTAAAAATTAACATTAATTTTACTAAAAATGTGGCACAAATTATTTTTTTTTTTTTTTTCATTTTTTAGTTTTTTTATTTTTCGTTATTTTTTTGTTAATCACAATTTGAGCTAACGAAACACTGCGATTCTGTGAAAAATGCAAATTGTGGCACTTAATTAAAAAGTCCATTGCATGACTCAACATGCTTTGAACTCAACTTGAACTAGTGTCGACAGGACACATTCACATTAAATTGTTATAGTATTGTATAAAGGACACAAAAACCGAGTATGAATGAAAGACAAACAAAAATGAAGACCATGTCCAGACACGGATACATGCGGCTAATTCGACTAAGCTAACAAAAGGAACAAAAACCAGAAAAAACTGAAGGCGTGTCTGGCGAGTCATTTGTGCTTTTACTTTGACGGCCAATTTGAGCCTTTTTGATGCTATTGAGCGACTCTCAGACCACTTGCCTTTTCAGAACAACAAACAACCAAATGAATGGATGAAAGAAAGTACAACAAACAAAGGAAGAAACGACGAACAATTCAAAAGCGCAACTAATGGCGCATTTGTGGCATGTGGCGGTGATGAGGAGAGTTGCGAGGTCCTCCAAAAAAAACCAATAAAATAAAGACCAAAAAACAAGGAAAATTAACAACAGAAGAAAGCATATTAAGGCAAATGATATTGCGCAACAAAAGTAACTCAAAACCGTGTATTGTACTAAAGTAGCATACTCACACATCTGATGCAAGCAAATACAAAACCAAATAGTTTGTTAGGCATTTTGGATTCGGTTTAGAGAGCAATTTCATTGGAAAAAAAAAATTGTAATTAAGCTTTCATTATCTTTTAGTCACAGTCATTCTACTTTCCCATCTTGACTTAAGGGCACAACGTTATACCATCCATTTATTTTTGTGTTACTCTCTTTCATGACTTTAAATTAAAATGAAAAACATTGAACTTTTTTATATCATTTATATTTTTTTTTTTTTGTTAATTATTGTATTTAACAAACTTTGGTTGTGTCTCTTGAAGCAATGAATGAAGAAGACATCCATTGTCATTAATTTTAAACAAAATTTATTGTAGATACTGAGAAAGACACATTAAACGAAACTATGTATAATAAAATCAACAATCAAAGATTTTGTGTATAATTTCATAATGTAGCATATCCGCAGGCGTTACAGATACTCACTGTGCATCTAATTAAGTTCTATTGTATTTAAGGTTTATTGTATTGTACAAGTATATTCATTTTATCTAATTTAATTTAAAATATAATTTAAAAAAATTGTGTTCTCTTCAATTTCATTTAATTTTTATTATTATATAGGTTCCTGGCAACTTGGCTGGATACTGTGTGACCTCTGGGTATCCTTAGATGTGTTACTCTGTACTGCCTCCATACTGAGTTTGTGTGCAATCAGCGTAGATAGGTAAACTTTTTTATATCTATATACAAATACCTTTTTTTATTTTTTGCTATCTACACATTTTCCAGCAAATAAGTTTTAAAGTACTTTAATGTTCGTTTTTGTTTTTCATGAGGTAATTTTTGTTGAAAAAAAGTATAACAAATTTGGTGTTAAAAACAGAAACTTAGTAACGGTGTTACGATGACATGAAGTATGGTTTTCTTTGGCATTTGAGCTGAATTGAACTAAAAATAATCTTCAAATTTTAATAGTTTTTTCCTTTGTGTGAGGAGGTTTTGTTTTTGGTACTTAGCCACTTTTGTTAGGTGCCTCTTGCATAAATAGCCAGACTTGGCCTAAACCAAGTAACTACAAAATTGCCATAGTCATCATCATCACTGCACTTGGCATACATGACTTATAGCTCAAATAGATTTATGATTTGCACATTGAAATGACCGACAGGCACAGCAACAGCAATAGCAACAACAACGACGAGAACTTCAAAGACAAGAAATACCCAAAAATTCAAACTAAATCAAAATGTCATGTGACGGATGACTTATCATCAAAACAATGTGCAGCAACAAAATATCAAAAGTCAGTGGTTGCTACTAAGATTGGGTCGGGTGTCATGGGTGTATTTTACCTGAAATAATAGACTTTTGAATACTTTGTTACTTCCGTTCTATTGTGAATATAAATGAATGTACCGATAATGTTTACACTTAAATACTTTCAGATATCTTGCTGTCACCCAACCTCTTACATATTCTCGTAAGCGACGTTCAAAACGTCTGGCTCTACTCATGATACTCGTTGTCTGGTTACTTGCTTTGGCTATAACCTGTCCACCCATGTTGGGCTGGTAAGTATATACAATACATTATCTTTAAACTCTCTCAGTCTTAATTTTATATGCCCACACACACACACACACAAACACAACACATCAATTTATGCTTAGTAATATCCTGGATAGAAACACTTTAATCCAAGGACTGAGAGACCTTCAGTAAGAAGCGACTGAAGCAAATAAGCTCGTCTGACACCATTTAAATACATCTTTATTTGTTTTATTCTGTAGTTTTGTTTACTAAACAATTGTCTGGTTTACCAACTAAGTAACTTATTAACTTGATGTTTGTCTGTCTGTTGGTCTGTGGGTCTGTGGGTCTGTTGGTTTGTTGGTCTGCCTGTTTAAGTTATCTGTGCAATTACTTGACTTAACGAATGTCCTTTTTGTCTTAATGATGTCGTAATTAATTAACTACTTTCCGCCCTAAGCATTTTCCTATTTGTAGTTTATGTTAACATAAACGTCTCTGTCTGTATCTCCATCTACTTCTATCTCTCTATCCTCTATCTATTTACATAAATCAATTTGTTTATGTATGTAGATTGCTGTTTAATTATTTGAATGGTTTTACCTTAAACACTCTGCTTGATCTGCAAAGCTCTTCAACTTTAACTTGACAAAGCCATCATAAATTGAAACAAAGCTTTACACTTCATTTTTCTGTATGTACAATACAATACTTGTTCAGGAAACTTTTCAACTTTGCCTTTATCTTGGCTTCTAAGTACTTTTGTCTAACTTTTTGTTTTATATCTCTTTTTCCTATACACACACACACACACACACACACATATGTATAATATATGCACTTATATATATATATATTCAACCGTATAGGTATGAACCAGGACGTCGTGATTTAAGAGAGTGTCGCTATAACCAAAACGAAGGCTACGTGATTTTCTCAGCGATGGGTTCGTTTTTCATACCGATGGCGGTTATGATTTATGTTTATGCAAGAATTTCATGCGTTATTGCATCCCGGCATGACAACATGACCGACATAAGTGTTCACAATAAGGTAAGTCAAACCACTACAAACACCCAAACCCACAAACACCCATATACCATCCACAATCCATACTAAGTTATGTGTATGCTATAACGATGCGCTTACTACGTGTAGTTCTTCTTACAATATTACGTATACGCCACCACGTACACCTTGCAAATTGCAATAGATTTTTGCATATTTTACAAATTTGCTTGAAAGATTTTTCTTTACTACAATAGATGATTTTTCTCTTGGTTATTGTATCATTTAATATTAAAGTTTTCATTTAAACAACTAAAACAGCATTAAAAATTGATGTCAATAGAAATTGAATTTATTTTAGGAATAGATTTTTGTGATTTTAAAAATTATTTCTCATTATGTGACATAATTATAAACATTATTAAATAATTTATGATTAATTTTATTTGCATGATATTAAGCATTTTAAATGGATTAAAGCATTAAACCATGTTTGTTTTGTGTTAAAAGTGAAATAAAAAATTATATTCTCCCTTGTTCAAGAGAACAAATAAAACGTTATATGCACAGTGTTACAAATTTAAAATAAATAGAATGAATTCAATGAGGGTAAATGCAATTTAACAAGGTTTTTAAAAGCTTTATTTCTTGTGTGTTTCTTGATAGGAGACTTTTATCACTTATTTCTATATCTGCCATATTTCAATAAACAGAATCTCTAGAACAAACATTTGGTAGACTGAATGAAATATTGTACTATTAATATTTTTATTAATTTATATTATTTACATTATAAATACATTTACATACATTGTGATTATTTATCTGAAAATTAGACAATTCAAAATTCAATGCAAACATTTCTTTAATTCGAAATTTATGAAGATTCAACAAAATTACGTAAATTTAAATAAACTTAAAAATCGAAGCAATAAATAATTAAGATGAAATGCTGGAATCCTTTATCCTTCATTCGTTTGTATTTTTAGAAATCATTCAGCTGTGCATTGTTGAGTTAAGTTGAAAAATACATGCCTTTGCCTTTTCTGTTTTAGTCTCGTCGTCAACAACATCCCGTGTTGTTCTCCTACGCTGAACAATCATTTGCCTTAAGCATAAAAACGAAAAATCAATTGAAAAAGAAAAAAAACCATTCAAAAATATCGCACCTAATATTGGCTAAATTTAAAATTCAATTATGCTGGAAGCATAAATGAGAGACCAACACAGGACACAATATGCGGCAAAAACTGAATGAAGAGGCAGATTTATTGGCGAAAAAAGGGAAAACATTGCAGTGCTTTTACCCAACAATAGTTTTATATTTAGCTAAGCCTAACATAGGCAAGGAAGGACATGAACAATAACCGCGAGCTTTTAACTTAAATTTTATTTTGGCAAAATATCCTACTACATAATAAACACTAGAAAACTGTTGAAACTTCTTTCCTTAATCAAAATTATACTTAATCTATCTTTTTCTGTTTTTTTTATTATCTCATCTTTTATAGAAATTAAAACGATACACAAATGCTGACGTTGAGAATGATATTGATCACGATTACTCAGAACAAGATCTTAGTACGGGACAAAAACGTCAAATGGCGGCTCGCACTTTCTCCAATCAGACAATTGATAAAGAACTCAAAGACATCATACGCGGTGATAGTGATAACTATGGAGTTGGCGGTAATGGTGGTAGTGGTGGTGGTGGCATAGATGGATCTGGTAGCAATAAGGCTACAGCACATGGCAGCCATTGCCACTCTCTACATGTACTACCAAGTAATGTGAATCCAAAGAATGGTAGTTACGAGTTGACGCGTCCATCATCACTTAAACGTACACCGACAACTTCCTCGACAATGACTACAATGACGAGTGCTGGAGGAGTTGGTGGCAGCGGTGTAGGGGCAGCAAGTAGTCTACTTGAATCTCATTGGCCACCTTCGGGACAACGTGCTCACAGTTTCCGCCATACACATTTAAGTGCACACAGTGCTGTTCTTAGCGAGCGTTCAGTACAAATGCGTAGTCATCACCATTTGAATTTGCTGACGGCATCAACGCCGGGTGCATCAACCACATCCAAGTCACTCTCCAATCGCATCAGTTCACTTAAGAAGGAGAACAAGACAACACAGACACTGAGTATTGTTGTCGGTGGTTTCATCGCTTGCTGGCTGCCATTCTTTATTTATTATTTAATCACTCCATTCCTCGATGAAAAGCAGGTAAGCCCGACGCTCTCCAAAGTGCTCACCTGGTTGGGTTGGTTCAACAGCGCCATCAATCCGTTCATCTACGCTTTCTATAGCGTTGACTTCCGAGCCGCCTTTTGGCGTCTCACATGCAAACGTTTCTTCAGCAACACACAGAAACCTCATTTGCAGGCCAACACCATGTCCATACGACGATAGTTAAGACGACGCTCGGCTTCAACTATGTGAAACTGGAACGGAAATGGCTTTGGTCGGTATGGGCATTGACTGCGGTGCGGATATCAGTAGCAGAGATGTGGGATTGCGTTCAGGTAGCCGCTGTTTAACCGAACAAACTAACTTCTAGTGTTAAATTAAATTAATTACCTTTACTAATAACAACAAGCATACGCAATATTTGTTCATCATGTTGTCACCAATAAACAAAATTGGCGTTCTTTAGTATGTAGTTATTGTTGTAATTGTCCGGTCCCAGCGGGCGTCAACATTTGTGGTTATCGCTGTGGCCTGACGCCAGCTGTAGGTACAAAAGTTTTCCAAGTACCGTCATCATTGTCATAGTTATAGTCCTCGTTGTTGTCGTCGTCATCCTCCCATAATTGATTGCGTTCATTCAGAGTAATGAAAAAGGAAACAATAAACGAGTACAACTTGGTGCCACTTGAGCCAAGCGGAAAATTGTGGCTGAACCATGAGCCATTAGCCAACACTTGACACAAGGCGCTTTGTTTGTTTGACTTTTCAATTTCGCTAAAAGCGTATTTATGACTTAACATTGCGTATAAGTAATGAGATTATTTTAATTTTTCTATGCCAAAATGAAATTAGGGTTAAACTGTACTTAGAATTGTGAAGGATATTAAGATATTTATTTTTTTTCTAGTTTGTTACTTTCTCTTTTCGACAACTAAATGGGCTCTAGAGGGAAAGTCAGAGATTCTATGACATTCGCATACAAATGAGTGTTACAAGTCCTTAGAAGGCAACGACTATAAATAATAGTGCATATGTACTTATTTACCTTACTTATTTACCACACTAAATTATATTTTAATTGATGATTTCATATTAATTCTTCTTCTTTGAAAATACATTAATAAAGAATATAAAAAAGAAACACGACTTAGCGTAGATTAACTTGTCTCTTTAATATGCTTAAGGCTAATAACCTTGTCAACACTCCTTCAAATCATAATGGAATGGTTCGTCTTGTACGAGTATAAATAGAAATAAACAAAAACCCAAAGGATATTCTATTATCCAAAACTTTAGTGCTATTAATTTCAAAAGCTTAATCTGAACAGTAATAGATTAGAAGAAAAAAAATGAAGGTTCACGCATTCCTAGAGAAAGTTTTTGCTATAGCATTGTTATAGCATTTCAACACTGAGACCGAAATATTTGTATGGGAGCTATATGATCCAGTAATCCTAGGGTCTTGAAATTTACACGGCTGTTTAATATGGATCAGGCACTTGTAGTGTTCAAATTTCAGTTCGACAACACAAGAAACAAAGAAATTTTTTCGAATAGGAACATAAATTTGAATTTGGGTTTGTATGTGAGCTGTACGATCCAGTAACTCTAGGGTTTTAAAATTAACACGCTTCGTAGGTATTGATTAGAAACTTATAGTGTCCAAATTGTTTGGACCCAGTTTGATAGTACAAAAAATAAAAAAGTTTTTCTGATAAGAATATGAATTTCAGTAATAGGTTTGTATGGAAGGTACCCCTCCTAGTGGTCCGATACGGTTGGTTCCGACACTGCGACTACATCTAGTAAAGAGAAAAGCTCACACAAAATTTCAGCTCTCTAGCTCAGAGACTGAGGGACTTGTTTGCATACATACAGACGGACAGGGCTGAATCAACTCGTCTCCTCGGGCTGATATACAATACCTACGTCTCCTTGTGTCTGTTACCAACTTTATGACAAACTTATAAAACTATTCACTGCGTGAAGAGTACAAAAAGATTATAGCATTAGTTATAGAGTAGATTCATTTTAAGTTGAAATTCAAACATATAAACTTTTTAGCTTTTAAAAGAAGGATTTATAAAGAAAATGTATGATTCAACCATAAAATCATTTTATGAAAGTGAAACAAACTTTACTAGCACATAACCATACTTTAAATTATAAAACTATACTACCACCTCAACACATGGAAAAAAGATTCATTAACCACAAAGACACAAATCGAACTGGATACATTTGTAACAGATAATCTTCTTCCAAGACGCATATCAATTTCAATGTCGTAATTTCCGTAATGTTGAATGGATTTCAGAAAGATATACATTTCGCTGTTTGCTTCATATAGAAAGTGAAAGAGAGAAATCGTAAAATAGTAAAATACAGACACACGTTGAGCCTTTGATAAAGTCGTAAATTAAAATGCAGTGAAACAGATTTCAGTTCGAATATTGAGCAATGGGTTGCATTAAATCCACCGTCTTCGAACTCATCTAAGATCTCAACTTTCCATTTGGATTCGTTGCTTTGTACCCATGTGACTAATAAATATTATTTTGCTGTAAGAACGATGACGACATACAAAAATAAGCCAGTCTCGCGTGCGACAAAGAACTTTCTCCTAACAAATAACGGAAATAGTTGCGCTCAATGAAGCTGAAAGTTATAATAAAAAGGAAGCAACCGAAAGAACAACACCAATGAAAATGTAGAAAGTAGTCTAGGAAAAAAAGAAAGAAAACAAAGATAGAAAGACAGACAGATAGAAGAAATAAAAGGAAAAAAGTTGCTTATAACAACAACAACAACAAGGACAAAAAAGGTGTCGACATTGGATAACTGGAAAATTGCACTTGGAATGCGTGACTCGAATTTTCAAATGCGTTGCTGTTCACCAAAGTCAACGATAGCAAAATTATTTATGTGCATTTCCGCTTTGTCCTCCATCACTTCCCCATCCTAGACAAAAAGTGAATGACTTTGTCTTGTACAGTTTTTGTTTCCTGTAAATATCTAAATATCATCATCAAATAACGCGGAAAAAGTTTCTTATGTTTTTTTTTTGTTTTTTTTTTGTGGCCAAGAAAATGACAAAAGTTTTAAATTTATTTCAATAAATTTATTAGAAAATTGAATTCAGAAGAAGAAGGCATTATTTTCGATTAGTAGGAATTTCAACCACAAAAGTCATTAAAAAAATAAAAATTTATTAAAAAGTTATGTCCAAAATTTTGAGACTTCATTTGCATTATACAGAACATGTTTGGGAGATTTCAAAAAATTCTTAAAAGAAGTCATCTGTTTGCTAAGTGAGACACTTGTAGGAAATGGGGTTTTGTTATGGAAAATTTTCCTTACAATTTCTTTGACTGTGGAAACTGTTCAATAAGAACACAGGTTAACACTGAAAAATGTTCCAGAATTTTGTTAATCGTTTTTGGTTAAATTAAGGATGCTAACTTCGAATCTGCCTCGGCTCAAAGCACCCATATTTGACGGCCCACAAATTGGTCAGCGACACTAATTTCCATGGTTCAAAGGATTTGTTTGTTTTTATGATTGTATACTTCTTAGTTAATAGAAAGGTGGATGTTTAGGTTGAGCTCATTAAGGAGATGTTGATTTACTTCCAGCAACTTGAATGTGATGTGAGTATCAAAGTATATTTCTACCACAACCATTTAGATCATCTTCCGGGTAATGTCGGTGCTATTAGTGTAGAACAGACTGAACAAAAGATGACGAAAAGAAATAGCTGTATCTTAAAAACTAGAACTGTTAGGAAAAAAAAAACTACAATATACTTGTATAATAATATTTCATGAAAGACAAAAATTGATTTTGATGGGCTGTGTAATAGAAATAACAAACAATCTATAATTTTTATTGTGAACGGGCTGCCCCAGAGTATCTTTTTCAAAGAATTTTCAAATATTTTCTATGGAATTCTATGACAGTTTCTTTTTTCGGGTCAAAAACAGTGCAGACAAATGAAAAACACGAAACCAAAAACTATAAAAATATATTAAAAAAAAAAAAAACACTTTCCTAGCTTTCAACTCTCAAGTATTGAGCTTTCATGTTGCGAAATAGCAACAAATTGTGTGTAATTTTGTTTTTGGGTATACACAATTTGTTGTTGGGAATTCACGAGAAATCTCAGATAGTTTAGTCTACATACATATGTATGTGTTTTCTTTGATGAAATACAGCTGTTGCTCATACAATTCTGAAACATGTTTCAATCTGATATACTTTACTCTTGACTTATTTCGATCTAAATAGCTTAAGTTTAATCATGTAAAAGGATATATGTAACTTCATTTTTTATGAAAATTTATGTTCATTCTTAACTTGACAATGAATTTCGGTACAATTTGGAAATTATTTCTCTATGTAATTGTAATCAGTCTTTAAGATCTTATAATATTTGTATATACGAGTATGTGTACTATGTTGTATATCTATTACAATATTTATTTATATTATATTCTTAATTATTTTAAAAATTTTAATAGAAAAAGAAAAATTATTAAATTGTGATTTAGTTTGTAGTAAAGTTTCATTTAAGTTTTATTTTAAATTTTATATTGCACAACCACATAAATAAAATATCATAAATTTAAATAAAATAAAATAGACATAAGAAGCTTAGAGGTTGCTAATAGTATATAAATATATGTATGTATTTGTGTCAATATATGTATTATCAATAATCAGGAGTTAATAAATTATAAATAAAAGAAATATAACTTTTGGTTTCGCCAATGATAAATTTAACTCAATTTTATTTTTGCTTTGCTTTATTCATATATATAAAGCAGATGACAAGAAAAGAAAAAGTAAATTTCTGATCACCCTATTAATTATGGGTATTGGGACTTCAAAGGTTCTATATTAGATTTTACTTGAGCCAAACAAACTAATTTCACTATAGAATAACAAATGTTGAAAGCAAATTATAAATAGAAAATTAAATTCATACTTACCAATATTGACATTTCGGAGAAACTCACTCTATGCATAATAGAATATATTTATTATAAGCAAAGATGCTATGCAATTGCAAAATATCAAAACGCACAACACGATAATACACGACAATTCGAATTGAATTCGAAAACACAATCCAAGCTTCTTTCGAAAAAACAAATGTGGCAACAAAGAGCATGAACAAAAAACAAACAAAGAGGTAACGGAACTGACAAACATTAAGCATCAAATGACAAACATACGCCTATTCATTCTTGCATACTAATACGAGGCTTGTGATATTCTTCACTCATTTACGCGACGCTAGTAAGACGCATACAAACACACACACACACTAATGCAATTAATTGATTTTGAAGCACTTTTAAAATGCAATTTTATCACATTTATCCATTGTTTTTCAATCTGAAAACAATGCAAATTTACAATTTTACACTTTGACAATATTTTAATGTAATAAAATTCAATAAAAACACTATATTAATTAATATTTTAAAATCACAAAACACCGACCGATCACAATGAAAACAAGAGAGTAACTAAGCTGGTGCTTCTGAGAGTATTGACAGGCAAAGATGCGCAATATGCTTATGCACGTTTAAGAAAGAGAAACTGCAAGTAGAAGGCCAAGGCAATTTCAACTGTGGGGGATTTGAGAGAGTATGCATTTGATGAGAGTTAGAAGTTGATGCACCAAGTGAGTGGAGTGTTAAGCATAAAATCAACAAAGTTAATCAAAGAGTGGCAATATAAGCAGGATGCTCTCTTTCAAATTTGCACTTTCAATTTAATATCCATGCTTGTGTTGGTATGATGCAACATTTAGACAATAGATGCCATCACTAACATCACCTTAGCTCACGTGTTTGTCTCTCCATACCAAGAATTAGTTCCGACTTCAATTACTACCGGATCAAGCTTGCTATCAGGCGGAAGATCATTTTAAAGTTGCTGTTGAGAAGCTTACCTACACTCCGTTTTACAACGTGGTCAATATATTATCTTCTTAACATTGTAATATTGAAGATAATTTTGTGGAAACTAATAATATAGTGTTATCTCAACTTCTCTTATCTCTTAATGTTCAGCTGTTAGGGTTTCTATTACGGCTCTAGATTAGTCACAAAGCCTAAACATAGTGTTGATATATATAAGTTACTTTTGAATTTGATATGTGAAGGCATGCAATAATAAATCGGCTGTTCGAAAGGTTAAGCCCAAATTAAAGAAAAATTTCAAAAGAAATGTGAAATCAATTTTTAAAATAAAATCACAAGAACAAAATTTGTAGACGTCGCCCACAAATCATGCTTTAAAATTGGAGTTAGCTTGTCTTGAATACGAAACAATGTAAGTATCAAAGATGTGGTAATAGTAAGAGATATTATGTACAATACATTAAATTTATCTAAGCATACGAGTATATTCATTAATTACCAAATATTAAAACTCGTACTACCCGATGGAATACTAAGAACACGAAATTCTCGCTTCGCTCTTCGCGTGAACAATCTAATCTTAAGTCTGTTTATATGCAATCTGTTTATTATCAATTTCTCGGAACATAAATTTATTTTCAAGCTACATAAATGATTCTCGACTTGAACTTAAAAGTATTTTGAGTATTTTATAAGCCTTCAGAAAGGATATAAATGAGTTCTCAGCCTTTGTGTCAAATTGTTATGTGTTAAGACTTAACAAGGTCTTTGTATTATATTGTATTTTATAAAGTGAATGAGATATTTCAATATTTCTTACAACAATTGCTTTAAACCAGAATATTTCAAAATTTGAATATCCAAATACGCAAATGAATGAAAGGCGAATGTGACTTTTCACTTTTCCAGATTAACCTATTTTATTATTATTGTTATAATGTTAAGAATAGGAAAATATAAAGAAAAATTTGATATATTTTTTGTCTCTAAAAATTGTATTAGAAGTTAAATAAAGTGAATAAGGCAAACATAACTAAATACATAAATACATGGAATTAACACATGCACAATGACATAATTATGAGTGATCATTAATTATATAAATACATACAAGTCAAACATAGAAAGAAAGAAACAAACAAAAAACAAAAATCCTTCATTTTTTTTTTTTTTTTTTTTTGGGTCTAACAGTGACAGGGTCAAGAACATTCAGATGTCACTATATCATATGATTAAGTTGAGCTTAGAGACTTGAAACAAAATACAAAATTAATGTTTATGCTTTCATTTGTGTTACATTATCACTATATTTCCATGTATGCAGTTCTAAGTGTGTGTGTGTATCTATGTGTTTCAGTTTATATGTATAAGTGTTCTAATGTTTATTTGTGCAAATTACAAGAACATTTTCAGTCAACTAACTTGTAGTTTTGTTGACTTTACGAATACAAACAAACAAACCTATCATCGTTACAACACAACAAGGCGCGCTGCTTGTTTATTTACTTGATTTGTGTAGTGTGTTGTTAAATTGTGTAAATGTGTATCTAAGTATGTAAGTGTATACTCTCTCAGATATATGTATATGAGTGTGTGTCCTTTTGTGTCCAACAAATTTGTTAGTGGTGTGTGTCATTATCATCTTCAGTCACAAGCGTATATTCAACGCTTTAATTATATGTTGTTGCATTGCGACACACAACGCACATTAATAAGCAATTTTCACTAGAAATGACAACTCAGCATTTCTCATTTCCTATACCTTTCTCTAACCTCTAACTTTCTTCTTTCACCAAACTAAGCAACTAATTTAACTCAACCTTTCTCCTCAATCAAGATACCATCAGTTCATTATACTCGTACAAGTATATGATGTTGTTAGCGTAGTTTTCTGTAGTCACTCCTGTTTTTCCCATTCCTTAGAGTCCGTAGAGTTTTTCACCACCTTATATTTTTGTTATATTGTACTACGAAATGCATATTTACTTTTGTTTTACGTTATGTTTATTATGGTAATGCAGAATATAATTAATTTTAATGCAAAGTCATCGGGCTGAGATTGGTCAACATGAATTTATTACGTTGACTTTTAGTATAGTTTTAAAAACTACAATATTTAAAAATAATTTTAAAATTATTGTAATTCAAAATTGTTTGCAAAAAATTACAATAAAAGAAACTACTTTCATTTTATTTATTTGAAGTTCATTTATTTACTTATGAATAAATTGTATAATAAAAAAGAAATTGATAAAATAAAATTGTAAAAATAAATAAAATTATTATTCTTATGTAAAAATACAATTTAAAATACATTAAATATGTAAGCCAAACATTCAGCATAAAAATATACATAGTAAATAAATAAAAATAAAAATTGTATTTTACACATTCAGAAGATTTTGTTTCCTTTTATGCATATTTGACTTTACTTTATCCCTCTGACTATGAATATATTGAATTTAAAGTTAAGATACTTTTAATAAACCATTTAAAAGATTTATTAGAATTTAAAAAAATAGAAAATAAACTTAAATTCATAACTTTTAAGTAGTCAACAATGTTTAAATTTCAAAATAGAATGTGAATTTATACAATAAATAAAAAGAAACATATTAAATAACACAAATTTTTGTTTTATTTTTTATATACCGCGTTTTCTTTAAAGGACTTGACAACTTTCTTTTTAAAAAAAATGGCAAACCTTTTGAGATATTTCGAAAATTGTATTATTGGCTTGATGAAAGATCAAAACATTTATGTATGGAATTCGACTTCACTCATATGTTCACCATAGTCACGTTTGAAGCGGTTGATTCGTTGAACCCAATTTTCGATGACTCGGCCACACATTTCAACGGAAACGCCGCTATCTCTCGTTCCTCTGAGCTCCTCTGCCGACGCTGGGTCATTGGCATAGACCAATGATTTAACGTAGCACCATAAGAAAATCTAGAGGTTATTAAGTTTACGATCTTGGGTGCCAATCGACAGGACCATTTCTCGATATAACACATTCACCGAATTTGGATTTCAATAAGTCGATTGTTACACCCACTGTGTGGCATGTGGCACCGTCTTGTTGAAATCACATATCGCTGATGTCTAACCCATGCAATTGGCCAAAGAAAAAATTTTGCAATATGACTCTGTAGTGGCTTCCATTGACTGTAACGTGACGGTCATTTTCACCAATGAAAAAAAAAACATCCGAATGACACCACCGGCATGAAAACCACACCCTACAGTTATTTTTTGTTGGTGAAGTGGTGTTTCTTGAAGCACATGAGGGTATTCACCTGACCCCAAAAACATATATTTTGTTTATTGACGAAGCCATTTAACCAAAAATACGCTTCATCACTGAAGATAATTTTGCGATGAATTTGGTCATCTTCTTCCAACATTTCAACAACACAATTCGAGAACGTAAGTCATACGTGGCTTTAGTTCTTGAGTTAACTTGATCTTATCAGAGTGTAGTATGCACACTACGGCGAGTGTAGACTGAGCGATGCCCAATTCTTAAGAACGCCTTAGTCTTACTGACACGGGATCATCCAACAGCGAATATGTAAACTAGAATTTGTTCGCTAGACTATGAATTGCTTGTCTACTGGGACGATTATTATGACCAAAAATTAGCGTTAACTTCTACTTCATAGTGATACAAATGTTGACCTTACTGAATATTTTGACATTCCTAGTTTGGTAATTGGTTTAAGGCTGCATTCACAGTGAACGTTCAAAGTTGTCAAGTTCCTAATGAGAATCCCGATATTTGAATATCATTCATACAAGTATGAGATCTAGATTAAGCTGCTCAGGCAGGAATGTCAAAGCATTCGCAGAGAGAAATCGTGCCATAGATTAAATGCTTGAAATCCAAGAAAAGTGGCATTTTCCTTAAAACTTTTTTTTATTATTGTATTTACTACCCTAAATCAAAAGGTTTGCTTCGAAACAAATTTTGAACGACAGGAAGCATTTTTGTTGAGAAAAATCAATGTATTCAGATCATTTGAAGTTAGCCATCTTTAAACAAATTTCGTGCTAACAAAAAATATGGAACATTTTATAATATTTTTATCTAAACTTAATGTGTAACTACTTATACTGTATTATCAATTTATCGAGAAGATGAAACAAGTTGCCATGATTTCAAGAATTTAATTCCAAAAATGAGTAACAAATTCCTGTCTTTGGGACTACACCTTAAAGGGAAAAGTTTGACTGAAATAATGGCTTTGCTGGTAAACTCAAGAATCATTTTTGTTGAGAAAATGACTCTTGGATCAAGAAGATTAATATTATTATAAATGCTTGTGCTTAACACTAACAAATGCAATTAACACAGTTAAAACTTCATCACATCATTCACATCATCATTCACTAGAATGATTTCTGTTTCTGTCCCTAAAATATATAAAATGTCTTAAATTTTTATTATGAAGGAGGAGAATGTTAGATACATATGAGCTTACATATTTCATTGGACTCTGCAATCACTTTACTATAGTGAATTCATTGCTATAGTAGAGTTCCGCCTCAACTGTAATGAAGTAGTTGAGAGCAGTAATTCACTTCACTACAGAAAAGTCTTCGCTGTAGGGGTGTTCACTGTAACTACATAACTGATATACCTATCTTATATATGAACAATAAACTCGGGGTGTTTGAATTAGTTCACATAATCAATCGGATATTGTACTTTAATCTTTACTTTAAATCAACATATTTTCCAACAATAAAAACCATTAAATCAGAATCAACAAAACTTGATTGAATAACATAAAATATTAAAAATGAAACCATAATTCATTTGTAACCTTCATAATAGTTTTTGCCAAATTAAATTAAATTCAGGTTAATATGCTGCTAAAATTAAATGCCAAAATTTATATACTTACCAGGTGTAGAAGTTTGATTTGACATTTGATGTCAAAAGAAGCGCATTTGCGGCACGTGCTAATATTCTTGTTCAATCAAAAGAAAAAAGCATCGGAAAGTCATCGAATTCATGTGAAAAAAAAGTGATGATTTCAATGTGAAAGGCAAAGAAGTCGAAAATCGACCAAAAAATTTGAAGATGTCGAATTGCAAGGATTATTGGATGCAGAGTATACACAGACACACAACAAATAATGACAGAACAATTGAATGACACTCAGAAAGCCATTTTCGATTGCCTGAGTGCCGTGATATGAAAGTTTGAAAAATGGATTCCACACGACACACAACGCAACAAAAGAAACAGATTTTTGCATAGTGTTGTGACTTCCGATGAAAATCTTATATATTTTAAGAATTCCAAAAGCAAAATACCATGGGTGATGCAAGGATATCAGAAGTGTGTTGTGTGCTAGGAGCTTCTCAAACCTGGTGAAACAGTTATTACCAGCCGCTACCACCAGCAAATGATCAAGTTGAACTGTGTTTTGAAGGCAAAGTCATTTTGCGACATGACAACGCTCTTGCATATTCGGTCAATCTGGTCAAAGACCTTACTTTGGGAACTCTTACCTCACCCGCTGTAATCGTCCAACTTGGCTCCTTCAGATTACCATTTATTTTCATCGATGGGACGACAACCACAAGCTGAGCAGCATTTCACAAAATTTGATGAAGTAGAAGAAGAATGGTTTAGTGAATGGATTTCGATGAAGGATGAAACTTTCTTTCATCCATAAATTGTCTGAGAGATGAACAAAATATGTAAAAAGCGAAGACCGATACTTTGAATAAGAAATCTTTTGCCAATATTCAAATCCAAAATTATTGTGTATTTTTAATGGAAAAAAGACGACATTTTAAACTTCTACACAGTATTATGTTATACTATTACTCAGAATTTATCTTTCTTCAATATCATATGAGAATTTGATAAATTTAAAAAGAATTGTATTCCAACAACTTCATTTCTTCTATTTCACTAACAGCTGCATACTAAGCCTTTTAAGTAAATGTAAATATTTTTAGAGTATTTTTCTTTAATTATGTAAAAGCTTTTTTGACCACAATCAAGGTACACAAAAACAAAAGGTGAAACTTCTTTTCGATTATTTACGATTTTTGTTGCATTTGCGGTCGATAAATACACAACTCTGCAAAACAAAAAAACAAAAAAACAACCCATTCTAAAACAAAAAGAATAACAATAAACCAACAACAATAACAAAAACAATAACGAAATAATGACCATAGAAAACAAAACCAAAAAATCCTACTATTGTGACAAACAAGAACAGAAACAGAAACAGAAACATTTACAATTGATGTATCTAGATATTGTGAACAATGAATACAAAACAATAACAGAAGCAACCAGAATAAAAATACAAACAAATAACAAAAACATTTGTTTAGTAGGTATAGTATGTATGTATCTTTTATCTATATATCTGACTTGTGTGTTGGTTGGGTTGTTGTTTATATTTTCGTTGTTGTTTTAGAAAATCGCATTAGAGGTAAAACTTTTTGCCTCCCCAACAAGCCAAATGTGGCACAAGAAAAACACGATGCCATGCCGTATGATGTTAGATGATGTGATGTGGCATAGTCATAGAGCAGCAGCAGCTAAACAACTGTTGGGCCAACATCAAAAACACCTCATAGACCAGTACTGACTGGACTGTCCTTTACAACAAACACCCAAAAAATAAGGAAAGGAGAAAACGTACAAAACAAACATTTTAACTTTCAGTATGTGTAGTTAGTTTGCCTTGCATAAAGTTATACATACTTTAACAGAGCATTGGGAATGTTAGTGGCATTTAAATGGATATTTTGGGATTAGAAAATATTCAGAACAACAAACAGAACATACACAGTACTTTAATTGCAATAGAAAACAAAAAATGGTCATTGATTTTTAATGAACATTTATCGTCACACAATATTTTAACAAAGATCATTTGAGTTGGGTCACGATAATAAGATGACATTTCTGTATGTAGGGATAATTTGGTTTATGTATCCTATCTATGTATGTATAATAAAGTTGTGAATCCATGCACATTACATTTGAGAAGAGGTGTCTGTACACAAGTAACATTTTTTGGAGATGTTTTAGCTCACCACAATTTTGTCAACTAACTTGGATTAAAACTTGATAAAAGACTCACATGGAAAGACCACATCACCTTAAAAAACACATCACAAAAACTTAGCTCTTATTGTAACCTTCGCCTTGAGTACAAAGTTTACAAGGAAATCATAAAACCCAAGACCACACTCTTATGGAATCCAACTTTGGGGGTACGGCTGCCGAATAAAATGTTAAAATCCTACAAATATTTCAGCCGCTGTTCCTAAAAAGGCTTGGGGAAACCCTATATTACTATGTTAAAAACTCAGTATTATATAAAGTCCTCTGCAATGTAACAGAAAAAGAAGAAAACGCCGCTTAAAACAGCTAGAATTGAATCACCTGTAGAGTTACCTTGTATTCTTTCAACACACAATACCGTAATTCTCTAACAAATTAGTAATTGTCTCATTTTATGGACAGTTTTTTTAAATAAAATTTATTTGAAAGTAAAAAAATAAAATAATGAAATTGAAATTCTATTTTTATATTGCAAAAACCTTTTTTTGAGTTACAAATAAAAAGAATTAATAGAAATTTTCTTAGGAAAAAATCAAATTTTCATCAATCAGTGTCATAGTATATAAATATGGAAATTTTATATTATAGATAGACTTTATAATAATAGTCATTCAATCAATAATCAGGGAATTTATTAGAAATTTTACCTTTAAATCTGAAAAACTAAGGACAACTTGACAACTTCCCATACAAACTGACAAGCGTAAATAAGCCGACGGAATCAGCAACACAGAATCGATAAAAGACTTAGTGCTCGCTCACAAAAACGAAAGTTGTGTTCCATGAATTTATTATAAATAGATTCATTCACCTTGTACACTTGTCTCTTAGGTTTGAGAACTGAATGTCATTAAAATTTAACCACCTCGAAACAATTTCTTATTTCTTTTCAAAAAGAATGTTGTGCGTTCTTAATCTGCCTTCTCTGCACACCTATGTAGATGAATAATATTGACTATTAAAAGAATCTCGAATCTCTAAGCCATCTATCCTACATTTTAAATAAAAAGCAAAGTCATTTCGAAAGAGAAATGGAAATCTTTAAATAAATTCCTCTTACTCCTTGTCTATGATTGACTACTTTCAATTAAATCTCATTCATGATTCATGTAGACAGAAATTATTTAGCTTCATAGACTTTTATTAATTGAAGTTGTCAGTTGTGTGTACTCATCCGTTTAATTGGATAATTTATCTGTTTCAATCAGGTTCCTTTAATCAGCCTACCGAAATTCACCTCAAGGTTGCTTTCACGAATAATCGCGTTTCTTGAGTAGAAAATGTTAGTGTTTCCTACTGAATTCTCATTACATTTGCCAATAACTCATCGATTAATTGATGGATTACTTCTTTCTTCATGTGTGTGGTTCCTTGTGTTGTATGTTGATCATGTAACAAGGTTAAGGGAAGCCTATTCATTCTTTATTTCTTAACAAGGAAATACATTTTATATGTATATATGTACTAATCAACATATTTTTGTATTAAACGTACACGTGTTTTTTTGTTTTCTCTTTTTTTCCAGCCAATTAAATGTTATTGAGACTCAGCGTGTTTAGCATCCAAAGCAGTTACTGCTAGTTGGTTACGGAAAGGAGAAAGATACAATGATACCAAAAAAAAAAAAGCAAAAACATCTAGAATAATATAAACATTTAGAGAACTTCCCTTTGCCACCAATTCTGCCTTTGTTGCCACTTCTTCATTTCATTGTAACATGTCAAAAGCAATTGTCATGAACAAATTTTTGTTATTAACTTTTTCTGTGTTTGCACTGACACTGAATATTGTACATTGTTATGGAGTAAGTACTGTGACTGAATGAAGGAATGAATGGTCGCTCGGTCACAAGGATAATGGAATGGTTCCTCTTTCACTTACAAAATAATGAAGAAGAAGAAAAACAAGAGCAACAACAACTTGAACATGAATTGGCAAGGCTCGGTAGGCGATACAATTGTGTACATCTTTCTATGGAAAATCTATGTTTTCTCCTGTTTTTTTTTTGTTTTTTTTTTTGTTTTTTGTGTTTATTTATTTTGTTTGGTCGACAAAATGTCCGATTTTAAATGAATATGAAACAAGTTCAATATAAAGTAAGTGAGCGAGTGCGGCCGGATTTTCGCATCCTTTCTTTTGTGTTTTCTTGCTGTAGGCTGAATCAATGGCAGCTATTTGCTGTTGAATTATTCAATATAAAATACTACCGCCGCCCACACATCTTTACCTTATATATATATTATTTTTTTTTTTTTTTTTTTTTGTATGTGTCGCCTTTCTTTATTTCCTTTTATTTTTTCACACGGGAAACCTTTGTCAGTTATTTCCTTGTATGAGCAAATCTTACACTGATTTTTTTATTTATTTATTTTTTTTAGGGTAAGCAATGCATTGAATTTCCTTAACACAAATCAAAGACCATACATTTCAATGAAATCCCATGTAACCAAAATAGCTTCTTTTTATTTATACTGATAAATTATATGTTCTCAGTCATAAATTCAATTTCAAGTCTATTAATTTTATTTTTTTCTTTTTTTATACAATATATATTTGCAAAACGTTGGCAACGAAGCTTCTTAACTGTAAAATATTTTCCACGTGCCACTTTTAGCCTGAAATACTAAAGGACTTTTGTTCATTTTTGGTTTGTTTGTTTCTTTATAATGTTTGACTTATGTATGTATTTATATAATTAATGATCACTTATAATTGATTACATTGTGGATGTAATAATTCCATGTAGACTGCACAGGAATCTTCCGGCTGGTGGCAAGATTGAACTGGTTTCAATTAAAGCTGGATCTAGTTCCTGAAATAAAGAGACAATCACGTAAACTAAGGTGATGTTAGTGATTGCATCTATGGTTTGTATTTTTCAACATACCAATACAAGCATGGATATTAAATTGAAAGTGCTAATTTGTAAGAGCATCCTGCTTATATTGATACTCTTTGATTAACTTTGTTATTTTTATGCTTAACACTCCACTCACTTGGTGCATTCAACTCCTAACACTCATCAAATGCATACTCTCTCAAATCCCCCACAGTTGAAATTGTCATGGCCTTCTGATTGCAGTTTCCCAATGAACCAATCTCTCTCTTAAACGAGCATAAGCATTTTGGCTAAGTTTGCCTGTCATTACTCTCAGAAGCACCAGCTTAGTTACTCTTTTGCTTTCATTGTGATCGGTCAAAAGATTCGTGTTCGGTGTTTTGTGGTTTTAAAATATTAATTAATTTAGTGTTTTTATTGAATTTTATTACATTAAAATATTGTCAAAGTGTAAAATTGTAAAATTACAATGTTTTCAGATTGAAAAACAATGGATAAATGTGATAAAATTGCATTTTAAAAGTGCTTCAAAATCAATTGATTGCATTAGTGTGTGTGTTTGTGTGTGTGCGTCTTACTAGCGTCGCGTAAATGAGTGAAGTAAATCACAAGCCTCGTATTAGTATGCAAGAATGAATAAGCAAGCGTATGTTTGTCATTTGATGCTTAATGTTTGTCAGTTCCGTTACCTCTTTGTTTGTTTGTTTGTTCATCCTCTTTGTTGACACATTTGTTTATTCAAAAGAAGTATTATCGTGTTGTGTGTTTTGATCTTTTGCAATTGCATAGCATCTTTGCTTATAATAAATATGTATGTCTATTATGCAGAGAGTGAGTTTCTTCGAAATGTCAATATTGGTAAGTACGAATTTAGTTTTTTACTTCTATTTTGCTTTCAAAAATTGTCTATTTATTCATAATAAATAAGGTGACCAAAAATTATTTTTCATTTTTGATTTCATTCGATTTAGTAGAAAGGTTTGCTACACTCTCTTCATTTATTCATGTTATATTTATAACAATGTATAAAATTGACTTCCAGGGTTAAAATATAAGAAATATGAAACAAATAATGGCAAATGGTACTGAAATTTCTTCACAAGAAACTTATATGGAATCAAGGTGGAATACGTAAAATAGATTATATATCTCTTATAGAAACACAGACACATTCAAGAGAAAACAAATCTTTTACAGATTTTATTCTTTATCTTAAACTTTCCTTCCAAAGCACAGCGATTTCTTAATCAAAAGTTACTTAGCGAATCAAAAATCATAAATCTCAGTAAAATTGAAATTCAATGTAAAAAATCTGTCACATATGCAAATCCAAAGATTTAAAAGCAATTGCATACATGGCAAAATTCCAACAAGTATCTTTATTATTGTGTATAAAACAATTTAGCAATCAAATCCAAAATCAAATACAAAAAGTAACCAAAATCGAATGTACGTGAATAGAGTAAAGTCGCAACGAATAGAGTAAACAAACGGAAATAAATTTTTATATCGTTTCAATTCAAATTTAGTCGAAAGCTAAACTGATCCATTCATCTATCTATCTATCTATCTATCTATCCTTCGATACAGTCTTTATTCTATTCATCCATCACTGAAGCATGAAATTATAGTAAGATTTAGATTATCTGTTTTCTACACTTCAGTTTTTTTTCTTTTACTGTAGCAGTAGATTGGTAGAATGTTTCAAATTCAAAGTGAAAATGTCAAAGAAATAAAAACGAAACGAATGACGATGCAATACAATGACGAGAACCACTTCACTGAGTCATTCATTCACACATTCAATGAAATTCACACACTTACTCAGTCATACCTATATTCAATCGTTCTTTGGAAAACTGTTTGAACGAATCAATGTTGATGATGAATGAAAAAAAGTCTGTTCAGACAGACCAATGAGTAACAAGTCCTTTGGATTTACAAATTCATTCATTCATTTTCAGGCAAAAAACTAGCTTTCATGATTTTGCTGAATCAGAACAAAATAACAGAAATTCATGGCTTCACTTTTTTTTTTTTTTTGTATTTATTCTAACATTAAATTGACAAATGCCAAGTAAAAACAACAAAACCTTAGTTGTAAAGAGACTTTCACTCCCTCTGAAAGGCGCAATGAGAATGTGGTCATCATCATAATTACACTGCTTTTTACGTCATCATAATTACTGCGCCTTTTTTTTATTATCGCTTCTTTTTTTTCTTTGTTGTTGGCTACTTTTTAATGGCAAGCAAAGCCCTCAGTCCTTTCCACCATTCACATATAAATTTTACTTCATGGAATGTGATTAATTAAAAGCGAATAATTGTGTTTAAAAACCATTTGCCGGTGTCATATAAACATTTTAAAAAATTTAATCAGTTGATGAAATATATGTATGAAACCCTGAAATTTATAACAAGGTTAACAGAAACAGACACCACACCCCTTATCTTCTCCACATTTACCTATAATTTAATATTTTCAGCACTTGATATGGTTATGTCTTTCTTCTTATTTTACGCTCACTTTGTAACTCATTTGCTTCCGCTTCCGCTTGCCATTTTTCATAAATATATATTGTATACAACATACTCTCTTCCCTCCCCCCCTTTACAAAGTAAGTAGGCGTACATGCGTGCATGACTGATGACCTACAACCCTTCATACTAAATACAAGCAAATTGCTACATTTTCTCCTTTCTTCATACTTGTGTCCTTACTTCCTTCCTGTGGTCAACATACGAACGTGTCAACGAACGCCACAAGGCATCTCATTTGCTTGATACTGTGACATGAAATCATGAAATTGTAAAATTACACATATTCTCCATCATAAATATTGTGTTAGAATTTATGTACCAATTGATGTTTCTGACACATGCAACGCATATCAACGGAAATTAAATGGATACGACTTAGTTTAATGTCCTTCATCTCTCATGAAAATGTTGCATGTTAAGCTTAAGTGTTCGAATAAAAATGTAATAAAAAAAAAAGCATTACACTCTTAAAGATCAAGATTTTATTTAATATGAAAATAATTGATATTGCAAATACACTTAAATTTAAACTATATCCAGGGAATATCAATCATTCGATGGGCTACCACAATTTTAGGTCTTCTTCAATGTTTACATTTATGGATGTTAATATACAAGTGTTTCCTGTCCTTATTGAAATCTAAGTATTTCAGTTCTTATACAAAGATTTTCTGCATAGAACATTTATACATTCTAAATCGATTGTAATTAAAGGGATGGTAAGATTACTGAATGTATATAAGTCAATTCTTCTTTAATTTGAAGACTATCTTAAATCCAAGTATGAAATCTTATAGACACTAATTTCTATTGTATTTGTGAACTAAAAATAAAATTACATCTCTGATAAATTTACAATTTTCCACTCAAATCATGAAAAAAGACCACCATGTATCCGAAATTTTCACAAACTGAACAAATTTCAATTAATAACAGACATAAAATATTTTCATTTTTGTAATCATGAGGGTGTGAACATTCTTAGAACAATCAATTCTACTTTTATGCACATATGCAAATGTACAATCTACTATGTGCTTAGTATTGTACGTTACAGTAGCAGTAAAGCAAAACTAATATGTAGTACGAGTACAAAATATCAAAATGCACTTGTGCAGCAGTTTAGATATTGAAGTAGGAAAAATTGAATGGAATCGCATAGTATGCATTGCATGGAATTAAAAGGAAAGGAAAATGACAGGAAAAGAAAATAACGCATTGCAATGAGATCCTGCAATGAAATGCACTGAAGCTTTGTAACATACACGGCTTGCAATAACATAACATACTCATACTATGTTCTAAAGTAAAGTAAGAAGCTACGGATATTTGCATTAAACAAACAAACAAAAATTCGCTTACTCTTTCATGCACGCATGAACCCTACATCAACATTCGCATAACAAAATTGCATACGAGTTATATAGAAAGAACTACATCTTCCACATGTACAATAGTAGTAGATACATTTGTACCATATACCATATATGTATATATGTACTAGTATGTATCTTCAAGTAGGTGAGTGTGTGTGTGGTATGTGATACTTATATTCTAGAATTTTACAACTTCAATTCCGTTGCTGGGGGCGCTTTAATGTCGTAACATAGTATAAACATACACAAGACAACACAACACAACACACACGTCACATGACGTAAAGCAACACAACAGGAATTTTACGATTCGTCCAAAGTATTTTGAATGATTCCATTTGTGTCAGTCAAAAGCAAATGTAAGAGGAAAAGCACCCAAATCCGCTCATTTTGTTTTATGGCATATGTAGCTGGTTATTTTTGTGGCTTTACAGTTTATATAAAGTCAGAATGAAACTACTTAACTAAATTTTTGTGGTTTTGAGCAGAGAAAGTCTTTATGCAACAATACATGTTATGTTTTATAGAGAAAATGATATTGCCTAAATAGGCCTAAAATACAATAAGTAGATGGCTTAAATCTACTTTAATGTAATTTTCACTCACAACACTCAATTAAGAATTTTAAAACACCAAATGATATTTTCAAGCGATAATACAATAATATGATTTGTAATCTTATTACTCGGTATATATTTCAAATTTTAATACTTGTATAATAAGAGAGAAAAGTAACTTATGCTTTAGATTTTCCTTTTTTTTCCAATATTTCAACAAACTACTGGAGATAGAAAGTAATTGTGTTGATTACCCAGTTATAATTGTTTATGATCTATTTGGTTTTCTAACATATTTAATATACATACATATGCTGAATTAAAGTTTTCTTTAACGCTTTTGGAAAGTTTTCTGAGTACTTACTTTGCTTATACTTCATCATAGATACATGGTGTCATAGGAAAGCAAAGTGGCTTATATTACCGACAAAAAGAAATGTCAGTTTAAAAAAAGAAAGAGGTGTCGTGGGACACCCGTGTAGAGCGCAGCTCCATTCAGAACAAAATTTTAAATTATTATTTTTATTTTTATTTATTGAATGAAAATGCATGTTTCAATTTTCTTTTTTTGATTCATTTTTATTATTATTATTTATTATTATTTTTATTTATTTTCAAAATCGAATCTTTCTTTAAACACAAAAACACAAAAGAGAATGAACGACGTTTTCGCTCATGACTAGAGTAATGAGAGAATGAGACTTCTTTTAAGACAGAATTAAGTAAAAATAAAAAAAATAAAAATATTTCCAGTGCAGGACTCGAACCGCACGACCTTGGTTTGCCAATCCTACTGTCTAACAACTACGCCACGCAGACATTTTAATAATGTTTGCTTAAATCCAATATAATAAAAACAAAAACAATAATTTTCAATATAAAAATAAAAAAATATAAATTCCTAGTGCAGTAACGAACCCCACGCCATTGGTTTGCCAGTCCTACATTCTAACCAGAAGTAAAACAATCTGACGATTCTATTTTTAGCATCATTTTTTAAAATTTCACTCATGATGTAACGCACATGAAAAGCTACGCTCTAAAAAACAAATATATTTAAAAATCTCAATAAATATTCCAGGCAAGTGGTTGACAAATTCATAAAATCGAAGTTTCATACTCTGCTCTGTTGACAATGTAAACTTGCTTCAGGGAGTTTTTGCCACTCTCCTTGGCCAAACTCTGGTCATCTTTTCCTCTAGGAAGCTACATACTTGTATGTACAATACATTCTATCTACGCTCATATCAACAATATACTCTAAGCACCTCAGGATTACGTTTAGATTTTATCATCTAATTTTCATAATATTTTCATGGCATTTTTGTTATAAATTTTTTGCCCTTTTCCTTTTTGTTAGTAAAAAAAAAAAACAAAAGTGAATAAAAACAAAATTGAAATGAAATGAAAAGTAAACGTATTTCCCAGAATCAATCAAAGTACTTAGAATTTACAACCATTTTCAAAAGTAGCTTTATTTCAGCTGGGGAATTACAATCACTTTTAACGATAATTCTAATGATACTCTTTGACGACTCTAACCTATCAAAGTTTATGATTCAAAAGCAAGTGGAACAAATTTTAATGCTTGCAAATTCTACTTACCTACCTTTAACCAGTTACATATATCTTTAAAATATAAAATCAATCATATTGTGTTAAGAAAAGAAAGGATCAAGAATTATACAAGTATATTGTTTTTATTTTTGTATGTTTTTCTTGAATATTTCATTATTATTGATAAACAAGACCATCATCAATCATACTAAGTACAATACAATAAACATTACAATAAATATTTTTATTTTATCTTATAGATACATTTAATTTTAATAAATTTTTAAAGCTTTACACAACATTTGGCTATTCTCGTATGTATTATTTCTTTGTTTTCCTTATTTTTTTTTTTTTTGATTTGAAGAAATGACAAAATATATAAAATTTTTCAAATTTTAATTGATTTTTAAATAAATAGAAATTATTATTAAAAAGTATAAGGTACGTCGTAAGTATAAGTATAGATACATTGAAAATGATATTAGATACATAGCTAAGATTATAACTAAAAATAAACTAAATAAAAACTGAGAAGGGAGAACGTGTGTGTTTGCATGAATGTTATGCAGAAATTCGAAAATGTACAAAGTATCCTTGCTAGTCAGCAACCTTCTTAATGGATCAAGAGATGAAAGAGGTAAGGTGTTAAAGCGACAAGATACACGGACACGGACATGGCTTCCAGATGTGAGAACAGAAGCCATGATTCTGTGCTCTACTATATATGCTATTCTGTTCTGTGCTGTGCTGTGCTGTGCTCTGCTGTGATGTTGCCGTAATACGCCAGGGCAGACCTCATGAGCGTGCCAAAAGTCATAGACCATTCGAGAAAGACAACGAAGCAAAGGACATTTGCTTGACAAGAGCTGACAGGGGCAGCTAGGCATATGCAGCCCTCAGGCTAAACTGAGCTAACATTTTTGTCTTTTCTTTTGTCTTTTTTGTTTTTTTTTTTTTTTCCTTTCATAAACTTAAAACAAGAAAATTAAATAGGCTTGAAAGCGCTTCAAATGTTCAATACTTGTGCTGAGGATTTTTAAGCCGCAAAATTCGATTATTGCATGGTTTTCACCCCTTGGTTCTGGAGTGTGGATGATGGTAAACCATTTAGTTACGAAACATGGCCATATGATTGGGTTGGGGCTTCTGCTTACAAATACGACGACAGGTGAGACGCCAGAATGCTGTGCGAAAGTCCGGATTGTAGAAAGCATAGATAAATGGATTTATGGCACAATTTACCCAACCGACCCAAGTCAAAAAGGACATAAGACTCTCGAGGACGGCTGAGCGCGGCAGGAATGGAATCAGTAGATAATAAACGAAGAAAGGAAGCCAACGCGATGAAACCACCCATGACAATTGTCAATGTTTTGGCGGTTTTCGTGTCACGTTTCGTTGTTGAGACTCGCATTGGTATGCGATGGTGATGATGAGGATGGTGATGGTGATGATGGCTATGTTGAGTATGATGAGAATGATGATGTTGTTGCTGCTGCTTGCTGTTTGGCAATGCTGAAGATACTTTAGCCGAAGCCGATGCCAGACATGTCTCTGAGAATGAAGTTTGACTGTCGTTGTAATGCAGTCCTTGCATGGGCATTGTAGAAGAACGTCTCGAATCACCAATTGTAACATCGACAACGCCACCATTGGAATGCTGAAGGCATGTGCCAGCATATTTACAGCTGATCGCTGAACAATGTATAAGTGACGACAGCCGTGATACCTCAACCAATTCATAGAACGTTGGCTGATGCTTAAGGACAACATTGCTCTTATCAACAAAATTCTTGTTGCATTTGCTACACTTGAGACTGTTGTTTTTGCTGTTGTTGACGCTACCCGCGCCAGTGCCATTGGTATTGGAATTGGCAGCACCATTGGGCGAACCAGATATGCCGCCCCAACGCGCTTTTAATGAGGGAAACTTTGGTGTTGCACATTGAAAATGTTCCGATTCTGAGATGAAATTGTCGCAATCGATGTCATGGTCTGCTGTGCGCTCGGAATTCTGCAAAAGACATCATTATTCGAATGGAATAGATTAAATGGAATGAAAAGGAATGTCGGCTTCATTTTCAGTTGATAAACATAAATTACACAAGTAAATCGCGACACTGACATCATTTCTCCAGTTGTAAGCCATTATTCATTCACTCATTCAGACAGACAGACTGACGCATAGATGAATGGACGACTAATGGACAGACATGAATGTATGTTGAGTCAACAGAATTGTGTAGTTACTAGTCCGTCATCAGTGCTTAGATACTTACCGCATCGCGAACGATTCTTTGTCGTCTGGATGTCAGCACATAACCAATTTTCACGTAAACGTAAAGCATCACCGAGAGTGGAATGAAAAATGAACCCATTGCTGAGAATACCACATATCCTTTATTCTGATTGTAGCGACAACTGACATTGCCCTGATGACGTCGCCCTGGCTCATACCTGAAAGCAAAGATAGATGGTCCAAACCATGGTTAGCAAAGAAGGAAGTTTGCGGTTGAGTCAGTGAGATACATACAAACTATGCAACAGAGCGTAGTTTATTATTGTCCAAGTTGAGTTCAACAAATGTGTTAACCAAGCTAATATCCACACAAACACACACACACACACATACATACTACTCATGTGACTGCTAACCACATGTGAACCATTGCATGCGGTGAGAAAACAAACTGAAAATTCGTAAAATTACGATTCTCATTTACTGTGCAACCGCTGTGCAAAGAGCGAATTTATCACTTTTAGTTTAATACTTTTTTGTTTTTTTGGTTCAATTTTTTGAAAGTTTCTAGATAAAAAACTTAATTAGCTTCATTATTAGTATTAAACACGGCATTTATGTATATACATACATACTTATATAATAAATCCTTCTATCTATCCATCCATAAATATAAAAATGAATGTCGAAAACTGTACGAACGCTCATCAATTGAAAACGGCTGAACCAATTTTCATCATTTTATTTTTTGTTGTACTTATGGAGTTACCAAGATGATTTATGCTTCAGTTGGAGTCGGTAGGTGGCGCTATTGTCGAGATACAAGCACTTTTTTCACAAATTCTTAACATTTTTTTATCTATCGCACACTATACTTAGCCGATTTTAATAGTTTTTTCTTTTAAAATGATAAATAAATGCTAATGAAAAGAGTTGCATACTTATTTTTTTTAGTTTTTAACTTTTAATATAATATTTTTAAGTATTAAGTTTTGTGAAAACCAATGCAAGATTGAGCATAAAAAGTTTTGTACGTTTTTTCGTTTTTAATTCTTTGGTTGTTGTTATTGTTGTATTTTTCCTCTCTGAGTACGCACTTTTCGCGCTCTTCGCTTCTATATTTTATATGCATTTAAAGTGCGACAAGAAAGAGACAGTGTGTTTCGTTGTTTGTGATTTGCTTTGATTGTGTTTCGTGTTTGAGGCTATTGATCAATTTTTGTTTGTCGATAAGGGAAGTGAGAGGGTCGCGAGGTAGTCAAAATCAAACCTGCAAACCTTTTTGTATCGTGTTTCTATTGTATAAAACTTACATCTATTCTGCCGACTTCTTTCTTCTTCTTTCACATATTTCGTTAACTTTGGTTAAGTGAGGGGGAGTGAGTAATTTGAAAATATTAGAAACTAGCATTAGAGGCACTCGATCGAACGTTAAGAGATTTGCGCAGCAATCAGAAATATTTCGGAGACGCGATGATTCTACTGGCAGGAGATTTCCTTCAAAGGCTGCCGGTTATTCCCAAATCTACTGCTGCTGATGAAATAAATGCTTGCTTGAAAACATCAAATTTATGGAGATACATAAATGAAAAATATTAAGTTAACAGCAAATATGCGAGTGGCCTTACAAAATGATACATCGGCAGAAGTTTTCTCAAAGGCTTTATAAGACATTGGAAATGGAAAAATTCCTGTGGGCACTTGTACTGGTCTCATTAATTTTTCAATTGACAACGTCAAAAGAAGATTTAATTTCAAAAGTGTTCCCAAATATTGGCGCTTATTACAAGAACCACGATTGGTTGAGTGAACGAGCCATTTTAGCAATAAAAAATAAGGATGTAGATGAGTCAAATTCGTGGACAAATGC
Organism: Amiota minor; assembly: GCA_037043295.1. Classification (NCBI taxonomy): domain Eukaryota; kingdom Metazoa; phylum Arthropoda; class Insecta; order Diptera; family Drosophilidae; genus Amiota; species Amiota minor. The sequence goes on along the minus strand of JBAMAW010001470.1, from coordinate 639,096 downwards.
ATTCATTTAAGTCGATCGGTTCTACCCATTACCGATCCAAATGAAATTGTGTACTATCCAACTGAATTCCTAAATTCATTGGATTTGCCAGGAATACCACCACTCAATTTACAACTGCGTATTGTAAATCTACTGAAATTGTGCGACGGAACAAGACTCGCAGTTATTAAAATTATGCAAAATTGGAAACTACTATAATCATTGGCGACTAAGTAACTAAAAATTTGTAACATTTTTTGTAAAAGGAACAAAAACAAAAATTTGAAAAATGATTAATAATAAAATATTTGATTTTGTAAAATTTTTTGTATTTAATAAAGATATTTGAAGAAGACTTGAACTAAATAAATAAAATAAATAACAAAGTAAGTTCAACATTACCATGTATGTGATTCTAGGTAGCGAAAACCCACGTTTATAATCATATTGAGCAACAAACTGTTACTAATAAAATCAGTAGTACGAAACTGATTTCCCTTAGGAAAAAAGTACCGAAGAAAACTAAAACCTCACGTTTAGCGATTCGGATGATGATAGAATTGATTCATGATAAAAAATATTTGATTTGATACAATTTTGTGTATAAAAATAATATAAAATATTCTGTTTAATGTTATAAATGAACAAATAAAAATTAATAAAGTTGACTGCATTGTGCATTAGACACATATCTCTTCAGATTATCACATACATTTCTTCACTATTTTCTTTCATATACTTTACTTAATCAAATGTCAAAAAAAAAAAAAACAAAAAAAAAAAAAGAAACGAAAAACAAAAGCAATATTAGCAATCTATAACAGGTGCTACATGACGAATTCTATTGAATGGGAAATTGTTTCGACAAATATAATATGACTATGGGAAAATTAAAAAAAAAAAGTAAATAAAAATGTTCTCTTAATAAAATGTTTACAAAAGATCAAACTTTTAGTTGAAATCTTAAAATAAAAAAAATAATAAAAATATTCAGAACAATTTTTAGAACTAAACTAATCTTTTTACAAAAAAAAGATCTTTTTTAGATTCGAAAATTATTGGTTTCCTAGCTGTTAGATCAGCATTTTTTAATCACATTTAATGGTTAAGAGACAAATTCTCGAGCTCAAGTTTCTATGTAGAAGGGAAATAAATAAATACAATAAAATAATAGAAAAAAAAATATAACAAACTCACGTTTCTATGTAGAAGGGAAATAAGTAAATAAAATAAAATAATAGAAAAAAAAAAAATATAACAAAAAATAAAAAATAACAAAAAACAAAAAAACATATTTAAATGAAATTGTGGGCCATTTATTTGGTTTAAATAAACAAAACTTAATTTTTTTCATCGAAGTTTCGTTTATTTTTTCTTCCGATTAAGTATGATTAATGAATGGGCAACAAAAATCATATTTTCTGCCCATGCCGCCCATGTTAGATAGCCAATTTGAAGAATTTAGGGAATGGAAAATTCACACGGTATCGTACAGAAGCCAATGCATCTAGCCCAAGTCACTGAGTGGTGCGGATTTAGGAGTGGAGGCATCATAGGCCCTAGTTTTTCGAAAATGCGGATGAACGCTGTCGAGACATAATAACTGAGTGCCATACCACTGTATTTTTTGCTGTGGTTCGCATTGAAAGATAAAGTTTATGGCGACATTCCACATTCCCCAAACATTTGATAACTTGAAACAGAACATTCGCGCTGAAATTGTGCAAATTGGCCAGGAAACAGTATATGAAAATTGATATAATCCAGTATGGCCTACTACCGACTACTACTTTTATACTTAATCGGAAGAATCACTCTATCAAATAAATTAAAATTCCTTAAACTTTTGTCCATTTGACCAATGACCTAGCCAAAATTGGACCTTTTAAAAATTTAAATGGCAGAATATAAAAATTCCAAGTATGTAAAATATTTTCCCTCTTCTTTCCTTAGACATGCGCATCCTTAAACATACTTATATAAATTCCTATCCATGTCCAAATTATTTTATATTTCTGAAAAAGAAAAGTCTCTTATTTTGTATTCTACACAAAAAAAAAAAGGAAACCCATTTAAACATTATTTGTTTTGTTTTGTTTTGTTTTTGTCCATTTTGGAATCCTTAAAAATATTTCAGACGGAAACCAATGAAATGCGAAATCTCATTAAAAACTCATTGAAATTAAAATCATCACAGCCAATTTCACTCATTAGCGTCCATTAAGGACATTGTTTCTAAGCAAAAGATATGTTTGTATAAAAGTATCAAAAAAGTGTATTCAACACATTACACAGATGCACACGCACACACATACACATACACATACATAACATAACAGTGTTTTGTCATCATCAACCGAACGTCATCAAAGGCAAAAGCAAAACATACATGCCAAAAACAGGAAACATATAGCGAAACACGAAACTTACCAGCCTAAAAATGGCGGACACGTGATTGACAGCGCCATAACCCAAACGACGAATATCATGAGGAGTGCCAAACGTTTGGAACGACGTTTCTTTGAATATGTCAAGGGTTGGGTCACCGCGAGGTATCTGCAAATAATCAGAATGAGAAAAACATTTTTCATTTTCATTTTCTTTTGCTGTTGCTTTTGTTTTAAAAGAAAATGTTACAATACAGAGAAAATACAAAAAAAAAATAAGCGACATATGCAAAAAACAAATATTGTTAATAAATGAGAGATGGAGAAATGAAACTGAAAAGAACAAAATGTACAAATATGTATAAAAAAAAAAAAAAAAAAATTTAAAAGTACAAAATGAAAAGTGAAAAGCGAAAAAGTGAGGAAAACAGAAAACAAACAAACAAAAAAACAACTTGGAAATGCCATTAAAATGTAATTGAAACTTTAACAAAAGCTGTTGAGCTCCTCGTCTATACAAATCTACAATACTACTGAGCTACTCACTATATGTACATGCTTACAATACATATACATATACAATAAGGAGCTCATCTGAACTGAACTGAACTGGCCCAGCATGGTTTGGACTTTTCTGTTCTGTTCTGTTCTGTTGTCTTTTAGTCTGGATGTGGATGTGGATGTGGCTGTGGCTGTGACTTTGGCAGCGGCAATGTAATTGATATGGTGTGAATGAGCATGAGATGAACAGTGAAACACGCATGGAAAGATAGATGAATGGATGGGCGGTGTTGGTCACAAGAGAATGAGAATGAGAATGAGAATGATGGGGACACTGCGTGTAATAAAAACGTAAACAAATAAATTTCACAGTATTTTTATTTTCATTTTCTTTTTTTTTTTTTTTTATTATTATTATATTTATTTCTTTATTTTTCACACCTTTTTTGTATACAATTTTATTACTTCATGAGTATGTGGTGTATGTGTGTATGCAGCCACGTATATGCATCTGTGTGTGTTTCATGAATGACATCAATTCAAACAAAGAGAACAAAAACAACAACAAACACACACACTTAATACAAGTAAAGGGCGTTTGGACAATGTTTGTTTATTTGTTTGCTTGTTGGTATATTGAATGCAGTAATTAACTGTTAAGTTTATACCGTCATCAAACTCAACCTCATCATCATCATCATCGCCATCACCATCACCAACATCATCATCCTCTGGGTTTTTCCAATTTTCTCATTATACAAAATACTTCATAGTATACACAAACATATAAATTATACACACCTGTCCAGACTAATGGCACATAAACTAAGTATGGAACCAGTACAAAGTAACACATCCAATGATATCCAGATATCGCAAAGTATCCAGCCAAAACGCCAATTACCTGGTGGAAGGATAAAATGAAAACTATATGTTATTTTCATAGAAATAAATACATTTTTCCACAATAATTTTTAAATGAAGAAAAACAATTAATGCGTGTCACCGTAAATAAGTCACGGATCCAAAGGAGGGGGAGTGATTTTGATTGGTTTTGTTTCTTATTTAAGGTCCTTATTTACCAGATATTATCACCTATTGCATGTTTATTTGGTCGAAAGAGACTTTTATTAAACAAATTCTTAGTTAACCTATGGTTTGCCAATGGATCGAATTTCCAACTATTTTTGAAAAGAATAAAGAACTCAAGCTTTCTCGCTTTTAAAAGTATATTGCGTTAAGAGAAGATTTTTTTTTATTTTTTTATTTATTTGTTAAAAAGAAGGATAAAAAATAAAATCTTAAACTACTTAGTCATAAGAGCATTAACTGCCAAGGCTTTCAGCTCTCAGATTAATCAATTGAGTATGAAATTAATTTATGTTAGTTTCATATAACTAACTATAAAAGTAGTAGATTTAAAAAAAATATAGATCGCATTTATATTGCTAAGATTTGGATTGCTCAGGAGCTCTGCCATGTTAATTTTGCCTTGCACTCGAAGATTTTTGTCTTGCATTGCATCCTGCGATTAGGAGATCAAAGGTTGCAAAGTCTTTGCAGAGAGGGTATGCATCATCACAATTTTACTGTATTACGATGGCATTCGGTAGTATAAATTGGCATGATGGTGAATATGAGATTTAACTAAGCGAAGGATGTCGGCCTTTTCAAATATGTTAACTATGTGTACTAGTTTTGTTAACGCGAGCTTAGCATGGGAGTCAGCTAGTTCAGTCCCAAGTATTTTGGCATGGGCAGGGACCCACATAAGTTTAATATGTGTATTCTGAATAATCTGGTCACGGATTGTCGTAATAATTATACTGTTGCTGTTGGGATTACGTACGAAGTTGATAGTTGATTTGCTTTTTGGATGACATAGTAGCAGCAAAACGTACTGCTTGGAGAATAGCACTGGCTTCTGCAGTGAAGATAGAGCAGAAATTTAAGATTGATCCAATCGATGTCCACAACGGCAAACGAAGTTACATCTGAAATTTTTGATCCATCAGTGAATCAGAATGTCGTTGTGTTATGACACTTGAGTCTCGGTAAACTTCATTAAAATGAGCCTTATATTCTTTTGAGGAAGTGTCATTTTTTGTGAATCCTTCAAGATTATCGATGAACCAGGCCACAACAGTGTCCATGTAGGAAAACATTTCGGTTGAATGTACGTAGGACACTGAATAAATCCAACAAGGGACTTCAGCTCACAAAGTAGTTTTTAATTTCAAAACTAATAGTTTTATAGTTTCAAAGTTGCCAAGAAAAAATATTTATAAAAAAAAATTCTAATTTACTTTCTAAGTTTAAAGTAAAATTAAGTTAAATTCATTCAAACATTATGTTATCAGCACTATTATTATTATTCCTATAACAAGTTGTTCATCATAAGTACAAAGTAATTAGAAACTAAGAAAATTAGCTTGAACATTTAAATAATTTTCGAATAGAAAATCTCATACACAGTTCTGTTTAAAAGATTTATTGATTAGTTAGAGTAAACAATAATATACCTAAGTACCTACTTGATGTACATAGAAATACATGTATATGTAAATAAAATTAAGTACATAGCTTATAAGTCTGACTAATCTCTGTATTGGATAGATGTAGTAATTCATATAGACATATACAGATTTCTGTCAATAAAATAAGAAAATAAGAAAAATATTAATTGCCAAAGGCTAATATAGACAGACGAAAGATTTAACATGAAACTTTAACTTGTAGTAATTTTTATACTGACAATCAAATTCTAATTCAAGAAAGTTAAAGTTTTGTGTGTAAAATTAATCAATTAGGGTACAGAAATCCAAAATAAATGATATTATTATTACAAGGAACAATGTTTGTTTTGTTTTAGACATTAGTCCAAGATCCTTATGAAAAGGATCATATATGTGTATTTGAAATTATTGAGAAAAGCTGTTAGGATATTATAACGATAACAAATAATGAGAGTCTTATTCTACCAAATAGAAAAAGTTCACAACATCTGATATACATACAAGTATGAGTAAAATTGCCAAAATGTATAGCCTATTAAAAAACATCAAATATGATTTTCATATCCAATTAAATCAAATCAAAAGTTAACACCTGGAAAATAAAATAATTTGCACAAAAAAAAAAAAAATGAAAAGAATTTTAAGGAAAAGCGAAACTAAATTGTTTAAAATGTACATTTTTTTGAATAAGCAAAAACTTTTGAATCAAAAGTTTCAGCAAAATATAAAATCTCTATATAATTCAAATACATTTACATACTTATGTATGTATATACATTTGTGTATTTCCATGTGTATGTATTAGTTTTCTACACACAAAAGTAACTTTATTTTTGTGCTCCAATTTGTGTTTTTTGGGGGTTCAAAGAGGAAAATTTATTGTTGGCATTTTGTTTTAGCATGAGAACTTAAAAAAAAAAAAAATATGTATTGCAAATGTTGCATTTCGTGTGCATACTCGTACTTACTATTTCTATACTCTGGTGAATATTTTTTTCATATTTCTTTCTTTCTATTATTTATTTTAATTATTTATTTATTTGTTTTATATGTTGCTGATCAATATTGTTTGCAAATTGTTATGTTGTTATTACATATGGATTTATTCCAGCATTTTTCTTTTCGCAATACATATTTTGAAAGTCATAAATTATAATCTTTACTAAGTTTGTCATGAAGTTAGCAACATACAAAAGGAAATATTGGAGACCGATACATGCGCTATATATCTGTCGGAATTAGCCAAATGGAACCACTAGAAGGAGTACCTCCCATACAAACCGCCCATTAAAGCTCATCTTTTTATAAGAAAAACTTTTTTGTGTTTTCTTCTATCGAACTGAAATTTTGACACTATACCTGCCTGACCCTAGGATCGTCTATCTTCCATACAAATATTTTGGTCTCAGTGTTCAATTGCTGTATGCTCAATCGCAAAGACATAGGCAAAAACGTTTTTTAGGGGCACGAGAAGTGTACGAACTCTTCAGAATACCCAAAGTTAACCTTTTTTTTCTTGTTTTACTGTCATTTTACGTATGTCTCTTGTATGGCTTACGTGGTTATGTGGAGAGTAAAAAAAAGAAACATATAATCCAATAAAATGAACTATTTGTCTAAATAACTTTGTTTCTTTCCAAGCCCCTTATGCCTCTTTTAGTTCTTTCAATTTGAGATCTTGAAAGTGCTTAATAAGAAAATAAAGCTATTTCTTTCAGCTTCTTAACTTTTCTCTTTGAATGTCATGCCAAGTCTGAAAACAAAAAAGTGAAAAAACGAAGTGGAAAGAAAAAACTGAAAAGAAAAAAGATGGCGAGAAAATTTTTAAAGTGCATGAAAAGAACATTTCAAATGCAAGTGTTACCAAATCAAATTCAATGAAAGAAACAGAAAAGCAAAGGAAAAATTACCTACATACACCCAGTGGCATAAGTCTACATACAGGCAACAAAACAAAAAATCATAATTTCAACTTTGACCCACTATACAGTATATATAGAATTGATATTCTCTGTTTAAATTATTTTTTAAACAATTTTTTTTTTTTTATTCCTGGTATTTTGAATAATTTTCTAACAGACAAAAAAAGTATTTTTTCACTGCTTTGATGCAATGAAACCAGTCCAATCATAATTATGGATTACCGTCTGCACTGAAGAATGGGCTCTGCCTTCTATTTCTCCAATCTCCCTATAAATTTTGCTTCTCAGTTTTATTATAATTTTTCTTTTTTACACAATCTTGTTTTCTCTTTTTTATTTTGGACGGTTTTAGACTTTTTTATAAATAAATATAAAAAAAAATTGTTAAAATAATAATCTTAAAAGAAAATTGGCTCAATATCTCTTGCATTTACTGCGTAGTCAATAGTCAAAGTTGTATTATGATTCTTTTTTTTTTTTTCTTGTACGTTGACTTTTTCAACTGGGTGTATTTACTGATATATTATATTTTGTCTTTGTTTTGTTTTGTTCAGCACAAAGTGCAAATCAGAGGAATATAAGTTTGAAGAGTGAGTACATGAGATTTGGTTCCGGCAAAAGATAAATGTAGAAAGTTTAAGTTGAAACGATTGTTGACAGGAAGGCGATAATGCTGAATATTCGCCAAAATGGGACAAACTTTGTATGCAAGAAATTCATTTTTCAATAGAGAATTCAATATAAATTGACATGTGACGCTATTCACTCTTACTATCATAAAACTTAAAAAAATTCTTTCCATAGGAATAAAAATTCAATCAAATATAGTAAAAACAAAAAATTTTGGTGGAAAGAAGATTCTTTTTATCAAATATGAAATATCGTTTAATCAAGCTGAGGCCACATTCAAAGTTTTTTAATATCGATTATGTAGTAAATAAGAACGAACAGCTCACTTGTGCCATTGTGCCTATCCTGTTGTGATGCCAATCTTTTTCACAGATTTATTTATTTTTTATGTTATTGAGAACATTTTACAAACAAATTTATTTAATATAAGTATTTCATTATATTTAAATTATTTTTCATCGGGAGCAACAACTTTTTCCATCATTGATTCCAATTCGTAAAGAGCTGCTCATTTTTCAAGTCCAGGAACATTTACAAACGGATCCTTGTTTTTTTCAATGTTAATGAAGCATATTCTAGAGAAGGCATTCTGCATAAGATGAAATAAGATATTTCATGGTACCGTTAAAGCAGTTTTTTAGACGAAGTAAAATGGATTTTCGTGCAGTAAACTTTGAAGACAAAATGTTTGACAATCGTGTTATCGCTATACTACCGAAATACTTATTGCGTGAAAACGTTTCTCGTGAATCACTTTGGATTTTTATGTACTACTAGCCTTACCCGGCGTGCGTTGCTACGTCCCCTGTGCGTGCCCAGTTATTAAAAAAAAAATGAAATGGGCCAAGTGCAAGTGAGACTCGTACACGGAGGGGTTTGTATGGGAGGTACTCTTCCTAGTGGTCCGATTTGACTGATTCCAACTTTAAAATTTACCGCATCTATGTTAAAAACTTATAGTGTCTAAATTTCAGTTCGATAGAACAAAAAACAGAGAAGTTTTTCTAATAAGAACCTGAATATTAATGGGGGTTTGTATGGTCCGATCAAACTGAAATTTCGACAATATAAGTTTCTGATGTATAGCCAACAACCAACGATCCAAATTTCAAGATCGTGGATCGTATAGCTGCCATACAAACCAAAATGTTTCTTGTATTGGGACCCCTTTAAGTTTTCGAAAATATTTTAGTTTTAGTATTTGTTGCTGATATGGTTGATTCCAACAGTAGTACTGCGCCTATATCAGAACATTATAGTTTTCAGTTTGATAGAACAAAAAACAAAAATGTTTGTCAAATAAGAACCTGAGTTGTAATGGGGATTTGTATGGAAGGTACCCTCCCTAGTGGTCCGATTAAACTGAAATTTTGACAATATAAGTTTCTGATATATGGCCACCAACCATCCAAATTTCAATATCGTGAAATTACTGGATCTTACTGCTGCCATATAAACTAAAATGTTTCTTGTCCGAGGACGGACAGACGGACGGGCGAAAAAAACGTATCCTATCCTATGTCCGTCTCCTGGTTCTAAGCTACCTCCCCACCAATTTTCAGCCAAATCGGTTCAGCCATTCTTAAGTTATAAATAGTGTAACTAACACGACTTTCTTTTATATATATAGATAGATTTATTTTAACAATTAATTAAAATAGACGCCACTTGTCGTTTTCGAAAGCATGTAGCATGTATCGTAGCAGGCCAACACAACGGGATCCTGCATAAATACTTTGTAAACAACTTGGTCTGATCTGCTATGTGCGTTATCGAACATGCCTACGATAGCAATAGCAATAGCAATAGCAATAGCAACAGCAACAATAACAAAAGGAACATAAAAATTAAATTTCCAACATTTCCGTTGGATTATTAAAAAATTTTCTAATTTGGCATATAATGATTATGACAGAAAATCAGCTAAATCGATTAAGCCATTCTCAAGATAAGAGCATTTCTTAATTAAGAAATATTAGGTTTTTTTTTATCATTTTCAACTCCCCTCCTCCATTGATGACGAAAGCGCGCAATGACAGAAATGCTCTTAAAGGCAACGTAAATTCCTCTATTTTCAGAATATATAAATTATTTGGCACTGCGACTTTTGAGTCATGAGATATATTAAAAGTATTGGCAAAACCAAAAGCGTTTTAATGGAACGCAGCGTAGCTTAATAAATAAAATCTTTATTTTCTATTATAATTTCACTTATGGTACTAGTTTTTAACCCATGTGCTGTGAGATGCTTGAATGTGACAATGTTTTAAGATGAGTTAAAATAAAAGTAAACTTTTACTAACTCACACCCAATTACAAAAGCTTGAGTAATACTGGGTTTGGTGTTAAGATTTATATAATTTTGATTTACTTGATTAGATGAATAGATAGATATAGATTTACAATACTCACCCACAATATAATAGATAAGCGATGGTGGCATCACACATGTTCCAACCAACCAATCGGTTATGGCCAAATTCATAACAAAGCAATTTGTCACCGTACGCAAACGGCGTGTAGTTAGCACAGCCAAGATGACCAAAGTATTGCCAATAACTGTTACCAATATAAGCATCATAATTATGGCAACAATCAAAGCTTTTGGCCAAGCCATGCCTACAAAATAAGAGTTGACACTGGGCTCTGCTGTTGTTGTGCTAGTTGCAGAGACACTTCCTCCAATAAGGTCTTCAATGCTGCTAAATGTTGCCACGGTTGTCGTGTTGCTTGTACTATTATTTTGCGCAATGTTGCTCCTACTCGTATTGAAGAAAGCATCAACAAGTGATTCACCAAAGGCAGACGTATCTGCCATTCCACTACTAACATGATCCAAATATGATACAACATTTGTGGATGATGTCGTTGTCGTCGTCGTTGTTGTTGTTAAATTTAAAATTATTGACGGATCTATGAGAAAATGTCTTTCGTTTTGGTTTTGTACTAAATCTGTAATATTCGTTGTTGTTTTTGTTATTTTTGTATTTGTTATTGATGTTGTTATATTAATAGTGTGTAAAGGTTTCACTGTACTACTGGTTGTTGTAGAAATAATTGTTTTTGGCATATTGTTATGGATGATTTTTGATTATTTTTATTATTTTTTAAACTATTTTTGTATTCAAAATCATTGATTTTATTTATTTTATTGTATTTTCGTTGCATCCTTATCTCACTGTGTTTTTATTTTCTGTTCACTTTGTTTCTACGAAAAAAGAAAACAAACATTTTTAATTTCCATTTAAAAAAAAAATCTGTATATTTCGGTATGGTAAAAAAAACGTATAATTTAATGTTATTTGGGGCACTCAATTCAATAAGTTCATTCATCTCACGTTAGTATTTTGAATATGTTTCCATGAACTTTTTCATTATTAGTCTTCCGATCAACTCTCAGAAATTCCCTCCAACAATTGCATGACATTTCTAATATCATGTCTTGGAATCTCCGAAAAGTCTATAATGACATAATCAATATTGCAAACTGAATTAAATGCCTGCTCTCTCTTCCTACATTCGTCCGAATATCTATTTAATTCACCATTAATCGAAAGGGAACACTGACTCATGCATAATCCTAATCAAAAGTCATGTTAACAGATAAATTTGAATCATTTCAACTATAATGAATTAATGAGGAACAAGAAACATGATAAACGATGTTGAATATGATGAATATGATTCCATAAAAAAGAAGAAAATAAATGTTTAACAAGAAAAGGAAGGTTAACTTCGGCTATTCCGTAGTTTTCATACTCTAACCGAACTCCTAGAGAACTCTTTGCCTACGTTGATGTGATTGAGCATACCGAGTCAGTGCACATACAGTTTTTCAACACTAAGACCGAAATATACGATGCAGTAATCCAAAGGTCTTGAAATTAAATATGAATCAATCCCTTATTGTATTCAAATTTCAATTCGATAATAAGAAAAGCTAAAAGTTTTTCTAATAACAACCTGAACTTCAATTTGGGTTTGTATTTACTGGATTTGCCTGAACTATCACAACATAATCTGTGCTGAAAACTAGTTCGCCATTCATTGTGCTTCGTAATTTAAATCCATCCAAACTGTGCAATGGCACGCGATTGGTGATCAAACGAGTTGTGGGAAATTGGCCATATGTGGCTTGAATCTATTGGAGAAAACTTTAATTGCGTGTTCACGATGCGAAAAACCGTCAGATCTGTACATTTATACACCAAAAAATGGAATATCGAAAAAGATTATACACACATTAGTATTAAGATAAATTCATTTCAACATTTCAATTATCTTCCAACTTGTAAAAATCAATATTTGTTTGTTTGTTCGTATCTTATGCGCTGCCAAACCGTTCATCTGATTACAATGAAATTTTGTAAATGTGTATTGTTGATTCAAACCTTGAACATAGGATAGTTTTGGACTCGATATGTGGTGCTGTTGTTGAGAAATTGATGGATCAAATTTCCTATATTTAATTTGCCTTTTTCGCATTTAAATTTCGAATTGCTAAGACTTCACTTCATAAAATAAACCAACAAATCTGAAATCCTTGGTGTTGAATTTATTTTGTATTAACACAATCCATATAGATATTATTTTTATTATGCTGTCCAACTCCTTCATTACGAAATATGCCTCCCAAACGTTCATCTATCAACGCAGCCCGTGGAAATAAGCGAAATCGACGTTTTCAAACAAACGAGGAACAAAAACCGAGCAATGAAGCAGATCGTTTACAAATTGAACATTCACCTAAATTAGATCTCAAGATCGGAAGAGAGTTTACGTGCTTCTCGATCACATGCAACAAAATCACGCTGAAGAAGCGCCAAGCTCAACACGCAGTACGCACGGTAAATCAAAAAATATTGTGTAACTCTCTTTAAAAACATTTTTGCTTATGCTCTTGTTATTTCAATATGCGCTCTGACACATATGCTAATCGAAATTTCAGTTGGATAACATTAAAAAAAAAAAAAAAAACTTTTTATAATAGAAACATCAATTTGAATGGGTTTGTATGGAAGCTATGCGATCCAGTAATCTTGGGGTCCCGAAATTTACATGTTTGGCGGACATAGATCAGGCACTTAAAGTGTCAGTTCGATAACTGAATTACAAAAAAAAAATTTCTACCAAAACTTTGAACATGGTCTAATTTGCACAAATCCACGTGAACTCTTCTCTTAGTCCTGATAAAGAATAAATCTATATACTCTTTTATCTGTTACAAAATTCTTCTGTTTATACCATTCACTGCGAAAAAATCATAAATATTAAAAGCATTTAATACTGAGAATGTCCTTGATGATGATATCTAGGCCACATAAGCAAAAAAAAAAAAACAAAAAAAATAAGAACACAATTAATAGAACTTAAAATAAAACATCAATTAAAGAGGAAAACATATAATCAATGACACATCGACATAAACATGTAAATTATATATTATATTATATTTATATGAAATATACAGTAATATATTTCTATTTTTCATGGCCTAACAATTTTCCGAAAAAGTAAACAACGAATATTTTTATTTCAATAAATAAATAAAAGAAATTTAAGATTAAAAAAAAAAAAAGAAAAGATTTAAACTTCATCACACAATAGCATAATAATAAAAAAATTTGGAACAAACGAAAATAACATAACTGAACTAGAATGTTATATATGAGAATAAGAAAAAAAAAAAATAAGAAAAATTATTTTATTTTATTTATTATTACAGTTATTTAAATTTGTAAAAGTCGTCCACTTGTAGATTACTTTCTGAAAAATACTGAGTGAGTTACAATTAGTGATAAAAAAAAAATAGAAATTTTTCTTTTAAAAATATAATATCATAACTAAATATTCAATATTTGAGAACAAGAAAATAAAATAACCAAACAAATGCCGATGCCGATGCCGATGCCGATGCCGACGACATCTTTGCCAAATGAGTAAAAAAAGAAAACCATTAATAGAACTTTAAATAAAACATCAATCCAGAAGCAAAGCCACTTAATATTGACTGCGCTTTAAATTAAAATCACATTTAAATTATATATTATATTATATTTATATGAAATATACTGTAATATATTTTTATTTTTCATGGCCTAACCATTTTCAGGAAAAGTAAACAAACGAATATTTTTATTTCAATAAATAAATAAAAAAACTTAAGATTAAAAAAAAAAAAATAATTTAAACTTCATCACACAGCAATAACAAAAAAATTTAGAGCAAAACTAAATGGAAAAACTATCATAACTGAGAATAAGAAAAAATATATATAAAAATGCATAAAAGAAATAATTTAAACTTCATCACACAGCAATAACAAAAAAATATGGAGCAAAACTAAAAAAAAAAACGACTGTGTTATCATAACTGAGAATAAGAAAAAATATATATAAGAACGCAACCAATCCATACAGAAAAAATCCTTTGGCAAATGGGGAAAATAAATAATATTACTTTCTAGTTTGGTTCCAAACTAACATTTAAAAAAGAAATAAATTTAATTAAACAGAAAGATACATTATTTATCAGGACATCCGTCTTAAATTATAATTATTAATTATAAGAATGTCATATAAAAAAAAAAAACAAATTAAAAAGTTGGTCAGGTAATTTATTTGATAAAGAACAAAATTTCATTGAGAACGAAACAATTTAAAGAGAAATTTATATAATAAAATTCAACTCATCATTAAACTAAACTTAGAAACTTGATGAAACTTGGTTTGCATAGGGAAAGGAATTGTGAACTTTGTGATTTAAACGCAATACAAATCACAAGGCAGCAGAAGGGGAATAATTTTAAGTAAATAAATAAAAGCATCTATTTTCGCACAAATTCCATTTTGGTTTTTTTTGTTTGATCTAATTTTTAATGTGTTTAATTTCACTTTGATAAAATCCCGCTGATTTTATGATTTTTGTTCTTTTTTTTTTTTTTTTTTTGTGTAATACAACACATATTTTAAATATACAATATTTTTTTATGAAGAATTCTAAATTTTCTATATGAATATTTTATATATTTTTATTATTTAATTTTTATAATATTTTTTACACACACGCACATGCACAGCCGGTTTAGAGTCACGTCAATATACAACTGACTGATGAAACAAACAAGTGCTTTGAGTTGAGTTGGGGTGAGCTTGCATACTTTGAACACGCGGCGTATGCGCAACATTTTCGCATCGTTGTGTAGTACAAATGTTCGCTATTCGCTACCGCTTTCGTTTATTTGTTTATTTTTTATTAATTTTTTTTCTTTTTATTATTGTTTGTTTTCTCACTTTGTTGTTGTTGCTATTGCTTTTGCTTTTGTATCTGTTTAGGAAAATATTTCAAAATATTGTAAATAAATACAGAAAATATCATTGAGAGAATTGCTAGCAATTGAGATCTTGACGTCGATTGAGTTGTTGGCAAATCATATCAAAACATTACAGACAACAGACAGACAGACAGACAAACAATGAAACACAGCCAAAGCAGTCAATCACTGGCCTAAAGAGATGTCAGTCAGAGCTTATCCATGAAAAGTATTCTATTTTTTACAAATATTTTTCCAATTTCAATTAATTGTTACTGGACGGTTTTTTAAATATGTTAAAATTATTGAACTTTGACCATAAAGAAATAGTATCTTAATGAGGAAACTATACTAACTAAGTACAATATAAACATATACTCACTAAATAGCATTGACATTGCTATTGGATATTATATTAATAATGATGACGTATCTCCATTGCCACACATATGTCTATAATATAAAATTTAACCAATTTCTTTAAAAAAAAAAGCTGGGCATGGCAAAAAAAAAGAGAAACACTGCGAATAAGAAAGTCGACACAATTTGTATAAAAATTAGAGAAGAAAATAAGTACAAAATTTCACAGATCTATCGTTAACTATTCACATGGGAAAACGTTGACTTGGCCTATTCGATTTTCACCTTGATGATTAGTATATACTTAGTATAGTTTGTGGATTCACCGATGATCGGGTTATTTCAAGTTGTCAAAATATCAAAGAATGGTATTTTTTTGTTTAGTAAACATTTAAATAAATATATAGATTATCATAGCACGAAAAATGTATATAGCGCTACTCTACTCTCAGCACGTTAAAAACAAAAAGAGATTTTTTTTTTAAAACTGTAATAATATTTAAAGCGAGATTCAATCTTTTTACAATTGAAAATGGAAATTTACTTGTAAATATTATATATAAAACACTAGCTGTGCCCGCGAATTCGTTCTTTTGCTATTCGAAATATGTTTGTAATACTTAAATAACAAATCGACAAACCAAAATTGATCAATAGCCTCAAAAACGAAACACAAACATCGAAACACCCTCTCTCTTTCTGTTCCCACTTTAAATGGACATAAAGTACAGATACGAAGAGCGCAAAAAGTGCGTTCTGAGTACGCACTCAATACAACAATACAACAACAGCATTAAAAAAAAAAAAAAAAAATAATATATTAAAAGTTAAAAACTGAAAAAAATAAGTATGCAACTCTTTTCTTTGGCATTCATTTATTATTAAAAAATATATCTATATATATAAAAGAAAGTCGTGTTAGTTACAGTATTTATAACTCAAGAATGGCTGAACCGATTTGGCTGAAAATTGGTGGGGAGGTAGCTTAGAACCAAGAGACGGACATAGGATAGGATAGGTTTTTTTTGCGTCCGTCCGTCTGTCCGTCCTCGGGTCATGTCCTAAAAACCGCAATAGCTAGAGGGTTGAAATTTTCAGAGAATGTGTAGTTCTATCCGGGCATCAGCAACAAATACTAAAACTAAAATATTTTCGAAAACTTAAAGGGGTCCCAATACAAGAAACATTTTGGTTTGTATGGCAGCTATACGATCCACGATCTTGAAATTTGGATGGTTGGTGGCTATACATAAGAAACTTATATTGTCGAAATTTCAGTTTGATCGGACCATACAAACCCATTAATATTCAGGTTCTTATTAGAAAAACTTTTCTGTTTTTTGTTCTATCGACCTGAAATTTGGACACTATAAGTTTTTAACATAGGTGCGGTAAATTTGTTGGAATCAGTCAAATCGGACCACTAGGAAGAGTACCTCCCATACAAACCCCTCCGTGTACGAGTCTCACTTGCACTTGGCCCATTTCTTTTTCTTTTTTAATAACTGGGCACGCACAGGGGACGTAGCAACGCACGCCGGGTAAGGCTAGTATATATATATATTAAAATCGGTTTAGTATAGTGTGCGCTAAATAAAGAAATGTTAAAAATTTGGTAAAAAAAAAGTGCATATATCTCGACAACAGCGCAACCTATCGAGTCCAATTGTAGCATAAACCATATCGAGTCCAATTGTAGCATAAACCATATTGGTCAGACGTTTAGAACATTAAGAGCCACAAAATTTCGTACACTCGAATTTTATATATAAAGAAGATTTATGATCAAGTCATAACAAATTTTGGAAAATAAAATACTCTTTTCTTCTCACCTTATAAAACACGAAGAGTTTAAGAAAGGAATGACGGACGATGGAAACATATAAAATTTAACGCAGGAATTATCTTAAAACTCCTTATAATCTTATCTTTTTGCTATTGGATATTGATTATTAGTTGTTTTTTAAAACCTCTAGGGCGGAGTCGGGTAAAATTAAGAATTGGTTATTTTGGAACTAGAAAGTGGCACTAGGGTTTTCTCAGAACATGTTGAAGTTAGTTTCTTTGTATATAAAACTCAAAGAAATATCTAGCTTTTAATTACATGGGACAGTTTCAATCTTGTCTGTTCTAATACACATATACATAAATTGTGTTTTCCTATTTGATTTCCTGTATTCGAAATATCTTTATATTAATGTAATATTTATTTTAGCTATACTGTATAAAATCTTTGGCATAGCCGAAGAAGTAAGTTTCCAAATTTTTTGTTATAATTTTTAAGATTTAATAAAATCATTTAAAATTAAATGCTAACAGCTGCTTACAGACCCTCATTGCCATCACATATGGACATGTTTATACTCGTACGTGTGTTCCTTTAATACTGTACAATAAATACATAAACTTGTTGCACGTAACCATTCACTTTTGTATATCCATTTTCAATCGATGATATCGGATGATTCAATATCAATCATATGTTTAGTGACTATATACGATTCGTGGGTGATTTAGACGAACGTAGAAATTAATATGATATGTGATGATGTTGATTACAGCAACCTATTACTGATGCCTTATCATATCGATAAAAAATTAATTGATAAATTTATTATTTGTATATTGTAATTATAATATTTATTATTCTTTTATCCTTTCTATTTTTTCATTTATCATAGATAATTTTTTCAATTTATAAAAATATTTTTATATGAAAGTTGGTGATTATGTTAATTGAAATTTGAATGAATTGGCGATGACAGTCCAACAAAAAAAGAGTTTTTTTTTTTCCGACGTGATATTTTGATCAAAGTCAAAAATAAAATTTTGACATCAAACAACAAACGAACGAACAAACGAAACGACGAGGAGACCGACAAAGCCGAGTTAACTAATTTCTTCTAATGTTTGTTGATGTTTTTGTTGTTCTTTATATATATTTATATATATTTTTTTTCTTTATTTCAAGCGCTTTTTGCTGGCAAACATCAGGATGTCTCGCGAACGACTGACTGACTAAGCGAACCTGAAGTTGACCGAAAGTAAGCATTTTGCTAATTTGTCAGTTGAATTTATGTTTCCATTATTTTATTTTTTCTTTTTTGTTGTATGCCGTGTGCTCCACACTTTTTGTATCTGTGTGACTGTATGAGTGTGCTTGTGTGTGCGTATGTGTGTGTATACGTGTTTGGCATTGGCATTTAAAGGCGTCCACAAACACAAACAGACAGTTTTATGGCGTATCTACGAGTAGGTTTAACTTTAACTAAATAGATATATTTTGTCTCTAATATGCGTGTTTCATGTTCATATTACTTCCTTTTACTATTGTACATAATAAACCGTTGTATCTGTGTCTGTCTGTGTGTTTGAGTGTGCTGAAGTTGCAATAATGACGCCAAATGGTACCTTTATACTTGTATGTCTTATTTCATTAAACTTTTGTGTTGAGTATTGTCTTATTACTAGACTGTACCACCAATTAGAGTCGTTTTCAATATTGCTTTGCTTTCAGTATTATCCAAATTAGCCTGCAAACAAACTATGATCTATTATTCCCTAGTGTATATTTACATTTGCATATGCCGACAAAAAATATCTTTAATTACATAAAATACAAATATGAAAACACATATGCTTTGTTTATTTCCTTATGAAATAAATTATTAAAATATTTATGTCCATTATAACCAACTGACGGACTGCATAACCTTCACGTATTTCGATTACAATTTTTATACTCAGAAGGGTTTATTCAATTAATGCAAATTGAGATAAATATTACTAATAAAAAAGTTATACTATACCTAATGCATGACATTATGTGTCTCTGCTTCCAAGCATCATGATTGAAGTCATGCAGGTTTCGTTTGAAACACAGGAAAATGCAGGTCTTCTGAAATTTCTTACTGGCAAGTCCTTTACTTTGGAGGTCGAGACTTCCGACACAATCCAGAATGTTAAAACTAAGATCCAAAACAAAGAGGGTATCCCACCAAACCAACAGCGTCTAATCTTCAGCGGCAAACGATTGAAGGATAGTCGCAGACTCTCCGACTACAACATTCACCGTCACCATTTGCCGCAGAAGAAGTGCGGTCA
This sequence comes from Amiota minor, assembly GCA_037043295.1. Taxonomy (NCBI): domain Eukaryota; kingdom Metazoa; phylum Arthropoda; class Insecta; order Diptera; family Drosophilidae; genus Amiota; species Amiota minor. The sequence goes on along the minus strand of JBAMAW010001470.1, from coordinate 619,385 downwards.
CACTAACAACTTCCGTCCCAAGAAGAAGTTGAATTAGACAAACAAACTTATTATTTGTATATCCCGCAAAGACCCAATGGACAAATTTTAGGCATTGAATAATGTTTGAACAAAAATTGTCTCATTTCTGAATCAATATAGAAATTTGTGATGAAGCTTCCGCACACACAAGTGATTATAAATGTTTTTTTATGAATCTTCTACTGTTAGAAGAAAATGTTACGCCGTCTTTTGTGACCTTAAACTTCATATCATGAACCAAATCATATAAACCTTTTATCATATTTCATATATTTTTTAATGTATTGTAGATTTCTAAGCTTATCGTATGATGAGACTGCTCAACAGTCTCCCAGAAACCATACTTACATGTTTTGTATATTTTCATGATGCCATAAAAGTATGAATGCATGAATGCATTCTTTACAGTCTTTTTTTTTTTTTTTTAAGAAGAAAATATGGTAGTCCCTTGTAATTATTGCAATCCAGGGTTATCATATTTTATATTACATTTATTTTTGGAAAAACGTGTAACTTTTCTTTTTAAATATTCTTATTATTTTCTTCAATTTGTTGATACTTTTTTCTAGTTTTTGATATATATTCTTTTATATCTTAATTTATTTTTGGCACTTTTGGATTTTTAGATTGTATTAAGATTCAAGATTCTTTAATAATAGATTCATTTAGTGTTTCTACATGAAATTCAATGGCGATTCAATGCCACGTTTGCTTTCAAGTTGTCTAACATTGATATTTTCTGCCTAGTTTTAGTATTATAGATTTTTAATGGAAAGTGACACTAAAAACACAATAAAATTTTGTTTTACATCTTTTTGTTAATTTGAAAGTTTTTTAAAGCCAAATATTATTTTTTTTTTAATATATATAAATGTATTTTAAAACTTTGTTTTTCAGGAAACTGATTTGTATTTTAATTTAAAAGTGTTTTTTGTTTCTCTAATTTTAGAGAAAAATATTATTGTATTTATGTTTAAGAATTGCATTTATTTTTTCCAGGCAACGAAGGCCAATGAAACAATGAAAATTTCATCAATTTCATTTCCGATTTAAGTATAACTTTTGCTCTATCATTGTGTTTGATAACGAACGATAAAAGAGCAACATTAATCTTAATTATCATTGTTCGTGTCGAAGAACTGTGTTTTGGTTTTTTTTTTTTTTTTAATATTTTTTGACGAATTTTTGCTTATATATACATATATATGTAATAGATGTATCCAATATACAATACAAAACCATAGCTAACTATCTATTAGCAAAAGTATAAAAGAACAATAAGCACAAAAACCAAAAAAAGAAGTAAAATAACAGAATAAAATGGCCAACGCTCCCTCTTTTTGTTGAACTACCTTAAGTTTTTAAAGGTTCTTAATCTATGAGAGTGAAATATGGTTTATGTTTGACTTTATTACCCAATTTTTTGAAGTCTTAATGTGACACTAACCTCAGGTCACAAATAGAAAACTAGAAATAGACAAACAATAATAAGAATTGAACAAAAATAAACTCATGAACATTTGAAGGCTGTCAATAAGTTCAAAGACGGAACATGCAATGTCTTAATAAAGACACAACTTAATAGTAGATATTACATTACTAAATTGTTTCCTTTTGACTATAAAATATAAATATACTTAGATACAAAGAAATAAATAGCACAAAATATTTAATATCGATTCACTGACTCTTACATACCTTTTTCAATCCACCTGATGATTTTGTTCATATAGAGTTGCTCAATTTTTACTACAGTTTATATGGTAGTTTTATCCATTAATCGGTCCAATTGTCAGTTCAAAGCTATAAAATAAGAAATGTGAAAGCTAAATCTTCCAGTAATTGGAGAAATTTTGGTATCGGCACATCGTGTTTGTAAGAAATGGTACGTTGATAAGACGGTTTTTACACGCTGAGTCACTTGTTTGTCGACGAGGGGTGCGCGGTGGTAAACTAAATCACATGCGTATACCTTGAAGTATGAACTTTACATTAAACTATATGTGTCCATAATTCAGTTCAATAGTACAAAAAACAAAAAAGTGTTTCTAATAATAGCCTGAGTTTTAATGGGGAGTTTGTATGGGAGTTATTCCTTAAAGGTCGGATATGATTGATTCCGACAAATGTGCAGCGTCTAGTGAAAAAAAATCATTATGCAAATTCATCTCCAGCTCAAAAACTGAGGGACTAGATTGCATACATACAGGCGCACTCGTACTAATATATATACATATATACCTATGGGGTCTCCTATATTTCAAGCAGAACTGTGGGACTTAGAGCAAATATTTCGAATATGGTCGTGTTGTCGCACAATTTCGTCACAAATTTTACCAACAACAATATTTAATGGAAACATTTTGCAACAATATAAAATTTGTTGTTGTAATACGTGCCCCGTTTCGCCATGACCGAGACCAAAACTGATTTTTAAAAAATTAAGGTATACTTATTGTACAATATAGTGCAGTCTACTAATAACAACTACTTGCTTTATGTGGAGTAGTAGCAAAGTTTTGTAACTCAGAATATTTTAATATTTATGTTCCACAAAGTTTTTAAAATGGTACAAGTCATTAAAACATAAATCAGTTCAATATAAGAACTAAATTTGTCAGCTGATTTGTTCTATTTATATTCGCCATTGCATTACACATAACCCCACTTCAATATTTAATAATAAAAAACTATCAAAGCAAACTTTTTGTAATTTAAAAAATTTGAACCGAACATTTTACCTTCATTTTAACTCATAAAATGGTGTAATGAATTTTGGCTATAACTTTGGATCGGCTGATTCAATCAATATGCAATTAGTGTCAGCAGATTGCTAAAGATTTCCTCTTTCCAAAATGATCACCTAAAGACTTAGCTAAGCCCCTATTCACGGCCAATGTGTGTGTATATTACGCGAACCGTCCAGTTTCAATCACGGTGATATAGAAAGAAGTAGGTGTCGGAGGACTAGAGCATTAATTGTAAGTAGTGTGCGAAATCTCAGGAGAGAGAGTATGTGATATAATACATAATACTCGAAATCGCACAATAAACCCGATATATACTCAACAGTACAACACTGCCAGGGTCAACGACAATCTTGAGACCATGAAGAGATAATCGCGTCTCTTTTTGAGACTTAATTGGAAGATTTAAGAATTTCAAATGGGGTGATACAAAACTTACATAAACAACGAAGTTCATTTACAAAAAATAATTTTAGTTCTCCAGGTATACGATTTTATTCTAAGCAACCTCAAAATACATACTCACCACTCTACTAATGTACTTTAAATTAAAATTTCGACCATTTATTAAAAAGAAATTATGAATGTCCCATTAAAAAAAATCAATCAATCTGAAGCGAAAGAACAAATCAATTTTGTTCCATTTTTATTATTGTAATATTTATATTTTTGGTTTATGAAAAAGATAAAAAAAGTCGTATATATTCCATTATGCAATGCCGATATTTTTATTTATAATATACTGGGTATGTAATCATTTCAAAGGATATTTTTGTTACAAATATTTTACAAATTTCGTTTCAGGGTTCTTTTGATTTTAACCTAAATGATGTTGAGTATTTAAACCAATCGAATGTAATCTCATTTTTAAATTGTTCAATTGTGCGTACTAATAAACGACATCATGGTCACTTATTTATGTAAAACTACGTTTTGATGACGTCTTAGTCAATGTGACTGACATCAATGTTTGTGATTTTTTCGAGCACAAAGGTTTTAATTTATTAAAAATCACACGCAATGAATAAAGTAATTTTTGTAACTTGCCAAATCGTTGCCCTCTTACAAAGCTAACCAGTTCAATTATTAATGATGATCTGTTTAATTGATACACAAACGTCAGCACCATTACCCATTTATAAGGGTATCGAAATCCATGTCAAAAATCTCACCATAGATGTAAATACTTTTTCATCTTATATGCCACATCCAACTCTGGAAAGTAAAGATGCCTGCCTGCCTTTGATTTGCGCGAACATGGCGCCTCCACAGCTAAGACACAAATGTCCATCTTTGGCAATTATTAAAAAAAAAAAGACATTTTTTATATATTTCTTTAAGAGTTTGAGTTTTGTTTTTTTTTTTTTTTTTATTTCCTTTATTGAAGTGACATTGAGTTTAAGTCAACGACGCTAACTTATTTGCCGAGGAGAACACATCATGTTTGTATTAAATTACAGTATTTTTTTTTTTTTTTCTTTATTTTGTTTGTATGGATTTCTGGCATTTCACCTTTTGCTTTTGCATTTTCTTTTCGCTTACGTTTTGTAGTTTTTCATATGATTAGCTATTTCATTTTATACTTATGAAATCAAATGTAATTTTCATTCTAGTCCGAGAAATAAATAAAAAATTAAATGTTGAAATGACGAAAAAAAAAATAAAATATTTTTGTGACTTAATAAAAATGATAAATAAAATTTTAAAAAATAGTAGTTAAAACAAAGAATCAAATATGTAAAAGTTTTTCTTGCTTACTAATCTGCTTAATGGTCCGACCTCTTCTTGATTTCACTTGACTCGTTTGGTTACTTGCTCTGCTAGCTTTCTTGCTTATTAACTTCAAATTATGTTGCTGATTTTGGTCTTGGCTTGTGATTTAATATAATTTAATTTGATACTAGACAATATAACACTCACACACCTATGATATCTTGACTTTCTTGCTTATACTTGATTTTTGCCACTCAATTCATTTTGGGCATTCCTGTTGAATACATTTGTAATATCAACTAGTTAACGTGGCCGCGACTACTCTTACAAACCTGCTAAAATGACTGAGGGATCTTCAACACATTCTTTAATCTTACGCAAGAACATGACAGCCTCACGGCCATCAATTAATCGATGATCATAGGTAAGGGCAACATACATCATGGGACGCACAACAACCTGCAAAAATAAACATTAAATTTATATTAAATGTTTATATGATAATAGTGCAAATATAAATACTTTACCTGACCCTTAATAGCTACGGGACGTTCAAATGTACCGTGCATGCCAAGTATAGCACTTTGTGGTGGATTAATAATAGGTGTACCCATCAAGGAACCAAAGACGCCACCATTGCTAATCGTAAAGGTGCCACCATCCATGTCCTCAATTGTAATCGCATCACGTCTTGCCTTATCGGCTAATGCGGCTAGTGCAATTTCAATATCAGCGAAATTCTTGCTCTCCACATTACGGAGCACAGGCACTACAAGACCACGAGGTGTAGCCACAGCCACTGAGATGTCACAATAATCGCGATAGACAATTTCCTACAATAATCAAATATTATTGTATTTACAATATACAAATATAATAAGATTATGCAATATGATGGAAGAATTACTCTTGATAAAGAAAAAGATTTTAAGTAATGAAGGACACAATACAATTATCATTTTTCATGGTTTACTAGCCATCAAGACTCTCATCTGTTTTAGCTAAAATACAGAATACCTTGATTTAATTCCATGGTTACTAACCATCTCAATTCGGATTGAGATATGTATGTATTTGTATTACCATGTTGATCAAGTCATATACAAAAAATTCCATGTTTCAGGAAATAATTTAAGTCCAATTTAATATTAAAATGATTTTAGCGACAATTGGACCATTTACTTTATTTATAAGAAAACAAAACGTTATCTCGTTGGCAAATTATACAATAAAGGAGGAATCCACAAAATCTTATCAGAATTCTTATCTGTTATGCATGTTTACACTCTTTTGCCGCACTCTTCTTCATTCATTTTCGAAAACAACAAATTGGCAAATGTCCAAGAAAAGTGTTTTTGTACTAAAAATTTTTAATTGTTTGTTTCGCCATTTCCATCTAAATGTTTCAAAATTTTGTATATTTCTTATGACACTTTTTATATACATATTTCTTATGACACACCCAGTTGTTGTGAATTGAGCAGATTGCTCAAAGATAAGCATTAGAAATTATAATAAAGACAGAGAAAGGCACAATTGATGTCTCTAAACTATGATGAAATTATAGAGCTCATTTGGCGAACTGATAATATAAAAATCTAATGATTTTCTTCCACTTTATGTTTGTAAAAATACTCACCTTGCCATCGATAACAGCATTGACCACTGGTTGATCTTGTAGTGCATAAGCACAAGCCTTAGAGAATATAGACATAAAACCAAGTTTAATTCCATACTTCTTAATGAATGCATCGAGATGCTGTTTGCGGAAAGCCATGATATTGCTTTATGAAGAGAATGAGTCGAAGATTAATATAGATGAAAGAACTAATGGTATATACAATACGATTTACCTCATATCAATTTCATTGAATGTCGTCAACATAGCGTTCGTGTTTTGTGCATCCTTCAAACGTTCGGCAATCTTAAGTCGCATGCGATTCATTTTAACACGTTGCTCGCTACGTGTACCTGTTATTTGGCGTGTGGGATCCGCTGGTGGCACTTTCACTTGGGCACCGGCTGCTGGTCCGGCAGCCGGTCGAGGGGCAGCTGGAGCTGGTGCTTTCAATGGCGCAGGTGGTGGTGGTGGTGGACGTGGTGCAGCCGCTGGTGCTGCAGCGGGACGTGGTGCAGCAACTGGTGGCGGTGGTGGTGGTGGAGGTGCTGCAGCAGCAGGTGTTGGCGCTGGTGCAGCAGCAGCGGCTGCCTTTGGCGCACCACCAGGACCGGCTTTCATTTTAAATAATTCCTGACCAGGTTTAACCGTATCGCCATCGGCAACTAGAATTTCAGTAATTGTGCCAGTGATTGGAGCTGGTACTGGAACAGTTGTTTTATCCGTTTCGACTTCCATCACTGTATCGTCAGCATTAAAGGAATCACCCACTTTGCACGAGATTCTATAAATGAAAACAATAAATTATAATTCTTTGATCAAAGAAAGTGTGAAACAAGTGAATGTCTAACTTCACTGTTTATTTCAACAAAAACCAGTTAAGTGATCTCTGCATGCCAATGACCCTCGGAGGCAATTAGCCTTAAACAAAACAGTTTGTACTTTCACATTGTTGTCGGTACTTACTTAACATCACCTTCAGTTATGGATTCGGCGAATGGTGGCACTTTTCCAACTGCATCCTGCCACATGCTGGTGGTTGTGTGAAACGCCTGCCAGCTACCGGCTCCATTTAATGCTCTACAAACAAGGGAGAAAAGTAAGTTGTTTTCTGAATCCATTAAACATTTACCCAAATAGTTTTTCCTCTTATTTACCTTGAGGTGAACTTGTTGCTACTCTCACTATTCGATAGCAATTCATGATGGTGTTGTGCTGCAATTGTAGTAGCACAACGCGAATACTGGCGAGCGGCAACACTAAGTTTTACCTAAAATATAAAACATAATTTATTTACAACGTTAGAAAGTCCAAGTCACAAGCGAACTAAAATCAATGATTGCACAACTTGCGCAATGTCGACGGCAACGGCAATGATACAAATATTAAGCAAGCAACCGCCGCAGGGCAAACAACCACACACACACGCACACAACCAGCACAGCAACAACATCACGTGAGTCATAGCATAGACAGCAGTAGATTGTGAGGGGGTGTGTCTGCCATTTCTTGCGCGTTGCTGGAGTTGCTTCGTTGCTGTTTTTTGAATGCAAAAATAACTCGAGCATTTTTCACTGAATTTTCCAAACTATGCACACGCACACACACACTGCTGCTGCTGCACACGAACACTAATACAGGTGGACACAGACTCGCTCACTCACTCGCGTTTATTATGTAATAAGGTCGATTTTCATTAAATTCAAAAGAAAATTTCTTGATACTCTCGCATGACTTGGTATTTGTATTATGTTATGTTCAATACATAACCGATCCAGATTATTGTGAAGTAAGTCAACATAGGCAGCATGGTTATTGAATAAACTTACTTCTTGACTCCGCGCAACTTGTATTCCCAATTTTTGCACATTTTGCGGTAACCGCCGCGTCAACATTATCATTATACCCGTCATTTTTTACCGCCGCTTTGATCTAATATATCGTAGTTGTCGTTTGTTTTTTTATTTTTAATTTCTAATTCAGATTTCTGTCGTCGTCGTTTACACAAAACTCCAGGGTTTGTTTTATAATTACAAAATATATATGAGTTTCGGCGACTTGGGCCACTATGTCGCCCCTAAATCTCAAAAGTATGCGCGAGAGTAAAGCGAACTTTGTAGTTATGAAAGTTATTTTGACCAAGAAAGCTTATGTCACAGCTGCTATTTAGTAAAAGTAACTACAAATCAGCTGTTTGCAGTTTTCGCAACCATGTGGCAACACTTTGTAAAACATCCGGCAATATTTGGTCATGCCACAAACTGTGTGCTGAAGAGCAGCTGCTGGTCAAAGTACATAAACGTCGTTTTGTTCGTTACCAACTTTTCAGGTGTTGAACGCTTTGAAGCACAAAAGTTTAAATGTATTGAATCATATAAAGTTGAGCAACTTTCCACTTTAACGGAATACAGTATTGGTAAATGGGGGAAAAAAAAAACTGGTTTGTGAACCGAAAACCAAAGTTTTTGTCAGCCAAAACAAATGTTTATGGTTTAGTGAATGACAAATATGTGACTGGCAAACAATGTCTTGATGTTTTAGTGACCAGGTGTTTGATGTTTATTTATATTCATTTATTTTAAATTCTTTGCATGCGGAAGTAAAATATATAAGAAATTAATTACTTTAATATTCCTTATTTGTGTTTTTATTTCATGTCAGCCATTAGTCATCGTATTTAATGAATAAATATGAACTTAATATGCAACGAAAAATTATTTTGGAATAAATTTATTTATTTATTTATTAAAATTAAAAATAACACTCTTTGTTATTGAAATAATATTACCATAAGATCCTTATAAATGACTGACTATCGTTAAAACAGAAAAATACAATAAATCAAGCTTAAATTTACAAACAAATTTAGCTTGAATCTTCACTGCTACACACACCAACGTTTTGGTTCTTAAAGCAAATATTAATAATAATAATTTAAAGAAAATTAACAACTGCTATCACTGAAATGTTGTAGTATTGTTTGTTTATTGTTGTTTTTATGGCTTACTTTATACCTTGGTGTTGTTGTCTTTCCACTTTTTACTTAATTGTGTATGTGATTAAATTATATATAAATTTATTCTATCAATGTTGGTTACCACGATAAACTTCACTTGATTTCGCTCGTGTGGGTCTTACACGTGTTACAGTGGACCATGATTCGAATCAACGGGGAGCAGCTATAATGGCGTGGATAGAAATGTAAAGTCTCATTTATACTCTTTTCCCACAGCAGTCAAAATGTTTATTTTTGACCGAAATGCATTTTGATGGTCACACAGCCGTTTTGCCATTATTAGCAGTTGTTTTGGTTTTACACACAAATCAAAAGTTGCATAAAGATGAAATGAATAAAATTTGTGGAAAATACATTATTTAGAACAATTTGCAGTTAATGCAAATAGTTCTTACGTGCCTTCTTCATTCCAGCTACTTATTGGTTTTTATTAAAATCTTAACATCAATGTAACAACTTGAACAAAAATCAGCTAAAAACTAAACTGCACGTAGCAGCCCTGGTGAAGAAGTTGCCAGCACAATGTGCATTTTCGACATTCATTCTATAACAACAACTCCCTTATTCCTGTGGTTATTGTAAAATTAATGCGACATTTCGTATGCATTTGATTGAAATGCTACATCATGCCACTGTAAACAGGCTATAAGTTGGCAGCTCGAACTTACTGTTTTACGAATAGTAGTTGGCAGCTCGTAGTCCGAAACTCTCAAAGCTTGAAACTTTGCTGTTTTTTAGATTCTCTCGAAAGCCTAGGGTGAGCACTGGCTGCTATGGCCCTCGGCTCACTCATAAATTATATACAAGTATGTTTGCTTGTATTTTTCTTTATGGATATGGAGGATTTTGAAGAAGTTTAAACAGGCGTCAAGTTTCAAAGGCTTTATCGTGTAGTAAGATAGAAGTCGATCTGTTGACCGATCTAGGCTTTTTTTTTAAGTGTTAAGTCATAAAGGATGACACCAGCATCTGACCACCAGACAAGTTACCATAACCTTTTTTCGATTAATATTTGTCTGTGGTTAGTGTTTTGTTATTTCTTTTTCTTATCCAATCACTTTGCTGAACACTTACGATTGTCAATTTTTCATAACAATCGATTGAAAAATGGGTCGGATTTATGACAAGATACCAACGATAAGCAAACTTTTGTTACAAAGCTACAAATGTATTTTTCATTGAGTGCATGATTTGAACCGAGGAAGATGGTGTAAACACCAAAATTAAGTGACAAATTCTGATCACTTTAAGATGAGTCATTGAGGTTCAATTCGTCGTTATCATCTTTAGATTGTGGAGATAAAATTCACTGCGAAATTTGGCGAACCAATTTGCTATGCTTTTTTAAGTGTTAACCACCAGCTTCTAACCTAGAAACAGTTTCCGTAATCTTCTTTTGATGAATATAATGCTTTGGTTAGTGTGTTTTTATCTCTTTCTTATCCAATCAGTGCGCTGAACACTTATAATTGTCCTACTGAATACATTTATATCATTTATATTTATATCAAAAGTCATAATTCGATTCAAAAATGGATCGAATTTATGACAAGATACCAACGACAAACACTTTTGTTTCTACATATATATTTTTCTTTGAGCACATGTGGGACCCTCTTATTCAACTTTTTCACCATACCGTTTTTAACAAGGTCAGCTGGTACAAACACCAAACTTAAGTGACAAACTCTGATCCCTTTGAAATTGGTCATTGACTTTTAGTTAGTCGTATCAACTTTGGTTTGTGGAGATAAAATTCCTTGTGAACCAATTTGTTTGATCCATAATAACAATAAAGCCAAATACACTGTTGATGTTTCTTGCGTTTTACATAATTGATACTTTATAATAATAATAGAATTTCCGACAAATCAATTTTTTCCAAAACATTTTTTTATAAAAAGTTCTGAGCTTTTGTAATAGATTAGAGAAACTTTGTAAAGAAATAAAATTTGCTGGCTTCCAAAAAGAAAAAGAGGAATTAAAATTATTAAACTAAGCAAAAGTAATCAGCTGCAGCTGATTGGCAACTGAACATTTTATTAAACGTCCCAATAATATTGTATCTCGATGGTTAACTGTTTGTTACTGAATTGTCAAAACTGTCATTTTATCGATAACTGAAATGAATTTGGTGTTAAAATGCAATATACAATGAATTTTAATGTATGCAAAATGCAATGAGAAATCATATATAAATAATTTAATATTAATTGTTTGGTTTTCCCAAAAAACCACAAACTCGCTTACAATAAAAAAAATACATACATATCTCACTGTTTCATTTTATTCATATATGTATAAGAGTATGAGCTTATAAAAAAATTGGCTACTGATTTGGTTAAAATGAACAAAAATACACAAAAAAAAAAAAACAACAAAAAAGCGAAAGTAATTTTTTAAAAAAGCTCTTCCTTCCTCCTTCACCCTTTCATTGCTTCATTTCATTTCATTGCTTTCAATTGAAATTGTACTGAGTTAAACTTAAGTGATAAGATATGTATATTCGACATATGTACATGTATGTAGTAAGTAAATGTACTCGTACATATGTATGTATGTAATTGTGCTCTCCTCGCCTGATTCTGACTCGGGCTTGTTAATGAAATTCTTTTGCGTTTGCGATAAAATTAAAAGTATAAATGGGACATAAATACATTTACTTTAATATAGTTGTAATTGAAGGTTTGAAGTGTTAATGACGTTCTCTTGTTGTAGTTAAAAAAAAAACAAAAACAAAAAAAAGTGTAAACTCTGTGCGATTTTTTAGCTTTGTAAACTTTGTTTTTCTGTCCTGATTGCATCATGTACTGCTATACATTTGTTATTTTTGTTTTACTTCTACAATTACTGATGTCATTTAAAGTGGTGCTCACACTTGGTAAACAACAATATTTTATCTATTTTAACTTACCAAGACTTGAAACGTTTTAAAAATTTATTTTTTATTTGCTATTGCCAACAACTGTAGAAGAGTGTTCCGAATTGATACCACAACCAACTAATGGTAGAATCGAGTATCGTATATCTAAGGAAAATAAGACCATTGCCATTTTAAGCTGCCATGATGGTTATAGAATCGTTGGTAATGATTACATAGAATGTGATAGAAGGAAATGGAGTAATCAAATTGGCTCATGTGTTGGTAAGTAAATAGGAAAAAAAAACTTAACATGTGGCATGACGTCATCTTCATGAGATTCAATGTTGAAATACATATTTAGAAATGATAATGAAATTTCTATCATTGAAATTAAGATCTACTCTTATTTAAAACAGAAACAACCAACAGCAACCTTAAAATCGATGATTTAAGTACCACAAAAAAGGAAAACTTATCAAAGGATGTAATTTTAAGAGCTTTAGATAATAGTTCTGGTTCATTTGATTCAGATGATGATGCAGAAGTCGATGAAGATTACTCAAATTACAGTGATATATCAAGTGACAATAATATTGTAAGCAATAACACAGTTAATACAACAATTAGTACCCCCGCCACAATTCTTAACAATGGCACAACTTTCACCACAATGACTCCTGATAACACAACTGGTATTAGTACCAATAATAATATAACCAATGGCAGTATTAATTCAACAATTACTACCCCCCCTACTACAATTGTTAACAATGGTACTACTTTCACCACAATGACTCCTGACACAACAACCGATAGTAGTACGACAATTGATAGCGAAAGTAGTACTGATTCGACAAGCAGTAGTAGTAGTAGTAGTAGTACAAACAGTCCTGGTACTACAATCGGTGGTAATACTACAAACAACACTGATACAATAAACAGCACAGTGATGCCTTTTCCAAATGCTGGGATCCGTAGTTATGTTTCCTGTTTTCCTACAATTTTGTTCTCTATATTATGTGTATATAGTTTTAGTTTAACATAAAGAAAATCCAATAATTTACCTAATTTAATGTATTAATTTTTATTTAAGAATATGTGTATAATTGTACAAGAATTTCTGTAATCTATGAATAATCATTTACAATATTATTTTCATATTAATTGGTTTCAAGCCACAACGAAAACAAACTTTAACAAACTCTGATTAAATTTTTATTATTGTATGTCAATAAAATATACAAGGAGGTCTAATAATGGTTCAAATTATACTTGGCAGGAGAATTCTATTTAGATAAATGAATGAATCAGTTCAAACTTCTGTTTCATAAATATCGATTTTATTAAATTGTATTGTATAATCAATCATAAACATGTACAATTTTTAATATCAAATTCGACTACGTCCCCGACCTCTACTGGCAGAAGCACCGCCATACGGTATAGGTACTATTGGCTTGGGTAACGTTGTAATACGAAGTGGTCCACGACCACGAAACTGAGGATCTGGTAAAGCTATAATATAGATAATTAAATTAAGTTGCATTTTAGTCCTCATTGATTGATGTGTTGAACTGTAAATAAAACTTACCATTTGTTAAAGCCAGAAAAACTAAAATAAAACCAATAAGTGCGTAAGTCCTCATTCTGTATAAGCAAATGCAACTATGAAGGTAAGTCTATATATTTCAATGCTTTTTATACCCCTAACATATGCATGGAATCAAATCATTAAATAACTTGTTTTATATACTTAGTTAAATCAAAACTTATTTCTAATTTCACATTTATTAATTCATTCGATTGATTACGCGCCTGAAACTTCCCAAACAATCATTAATTTGAATAACTGGAAAACTCTTATCTTCCATAAATAAATTATTAAATTATTTTTTTAATGAAGACGGGTGAATATGGCAATCACATCTGATAGTATCGATAGCATAATACTGCAACCGAAAGTATTACAACAATTAGACCTGATGCTAGCCGATAAATTTATTGAAATTCGTAATAATATAATAATAATTACTTTTACGAGTCTCGAGTTATGGACTCATACTAGAGACTCAAGCATATGAAGCTTTTTTTACAATGGTAATCGAATTTGATTTTCAATTCAATTCCATTTAAATAAATGTCAATGAACATTAAATTAAGATGAAACAACTGTTCACACGTGTAAATGACGATTTTATTGATATATAAAATTATAAACATGTTAATTTTTTATTCTACGTCCTTGATTTCTACGGATAGGAAGTGTAGAAAATTGTCTAGGATCGGGTAACGCTGTAATTATAATTTAACATAAGTTATTTTCTTCTTTTTAGTTTTTATTATATTTTAATTTACACTTACCATTTGTCAGAGACAACAAAACTAAAACAAAACCAAGTAGAGCGTAAATCTTCATTCTGAACAAACAACTGAAACTATGATGGTAATTCTATGAAACTCTACACTTTTTATACCCTCAACGTTCAATATGCAACCAAGCATTTTAAAACTGGTTTTAGATCAATTAAGAGAAAATTATAATTTCATATTAATTATTATTGATACCAAGTGGCCGCTGTAAACAATCTGGAAATTCCCAACCAGTTGAATAACAAGACAATTCTTATCTTATATAAATATTTTATAAAAACTGATTAGTACAGGTTAATGTTTCGGGAAATCGCAAACATGCTTTTCAATTTCATTTTATTGTCAATATCATCAATAAATTTACAATTTTATATTAGAAATGAAAATGCAAAATCTATTTGTCTGGCGGCTGTTGTGGCTCATTATGAATAAGGCCGCAACAATTTTAGTTATTATAAGCTCTTAAGGTGCTTATACATTGTTGAAATCAGATCTTTTTTATTTTGTTTATACTACATACCTACACATGGAGCGTGCGCGCACGTTTCGTTAAGTGAAAATGTAAATTCATGGAAAATACACGATTAAGAACAATTAGCAGTGTATGACAATTGCCCTTGCAATTCCCTTTGTCAGATATGCTACATATTTTATGAAAATTTTTATAAAATTTTTACTATGTTGGCGCGCATCAAAAATCACCGAAAAGCTTTACATCACTGGCCAAAAATCTGGTAGCCCTGGGCAACTATTTGGCTGCTTTGGTGATTAAAAAGATAATCAAGTTGAATGTTTTTTTACAAAAACAATATCTAATCACATCATTTTCCCTGTGGTTATTATAGAAAATAATCACCTTTTCCATCTGATCACTAAAGTAATCCAGTTTTTAATCACCATAAAAATACTATTAATTAAATATATCTGCCTGTATGTGATTTCTCAATGACATGATAAATCAACACATGATTGAAGATTCTGTGCAATGGGATCACTCAGCACGACGAGCACCTTTAACTGGAGGAATCAATTTAGCCACTGCCGTTATTTTACATAACTTATTCCTTGCCTCCATTGCTTTCTTCTCTTTGCAAAGTATGGCGAATTTGGTCCTAAACTTCTCCATATTCAAACCCCAATAACATGCATAAAACCCGATCGAATCACGTTTAGCTATAAACTACTTTGACTTAAAAGATTAAATTTAACGTGTAAATTATGTAATTCAGATGGGATCTCTCCCAAATGATTTTCAGATGTAACTTAGCCTAATATAATAACAAACAAAGGAAACGATTAGCTTTAATTAATTCATTTATTATTTAAAAATGATCACTGATCAGAAATTAACAAGTGTTCCTTTTGTTATATTATATTTGAATCCTAAACTTGCCATCTCCCCGTCCTCTATTTTTGCCTTTACCAGGAGGAAGTCCACCAGCACCACCAATCTGAGGAGGGCGTAATGCTGTAAATAGACAATCAAATTAACTTTCATCTCAGTCCTTATTACATTGCAAGTTGAACTCTAAGTACAATTTACCATTAGTCAAAGCCAGCAAAGCTAAAATAAATGCAATAAGCGCGTAAACCCTCATTCTGTATAAGAAAACAAATAACAAATCTATGATGTTAGTGTGTGAACTTCAACCGTTTTATACCCCTAAAAGTCAAATCATTTAAGAACTGGTTTCTGTTGAATCGAGAGATTATTCTAATTTCTTATTAATAATTCATTAGATCGAGTGAATGCTGCCAACTTTAAGTTAAGTCATTTTTTACTACAAGCGGTACTACCGAGTACTAATTGATAGAGTCTACTGTAATCGAAAATAGGACAACTATCAATCTTAATGCTATTTTTACAAAATTTAGAAGGAAATGATTATATACAAGATCTGATGACTATAGTGGATAAAGGTTAGTTTTCAATATCTATAGCTTTTCCGAGATGATCCAGGCTATGTATAGTCTATAGTTATCAAGCAATTGAATCGATCTTAGCTTCCTTACTTTAGTAGGCGTAGGCATGCATTGTAACCGAATATGATTTTTTAGATCGCTTGCCGCATCATACTAATTACATGACCCTTAAATGCATTTTATTTATTGAAATAAATAAAGATAATCATTAACTACAGAACAAACTAGTGTTCATTGTTATCAAATTTATTGATGTATAACATTATAAACATGTTAAATTTTTGTTATCAACCTCTATATTTACGTCCCGCACCTTTACGGGCAGAACCACCGCCATAGCCACCACCATATTTGGGTAACGCTGTAAATAGAAATTTAAATTAGAATTCCTTTACTGTTTATGTTTATTATATTGTATTTTAAGCACCACTTACCATTTGTTAAAGTCAACAAAACTAAAGCAAAAACAATAACAGCGTAAATTCTCATTCTGTGCAAAGCTACTGAAACTATGATATCAAGTGAATGAAACTTAAGTCTCTTTATACCCATAACATTGCCTAAGAATCAACATTTGCTATGAAACAAACAATTTAAAAACTGGTTTTAGTTCAATTGAGGGAAAATATGAATAATTAAAAAGATCGAGTGACCGCGGAAAACATTCTCAATGTGCAATCTTCCCAAACAGTTAAATAACTTGAAAACTCTTATCTTATTATACATAAATATTTTCTAAAGTGAGATGATTGTAGATAATGTGCCGAGAAATCCCAAACATGATTTTTCAATTCCATTTTACTGTAATAATTTATAAATTGGCAAAATGTTTGAGATCTAATTGTCTTAAAACTGTTAAGACTCAGTATGAATATAGCAATAGTCATCTCTTTAAAATCGAGTCAAATTTAGTTACTATTACAGAATATGCCATAAATACCCTTGAAAATTATTGGGGGACTTGCCCAATCTTTAAACATTCACAATGTGGACAGCCCGCAGTATTACAGAATGACGTATTGGTTGTATGGTGACTATGATTTGTCATCTCTCCAACAACTTTATAGGGCCCATTTCAAAAAAAAATTCTCCCTCAAAAACTTGTCAATGTACTCTTTGATGATGTGGGATATGTGACGAAAATCAAAATTTGACGACGTTATTTTTATATTGAATTAGGCAAATACTATTGAAATGCCTCAGTGGCGTAGTGGTTAGAAAGTAGGACTTGGTTGGAGTCCGAGTCCTGCAATGGGAATTTTTTTTTTTATTGAAACTTCTTTAGCGAAGGGGAGTAAATCCAAAAAATGACGTGACGAAAATCAAAATTTGACGATGTTATTATTATATTGGAGCTATTTAGGCAAATACATTATACATTCTAAAGAAGATGGTCAAACAATAATGCAGAATATTGTAGTGTTATATTGTTTATTTTTCAGTTATTCAGCGACTCGTTCGTACGTTCTTTCGTAAAGTAAACACAATCAGTAAAGCATTTTTTATCTCTCTCTTACTCATGCATAAGCATTCATTCTCTACGCTACAGACGAGCCCGCACGAGACAATGCACATTGTCTCTGGAGAATCATCCCATTTTGATTTTCGTCACATTTCATTTTCTAATTTTTTTGGATTTACTTTCCTTCGCTAAGGAAGTTTCACAGAAAATGATACTGTAATCAAAAATAGTACAGCAATCAATCCTGAAGCTACCTGATGAATTTTTTCAAATATAGAAGGAAGCGGTTAGCTGTTTCTAAATGGTCTTTCAATTGCTTTTTCGAGCTGATTCGTGATTTTTGTTAGTCAACCGTTATCAAACAAGTGAATGGATCTTCCCTTCCTTACATTAGTAGGCATGCATTGTAACCAATTTTCAACCTACAAATCACTTCCCAATTTCTTACTCACACGACACTTTAATTCATTTTATTTATTTATTATAAATAAATGAAGATGATCATCATCTTCAGAACAAACTAGTGTTTCATAAATATCGATTTTATTCATATATAACATTAAAAACATGTTAAATTTTTATTATCAACCACGACTGCCACGTCCCCTGCCTCTACGGGCAGAACCACCGCCAAAAATACCAAACTGTGCAGGTTTGGGTAACGCTATAAATAGAAATTTAAATTATTAATATTACTTCTTTAACTTTTTATTAGGCGTTGTATGGTTAAGCACCACTTACCATTTGTTAAAGTCAATAAAACTAAAGCAAAAGCAATAACAGCGTAAATCCTCATTCTGTATAAGCAACTGAAACTATGATATCAAGTGTATGAAACTTAAGTCTTTTTATACCCCTAACATTGTCTAAGAATCAACCTTTGCTATGCACCAAACCATATAAAAACTGGTTTTAGTTCAATTGAGAGAAAATTTAATAACATATTAATAATTAATAAGGTGGAGTGACCACGGAAAACATTTTCAAAGTTGAATCTTCCCAAACAGTTGAATAACTTGAAAACTCTTATCTTGTAAAAATAATTAATACAGTGAGATGAGTGCAGATAATGTGCCGAGAAATCCCAATTGCAGTTTACTGTAAAAATCCATAAATTTGCAATTTTATGTTAGAAATAAAAAATGCAAAATTTTTGCGACGAGAAAGCATTTGACATGAACAGACTTGGCACCATTTACTCGTATAACATTATTTTTTTGTAAAGGTTTATTCTAAAACGACAAGCAGCGGAATGCACAAGAAATTATTGCAGAATTACTATTACCTTAGTCATATTTAATTTAAAGTCACTACTTAAAAATAAATAATAATAAATTAATAAGCTCTGGTGCATAACTATAAATGCACCCAATTTTCTCATTGTCGCTGCACACGATCCTGTAGGAAGGAAATATTAAAAAAGTGAGTATAGGAAATGAAAGAGAATCACGTCCTTGTGGTACCTCGCTCTCTTAAAGTTAGGGGTCTCTATATTCGAGAAATTGTAAGACAAATTGGGCGGTCTGATGCAGCAGTCTAAAATTTAAAAAGAACAGAAGTGAGTATGATAAACTTACCAACGGAGATAAACGTCATTTTGCGAGACTTACGAATAACGCAATGAAGAGTGCTAACCAGTTAGTTAGGCCGAA